>OZ007570.1:18348473-18530973 GCA_963931925.1 Onchidella celtica | reverse complement strand
ATGGAGCTCACTGGGCAGGAGAGACGGGACTACCTCCGTGAAGGCCTAGAAAGAGAAAGACAGCTGGAGGCTCAACGACAGGAGAAGGAGGCTGAACGACAGGCTCAGCTGGAAAGAGAAAAGATGAAGCACGAGCTGGAGATGGAGAGGATCCGCCATCAGGGTGGAGGCGAGTCGACGCAGGGGACCAGCGACCACGCCAGTTCTAAGAGACCCAAGCTACCTGCATTTCAGGACAAGAAAGACGATCTGGATAGCTGGTTGCTGCGGTTTGAGAGGTTTGCTGAGACAGCTGAATGGCCCAGATCCACCTGGACGACATCACTGTCTGCCCTGCTGACTGGGAGAGCTTTGGAGTGCTTCTGCAGACTACCGATCGACGAAGCCAAGGACTACGACAAGGTCAAGGAAACGTTGCAGAAGAGGTACAACCTGTCAGAGGACGGATACAGACTCATGTTCAGACAAGGTAAGCCTGAAGATGGAGAAGATGTTGGAATGTTTTTGACCAGGATCAAGACCTATTTAGAGAGGTGGATAAAGCTGTCGAAGACGGAGGAGACCTACGAAGGAGTGAGAGATCTGTTCGTCAGAGAGCAATTCATGGATGCCTGCCCACCAGACCTTGCAACCCATGTGAGGGAGAGGAAACCGAAGACGCTACAGGACATCGCAGATTCAGCGGAGGCGTACCTGGTAGCGAGGAACCGGACGCTCAGCGGGAGCGCCAGACTGCAGAGCCGGCCAGTGCGACAGAGGCCCAACGGAGACAGAAGCCCACAGGTCTGCCATAGGTGCCAGAGGCCGGGACACAAGGCGACGGAGTGTCGTGCAAAGTTAAACGACAAAGGTGAGTTGAAATGTTACCTTTGTGGAAAGCCAGGCCACGTTCGGAGGATGTGTCCAGCCCAGAAGGATATGGGACGAGGCAAGCCGAACAAGGCGGCGGCGGCCGTAGTTATAGCGGCGGACGAGTCGTCAAGACAAGATGTGACGACGGCTGACACCAGCATCAACGTTCAAGCGGTAATGAAGGACGGGAAGCTACAGTTAGCGGTGCCTGTTACTTGCGGAGGATGCAGTGACGGAAGGACCGTGGAGAAACTGAAGTTACCAGTGATGAAGGGCTTGATTGGGAATCGAGCGGTAGATGTCCTAAGAGATACCGGCTGTGAAGGTGTAGTGGTGCGGCGAGCACTGGTGGACGACGGACAGCTCACCGGTGGGAAGAAACTTATCGCGAGGATCGATAACTCCTTGCTAGCGGCGGAGGAAGCCGTTATCGACGTGAAGACGCCTTACCTGACGGGCAAAGTGACGGCGCTGTGTCTCCCGGAGACCATCTGCGACCTAGTAGTCGGGAACGTGGACGGAGCGAAGGATCCGTGCGACCCGGATACTGAGGTGATGGTAGGAGCGGTGACCACGAGGGCCCAGGAGAAGAGGAAGGACCGGTCTACGTCGCTGAAGGTGCCGAGGGCAGAACGGCACGCGGGAGTGGATAGAGAGGAACTTATCCGACTCCAAGGAGAAGACGAAGTCATAAGGAAGTTAGAGCAGAAGAAGATCCCAACTAATAGAGGCAATAAATCTGTTCATTTTGAGAAACATGGAGGAGTACTGTACCGGATCTACAAGGACCTGAGACAGGCGACGGTTATAAGGCAAGTGGTACTACCCGAGAAACTGAGAGAGTATGTATTGAGTGTAGCCCACGACTCGATCGTCGGAGGACACCTCGGCGTGAAGAAAACCAAAGACAGAGTTATGAGCAATTTTTATTGGCCTGGAATTGAAGGTGACGTCGCGAGATACTGCCGCTCATGCGACATATGCCAGAGGACGGTGAACAAAGGAGCGACACCAAAGGTGCACCTGCAGAGTATGCCAGTAGTGGACGTACCATTTAGGCGAGTGGCCGTGGACTTAGTAGGACCTATCGACCCCCCAAGTGAAGGTGGACATCGGTATATCCTGGTGTACATAGACTACGCTACTCGTTACCCCGAAGCCACACCCTTGAAGAAGATCGACGCAGAAACGGTAGCAGAGGCCTTAGTGAACATCTACAGCCGTTTGGGTGTGCCCGAAGAGATCTTGTCCGACCAAGGGACCCAGTTTATGTCAGATGTCATGAAGGAAACGAATAGACTACTGGGAATTCGACAGTCGACCACTACAGTCTACCACCCTATGTGCAACGGGTTGGTGGAGCGATTCAACGGCACACTGAAGAAAACATTGAGACGACTGTGCGCAGAGCAACCCAAGCAGTGGCACAGATACATCAACCCGCTGCTCTTCGCATATCGTGAAGTTCCCCAAGAGTCGACCAAGTTTGCCCCATTCGAGTTGCTGTATGGGAGAACTGTGAGAGGACCCATGCACATCTTACGACAACTATGGACCAAGGACGTAGAGGAGCCGGAAACGAAGACCAGTTACCAGTACGTCATGGAACTACGTGAGAGGCTGGAGGACACATGGAAGTTAGCGACGGAAGAACTCTCCAAGGCTCAAGGTAGACAGAAGACCTATTACGACCGGAAGGCGCGAGAGAGGAAGTTCCGCCCCGGAGATGAAGTGTTGGTGCTACTGCCGACGAACACTAACAAGCTCCTAGTCCAATGGAAGGGACCATATAAGGTAGTCTCAGTTGTCGGTGTTAACGACTATAGAGTCAAGATGGGTGCAAAAGAAAAGACCTTGCACGCCAACCTCCTCAAGAGATACATTCCAAGGACGTCAAAAGCAGCAGCAGTGGCAATGGAACCGAGACCTATTGTGACCGAGATGTGTGGGATGGACAACAGTAGGAGAGATACCGCGCCTGAACATGTCAACGCCATAAAGGACGGCGGCGGTGATAGTGCTGAGAGTGGACTGGCAGAGGACGACATGATGGGCAAGAGTCAACCCGTGGAGTCAGCTGGCATGACAGTCATCGAGGACTGCGACCTGGAAGGCGACAACGGTGGAACGACGGAGGACCTTGCCGACCTAGGAAGCTGGGACCAGAATGAAGGCTACAGAGATGTCCAGTATGGAACGCAACTGACATCGGAACAACGTCAAGAACTCTGCAATGTGGTGAAGAATTACCAGCACGTCTTCACCAATCTTCCTGGATGCTGCCAGTTGGGTGAACATCGCATCGACCTGACGACAGAGGTACCAGTTCGTCAACGACCATACCCGGTGCCCTACGCTATGCGCGACTCATTGAAGGAGGAGCTTAGCACCATGGAACGGCTGGGCATCATTCGAAGGAGCTCATCAGCTTATGCTTCACCTATTGTTGTCGTCAAGAAGAAGGACGGATCCAACCGAGTCTGCATCGACTACAGGAGGTTAAACAAGATCACAGTATTCGACCCTCATCAGACAGCAGCGCCATCAGAAGTGTTTCAGAGTCTCTCGAGAGGAAAATTATTCTCTCGGATTGACCTGAGCAAGGGATACTGGCAAGTGAAAGTTCGAGAGCAAGACATTCCCAAGACGGCGTTCGTCACCATGGGCGAACACTATGAATTCATTCGGATGCCTTTTGGGATGATGAACTCAGGAGCCACACTGAACAGGATCGTAAAGCCATTGATCCGTGGAATGAACAATGTGACAGCATATGTGGACGACCTGCTGATTCATACAGAGACATTCGACGAGCATGTGAAGACTCTCAAGGACTTACTGCAGAGGATGGACCAAGCTGGATTAACTGCAAGACCATCGAAGTGTCTGATTGGAACGTCTGAAGTAGACTTTGTTGGACACTTAGTGGGAGAAGGTATGATTGGCCTGTTAGAAGAGAATGTATGTAAGGTACGAGACGCGCCCAGACCCACCACTAAGAAGGAAGTGAAAGCATTCTTAGGATTAGTGGGATATTACCATGAATTTATTCCTAACTTTTCAGCGATTGCATCACCATTGTCTGATTTACTTAGAAAGGGTCAGCCCAATATAGTTCAGTGGGATGAAACGCAGGAGAAAGCGTACACCTCTTTGAAGAATGTCATTATCTCCAAACCCGTGTTATGTTTGCCAGATTTTTCCAAAGAGTTTGTCTTAGCAACTGATGCATCAGATCGCGGATTAGGCGCTAGTCTTATGCAGGAACACGAGGGAAAGTTGTACCCCGTGGCATATGCTAGTCGTAAGCTATTGCCTCGTGAGACAAAATATTCGGTCTCAGAGCGCGAATGTTTAGCTATTGTTTGGGCTGTAAAAAAGTTTACTTTGTATTTGTATGGAAAGGAGTTTGTGCTCCAAACTGACCATCGGTCATTAGAGTTTTTGAACTCTGCCAAGTTTGACAGTCCAAAGTTATTACGATGGAGTTTATTTTTACAGTCTTATCGATTCAGGATTCACTACGTAAAAGGCAGAGAAAATGTCTGTGCCGATTTCCTGAGCAGGGTATTTTAAAGTAGTACACTATCAGTGAAATGCATTGTAACCCATACTTTTGCCTACTAGATGAATTGCTAGGACGGCAGTATTGTACTGTAATTGAGGACATAGTTCATCTGTGACTGAATATTGAATTGGTAGCTGATAGATAGTCATGATGTGTTAGACACATTTTGATTTTATGCTATGTCATATTAGTTACCAATGGAACTTGGTGTAATTTTTGGAAAATGTAACCCAAATGGGGACTGCGAGCAAGCAGTGTTTGTGTTATGTTGCAATGTTGTAACTTGTTTTGACCTAATATGATGAAGAAAGACCCTAATCAGTGGTCAGTATGTATTGATATTTTTGCCATTGTACGTATGAGTTATACATTTTGGAGATAACCATGTTATGTACAACAAGTTATATGCTATGATTCGTGCACGAAGCATTATGTAAACGATGGGCCATCGTTTCACCTTATATGATTTGTAATAATATCATTGACCATTGTTTCACCACAGTGGTGGCGTTGTGCTATTTTGACTAGTAGGCCTACTGTTAACTATTGGTTTGTCACAATGACGGTATTGTATAAGTTATGGTATTAGTGATGCAAAGTACACTGCATTGTATTGTATTTGTGATGACATTCGGGAAGACACTGAAATTGTTATTAATTGTAATAGAATTAGCAACTACCTTTGTGAGATTGGGAGTGCTATAAGATTATTTCAAGATATTGCAGACGCTGAATAATGTTTTGGAGTTGAAAGATATTCAACTTAAATTGGGGAGTTGTGTAGCATCTGCAAGCTATCCCTTGCCCTCCCCCGTTTTCTTGTTACACTGGTGAGCATGTGTTCATTTCTTCTTTCATTTTATTGTTGTACTCCGTGACCTGACCTTCTTTTCTAGTGAGTAGTTTTTTTCCTCGCTCGCTTGTTGTCAGGTGTTTTGACTCGTTCAGTAAATATTAGTATGTTCCCGAACATTCGATAACACTGTGGATAAGGATGTTTACGCCAGATTTGGCCTTGAGTGATGTAACCTGATGACGTATTGATGCGTGATTGGTTAGTTTGTGCGAGGGCAAAGGTAACGTTTATTTCGGGAACTTTCTGTAGGAATGTTTATATATATAGACCTGTGTGAGTGGTTGGTGGGGTGAGTAAGTGAGTTTCCTTTTGTGTGGCGTAGATATTTAGTTTCGCTGGTGTCTTCCTGGTAATTTATTGTTCACTATACAGTTATTAAACTTTAGTATTATTTAATCTATCGTCGGATCTCGTGTTTATTTATTTTACAGCTGTAATAGTTTCGTTTTCTAAAGGGTTGTAGTTAGATCAACTAACTCCCCCCTACTATAACGTGCTAGAACAACCTCAGCTGTTACAGACACTCAGGATCCCAGTTGGGAAAAGCCAGTCAGCCACCCTCATTAGCGCATATGCGCCCAACATGACAAACCCAGATGAAGCCAAAGACAAGTTCTATTCTGATCTAGAATCTGTCATATGCTCTGTCCCGGCAGCTGATAAGCTGATTCTCTTGGGGGACTTCAATGCTAGGGTTGGCTCCGAAATCTCAGCGTGGCCAAATGTTTTGGGCCCCCATGGAGTTGGTTCATGCAATAACAATGGGTTGCGCTTACTTACTTTGTGCGCTGAATTTGGCCTGTTCATTACCAACACAAATTTTAGTCTCCCCGTGAGAAACAGAACGTCATGGATGCATCCCCGCTCAAAGCATTGGCATCCCATAGACTATGTCATTGTGAGGAAGACTGACAGAAAGGATGTCCCTGTAACAAAGGCGATGTGTGGTGCCGAGTGTGGAACTGACCACAGACTCATTGTTTGCAAGCTCAGACTAACATTGAGGCGCAATAGACGCCCTCAAGGGAAAGCGCCACCTAAACGCCTAAATGTTTCAAAACTCTGCTCAGCTGAGAAACAGAGCGAGCTCTCATCAGAACTCTCCTCAAAATTGGATTGCGTGACTTTTGACCCTGAGAACATTGAACAGAGCTGGACTGACCTAAATACGACTGTGCACTCTTGCGCCAGCAGCACAGGTCGTTTTCCTGTCCGCAAGCAGCAGGACTGGTTCAATGATAATGATAATGAAATCAAAGTGCTCATCAAAGAAAAAAATAGTCTCATCCAAGCTCACTGCAGTGACCCCTCTTCCACAGCAAAAGCTGATGCACTGCGTGCATGTAAGGGTGTACTCCAGAAGAAGCTGAGGAAAATGAAAAATGACTGGCTTGAAGAGCGAGTAAGAGAAACTCAGAAATATGCCGACACAAACAACACTAGAAAGTTCTTTGAGAGCCTCCGAGCTGTGTTTGGACCATCCCGCTCTGGCACTACGCCACTTCTTGCGTCAGATGGTTCAACACGCATTGTTGAATTGAATGCCATAATTCAGCGTTGGGCAGAACATTTCGGAGGTGTGCTAAATCGGCCATCAAATATAAATACTGAGTCCATTGACCGCCTCCCTCAGACTCCTATTAATGCAGCTCTTGCCAAGCCATTCACAGCAAATGAGACCCGAACTGCCACAAATCAGATGGCCTTTAACAAACCACCAGGCGTGGATTCAATTCCTGCTGAGGTGTATGCCTTCGGTGGAGAAAAGCTTATTGAAAGGTTGACCGAGTTGTTCAATCATATGTTGAAAGCAGGGAAGCTGCCACAGGACTTCAAAGATGCTTCAATCATCCATCTGTACAAAAACAAAGGGGACAGCCAAGTCTGTGACAACCATCGGGGAATCTCTCTACTTTCAGTTGCTGGCAAAATATTGGCAAGAATGCTTCTGAATCGCCTTCTTGATCACCTCTCGTCAAATGACTTGCTTCCCGAGAGCCAATGTGGCTTTCGTAAAGAGAGGGGAACGGCGGATATGATTTTTGCTGCCAGACAGATTCAGGAAAAATGCATGGAACAAAATAAAGCGCTGTATATCACATTTGTTGACCTCACAAAAGCTTTTGACACAGTGTGTCGTGAAGGCCTCTGGAAAATCCTGGCGAAGTTTGGGTGTCCACCCGAATTCATCACAATAGTGCGCCAGTTTCATGATGGCATGCAAGCTGCAGTCAAAAGCAACGGCAGTGTTTCAGAGCCCTTTGCTGTCACAAATGGGGTAAAACAGGGTTGTGTCTTAGCCCCAACTCTGTTTAGCATCATGTTCTCTGCAATGCTACAAGAAGCCTTTAGCTCTCCTCCTCAAGGGGTAAGCATCAAGTACCGAACTGATGGCAATCTATTCAACCTCAGGAGACTTCAGGCAAAAACCAAAACCAAAAGTACTCAAGTCTGTGACCTACTATTTGCTGATGATTGTGCACTTCTGGCACACGATGAGGATAGCATGCAAAACTGTGTTGATAAGTTCTCTAGTGCCTGTGACAACTTTGGCCTCACAATAAGCACAAAGAAGACGGAAGTGCTCCATCAGCCTACTCCAGACGACAAGTATCCTGTGACCCCAAATATCAAAGTCCATGACAGTCTTCTGAAGGTGTCGGAGAACTTCACCTATCTTGGCAGTACACTGTCTTCCGCGGCTCGTGTTGATACTGAAATTCTCTCAAGAATCAGCAAAGCCAGCTCTGCATTTGGCAGGCTTCGAAAGAGAGTGTGGGATGTTGCCGGCATTCGCACAGACACTAAGCTGAAAGTGTACAATGCTGTGGTCCTTCCCACCCTACTCTATGGGGCTGAAACCTGGACAGTGTACCAATCGCATGCCAGAAAGCTAAATCACTTTTATCTGGCCTGCCTTAGAAAGATCCTAAGGATCAAATGGCAGGATAAAATTCCAGACACTGAGGTCCTCAATCGTGCCAAGGAATTGAGCATCTTCTGCCACCTGAAAAAAATTCAGCTACGTTGGGCAGGACATGTTGTCAGAATGCCCGACTCCAGACTCCCTAAGCAAATCTTCTTCTCTGAGCTCTCCAATGGAACGAGGAATGTTGGGGCCCCAAAGAGACGGTACAAAGACACTCTCAAGCAATCACTGAAGGCCTTTGCCATTGATGTGAGTGAGTGGGAAAAGCTCTCGCTTGATCGTGCAAATTGGAGGGCGGCCCTTACCAGAGGCAGCAAAGTATGGGAAGCTGACAGAGTCCAGCAGGCTATCAAAAAAAGAGAACGGCGCAAGAAAAGGCCCAGTGGTACTGAACCAACGGAGCACTCTTGTCATTTATGCGGAAGGGTCTGCAGGGCAAAAATAGGACGTATCAGTCACATGAGAAGCCATAAGTCATGAAAGAACAGTCTTTCCATTCTGTCCTCTGTGTCCTTTAGTTCTCTTCATTGTCCATGTGTTGAAATTCTCAACAATTTCTGTTCTTTATTCCTCTGGTGTTGTTAAGGTCATCATCATACCTGATGGACGAACTATTATTATCTATCTATCCATCCATCTATCTATCTATCTATGCACTCAGCAAACAGCTTAGTCTTTCCTGGTACTGACTCTCTCTCTCTCTTTCTCCCTGAATCTTAACAGCAGCTCTGCTGTAAATTCTAATTCGGTTCCTTCCTCCGTTGAGATAGTCCTTTATCAGTAGTCCCATTTAAAGATACCGAGTGCAAATCTGGCACATACATCATTCTGCATATTTGAGACTCAAGTTAGATCACTATGTGCTTTCAGCTGAGTTTGAAAAAATTTTTCAACAACAGGAAATTGAGAAATAATATGATCCTGTTCTCACCTCTAGGCTATGGCATGATAAGTTTATAGTGGTTTTCCCACACTTTTAATGTTAAGCAGAACATTCTAGTATTTTTGTCGCCCATATAATGAGCTGAGCGATGATAGTAATCTTATCGTTATGATCGTCACTTTAAACGTCCCATTTTAAGTCAAAATTCTGTCACTTCTTCTACTGCCACTGCGACTATTAATACTACTATTATTACTACGTGAACTACTACTACTGCGACTACTATGTCTACTACTACTGCTGCTACTACTACTACTGCTGCTACTACTATCACTACTACTACTGCTACTACTCTACTACTACTACAATCCAAGTGACACCTGCAACTACTGCTACTACTGCTACTACTACTACTATAACTACTACAACTACTTCCACTACTACTACTGCTACTACTTCTTCTACTGCTAATATGATTACTGCTCCTCCTCCAACTACTATTACTATTACTACAACTGCTACCACTGCCACTACCACTACGACGACAACTACAACAACAACTACCACTACTGCTACTACTACCACTTCTATAATTTCTACTACTACTATGTCTACTGTTACTACTACTTCTACTATTACTATTACTACTACTACTACTACTACTACTACTACAAATTATACCACTACTACTATCACTGCTACTACTACCACTACTACAACTTCTACAACTACTACTACCACTACTATGACTATGACAACTACTACAACTTCTTCTACTACTACAACTACTACAACAACTATTACTTCCTTTTGTTACAACTAACGAGACAGAAATCAGTATCCCCAGTGCGCAGGGTTCCCTTTAACTCAATAGTCTCAATAGCCCCACAAAACTGGGGCAAAACATGTTTAACTCAGTGCCCTACGAGCCTGTTAATAACTCTCTGATCCAATAGTTATTATTTGACAGGTTCAACAACCGTGTGAATAGTTAATATCCTGCTGTCTAGACTTCCTGGTGGAAGAAAACGATAATATAACTATTTGACACTTTGTGCGCAATGAGGAAAATCAGCCTATCCGGGTTTTAGTGTTATCATAATGGAACATCATGTTGATAATGATAGCTTCATAAGGGTGTTGAAAGCAGCTGCTGGAAAGACAGTATTCAGTAACCTGTGAGTGGATATATGGAGAAATCGGGCTTACTGCTCTTGTCCACAGCATTAACGGGGCACGCTGGTCTAGAGGCAAGGTACTCGCCTCTTATACCGAAGGTACCAGGTTCGATCCCAGGTCGGTGCAGGCATGTTGGAATTTTTTTGAGGGCAAAAAATTCCTGTCCCTAATCCTAAGGTAGGGAGGATCGAGCACCTGGTCTTCTTAGATAAGGACGAAAAACTCGGAGGGCCCTTGTGCACGTTGCTCACATTAAAGGTACCTTGGCAGTTGGAAATTGAGAAAAGCAGGCCGAACAAAGCCGCTGCCCAGGCAAAAGTTCTAAAAAAACTATTCCCAACCATAAAAACACGCAGAAACAAGAACAAGAAAAATACAAACAAGGAAAATGAGGCGTAAATGCCAATGGCAGCGAAATCTCCTCAAATAAAGACGTAAACGCAACATCCGCTGTGCTCCCCTAGTTTTTTTACAGACAATGACGTAAAACACCCTTTGCCTCTGTATGATTGTCCACAGCATCCGTTCCGCTCCGCTCCTCGTCGCTATAGAAGCGAAGACAAGTTTTTCACAGGTCATTGTGCGTAAACAACAGCGGAGCGGATGCTGTAGACAAGAGCACAAGATGAAAGACGAAATTGCCGAGAAAACTTCTCCACGGGTCGAAAACATTGTCTGCGAAAGTTGAGATTTGCTTATAATATAAAATGTTAGCTATTTTTTCGCACAGTTCAAATATTTTGCTTAAAGTCGTCTTAAAAATGTCGGTTTTGCCAGATCCACTATTAATGTGGATGTAATTAATGTATCGCTAAATGTATTATGTATCACTATTGATCACCGTATAGATAACACTGATCATTAAAGAAACAGTTTTCTCATTGAAAATCAGTCCAGCCTGAAAGCTACCATAATTTAGGAACGGAATACAGAACAAAAATGTTTAACCTTCTCGTGCCCAAAACTTAGATTCCAATGTCAAAATTTCAAAACATCAACATCACAAAGCAGTCACTGTGAAAACAAAAACAACAGGATACGTTCCAAAAGAAATAAATACATAAATAATAATAATAATAATAATGTTTAGCATTTATATAGCGCATATCCATTTTGAAATGCTCTATGCGCTTTACAGAAACAACATGTCAACCACAGAGCAGAATGGAGCTGCCTGCGAAGCGCTCAACACACTGCACTGCTTGTTTCTCTCTCCCTGTCTCGCTCACTCTCTCTCTCTATCTCAGAGCAAATTGTAACGCAGCCTGTTAGGCGCAGTTCACAACTCACAACAGTTCACACTCACAGCACTTCACAACTCACATCAGTTCACAACACACAACTCAAATAATACTTGAATATTTATTAATAACAATATATATTTAATAATGAATAATAAATTTTTGTTGTTGCTGGTGGGGAGGGGGGGGGGGATGATATGGATAAATTTTAATCTATTAATTTCAATTTTCAATTTTGCCCGGGCAGCGGCCTTTCGGCCAGCTCTTTACGATTTCCAACTGCCAAGGTATCTTTAACGTGCGCAACGTGCACACGGGCCCTCCGAATTTTTTCGTCCTTATCCGAGAAGACTAGGTACTCGATCCTACCCCCCAATAGGACCAGGGACTTGAAAATATGAGAAAAATCCAATTTCCAACATGCCTGCACTGCCCGGGTTTTGAACCCGGGACCCGTGGCATGAGAGGCGAGCACCTTGCCTCTAGACCACCTTGTCCCCACAAATAGATGTGTAAATAAATAAAGCCTTCTAAATTTAGATCATCGGGCAGCAGCTGAATAATTCCAAAGGCCGTTGTTATAAGTACGTACGCACTCCAAGAGTACCTACCATGTCCTTGTCCTCAACCCTAAATCTTATCGAATCCCTAACCCTGGCCCCTACCCTTTCAACCAAAAAACAGGAGGAGGCAGACAAAAAGAAAATCTGAAAGAATAATTAATTAAGTCTATTGTATTGGAGTATTCGGGCAGATTTCAGGATCAGCTCTCTAGCCCTACAGTCACAAACGGCTTTAAAATACTCACCCTTAGCGAAGAAAACTTGGGGGGCGTACGTGCTTCTAACGACATTCAATTCCAAATATGGAATGCTTGGCACCAAAGGGTGAACGTTTGCGCATACACCTTACAGTAAAACTTAGAGTCTCTGTAGTCATAGTAAAAAACTGTATACAGTATAGAAATCACAAGTACGCTTGTGTCTTCTTCACTTGACATCGGAAACCATCATCTCATAACATCCATCTATCCATTCTTCCATCCATCCAGCCATTCTTCCATCCATCTATCCATTCTTCCATCCACGCACCCATTCTTCCATCCGTCCATCCATCCATCCATCCATCCATCCATTCATCCATCCAGCCAACTACCCATCTATTCTTCCATCCATCCATCCATTCATCCATCTATCCGCCTGTCTGACAGTTCCCCAGTCCGTCGATCCATCCATCCATCCATCCGTCCATGGATCCATTCCATCTGTAGATCCATCCATCCATCCATCTACCCATCTAGTCTTCCATCCATCCATCCATCCATCTACCCATCTAGTCTTCCATACATCCATCCATCTACCCATCTAGTCTTCCATCCATCCATCCATCCAGCATTCCGCCCATCTGCCAGTCCGCCAGTGCGTCGATCCATCCATCCCTCTATCCATCCATGCATCCATTCCATCTGTAGATCCATCCATCCATCCATCCATCCATCCATCCATTCAAGATAGAAGGTCGTTCTCGCTTGAAAATAATTATCAGTTGTGTGCATTATATCCGGTCACAGTGCACCTTTCCAGGTATGCACCAAAAGCCCGGGAAACAAGGAGTGGTATCTGCACGGACAATTGAAAAGTCAGCGGTTGGTGTTTTAGTTTTTAACCTTCAACAGAACCAACCCATTCACAATACTTGTTATTCTGTCGTTATTTACTGTCTTGATGAACAGCCGGTGTAATACGAAACTTCAGTTGAACTTGAGCTTTTCCGGTACATTAAAAAAAAAAACAAAACAGAAAAGCAATGCGTACAAGACTTTAATAAAAAAAACCGCCTAACCGTCTAAATATTAAAAAAAAAAAAGTCTTCACTTGTAAAATAGCGCCAAATTTACTCCCCCCCCCCCCCCCGCCCCCTCTCAGAAATGGTCATTGCTTGGGGCATGGCTACTTTTATCGTCACTGTAAACGCTTACTAAGGTTTCTTTCACCTTTGCTTCTGGTCGGGATTCCTTCTGCACTATCATTGTGTTATTATTCTGTCTGTCCTCCTCCAGCCTAATATGACCGTTAATCTTGTCGACGTGCTTGCTCCGGGCTCCGAACTCAAACTCCTTCACACTGCATCCAGATCTAATTGTGGAAATTGGCATAATATCTGAGAAAGATCACCAGACTCTATGACTTTCAGCTTTATTGTTGTTGTTGTTGTTGTGTTTCCCCTCAATTGTTCCGTATTTCTCTCCGTCTTGTCCACCACCCCGCCCATTCCCCTGAGCCGTGGGGAAAAAAAAAACAACAACCAAAGACTTTCCTCTCCTCCTTCGTTTTATTTCTTTTTTTTTTTTATCTTACCCATTTTTCCAAGAATGTCAAAGCGTGCCGGATTCCCAAGTTATCTGCTGCCTACTTGGGAATATGAGAATGAACGCCAGAAAACCAACGTGATAAATCAGACTAGAATGAAACTGAAAATAGTGTCAAGATCCTTCTCTGCTTGCACTAGAATCCTGACCTCTTCACCTCTGAATTGTTTGTGCTCTCATTTTGATATCGTACTGTGTTTGCGCACCGGATATCTGCACATGGGATTGCCCAATCCGGAAGATCGTGCGGATTTCAAACCCAATTATTTTACCACTGTCAGCGGATTTTGCGCAAGTCATTAACACACGTGGCGTCTTCCTCCGTGCCCTCCCAGTTGTATCTATACACAACGCAAATCTTATCTTATCTTATTATTAAAAACAAATAGTGGCTGGAGTAATTCATTGTGGTGCAATTTTGACCCTTTTTTTTGCTCAACGCTAGAGCCTAAATGACAGCTGTTTCAACAATTATAAAGTTAATTTTCCTACTTGTCAACGAATCCAGCCCAATCGCTTTTATGTCGACCGATTATGTCGATTCAAGTTTCAGGTATTTTTAAATTAAAAGTCGCAAAAAAGTAAAATACAATTATCTTTGTTTTGGCTCCCAGTAGTAAGCCCACCTTACCGGAAACGATGTATTAATACGCATTCAGTTCGGTGCGTGCACTTTCCCTACCACAAATGGGTGCGTAGTGCTCTGGTGTGCATGGAACCTGTAGTAAGACTGGAGAATATGGGACGCTTTGTAGACCCAAAAAGAGACAGAGAGAGATAGAACAGTGAGTTCACAGATTTATCCCGGTAATGTCGGGAACTTCATCTAATAATTTAAATGATCATTCTGTTTTCACAAGGTTTACCACTCACAAACATGACCAGGCAATGTTTGAATATGAAACAGTGTCAGTGAATTCAGCCAGTGTTCTGTATAACTTTTCATAAGTTGACCCAGCCTTTGGCCCATCTGATACCGCCAACAATTTAGAACTAACAACTGACCACCAAACGGCTTTGCAATTCTTCATCACGCCACAGGCTGACCAAATTGTGCCCACTTGGCACAGACAGTAGGTGTAAATCTATTAAAACTTTCAGCTGACCACTAAATCTGGCGTTGCAAATTCTGTCGGCGCTCACATTCAAAGGTCGAATCACTTGAAAATTGATATCATAAATATTGGAAGCGACGGCTTGCACGCAGAGATGACTTAAAGGCAAGGTGCCCGTCCCTCGTGCCGAAGGTAAAGGTTTCGATCCCCGGTTGGTGCAGGCATCTTGGGATGTTTTTTGTTGTTTTTTTTTATAGAAAATTCCTGATACTACGGTAGGTAGGATCGAGCACCTGGTCTTCTCGGATAAGGACGAAAAACTCGGAGCACCCGTGTCCACATTGCGCATGTTAAAGATACATTAGCACTTGGAAGTCGAGAAGAACAGGCCTAACAAGGCCGCAGCCCAGGCAAAATTTAAAAAAAAAAAGGAAACTAATCCCTACCACAACAACAACAACAACAACAACAACAACACACACACAAACATTAACAAGAAAAAAAACAAAAAAACAAGACAAGTGATGTGTAAATGCCAATGCAGCGGATCCCCTAAAATAAAGACCTAAGCACTCGGCACACGTTTTGCTACCATAAGTTGAATGAGGAAGAAACTGCTCACACAGTCGCGTGTACCAGCTTTGCTGAGGCTGTGTGACATGTGACAGTGTGACATGTGGCAGTGTGACATGTGACCACATCATTGAAACTCCTTTGCCTGTCATTATCTGGACCACTCTAATGGATCGTTTTCTTTCCTATTTTGATGTACACAGGTCCTGATGACCATTATATTCTGTCAAGCTCTAGCGTACGACCTGCCTGACCTTTTGCCAGTCACGCCACATAATGACCAAAACCGTGCCCATCTGGCGCTGCCCACAAATGTGAATGAATTACAAACAAAATGTGATCATTGAACAGGAGTTGCAATTCTCTCGCTGCTGCCGCAATGGTTTAATCATTTTGGCATCTTAACAGCAAAGCGCACGGTTCTGCATGATGCATTTCGCTGCCGCGACTTACACAAGGAAGAAGCCGATCACATCCTCGCACGTGCCAGCTTCGTCTAGGCCGTGACATGTGACACACAAGATGGCTGCGTGGCCAGTGGCCGAGTGGTGGTGGCGGCGTTGTGCGGTTTCCACAACAGATGTAAAATGACCATGAAGTGGTCGTGGCTACTTTTGAGCAGCTGTCTGACAATGACGGCGATCTACACAGTTAACCTGTCAAACTCACCTGATACACTTTCTTAGACGACCTTGACTATGGTTCTAGATGGTAATTTTCGGTTGACAGCTCACGCGCACCGGTTTCAACAATAAGAAAAAGAATCCGAAAGGCCAGGCTAAGGTTTTTGTCTGAATTCTAAAAGAAAAAATAAAGTGCAATAATAATCGTTGCTTAGGAAGGGAATCCAGAAAACAATGTCGTTACTTTGTTTGCTACTGCCTGAGATCAACTTATTGATGAATGGGCAGAAGTCACAAAGACGGGAGCAACCTAGTGTATGTCAGATGTATGGCTGAGAGACTGATAAAACACACATCGGTAGATAGATTGTCAGACAGATAGACAGACAGACCGATAGATAGAAAAGCAGACATCCAGAGAGACTGACAGATAGATAGAGAGAGAACGATAGATAGAAAGGTTGATAGATAGATAAATAGATAGATAGAAAGATAGATAGATAGATAGATAGATAGATAGATAGATAGATAGATAGATAGATAGATAGATAGATAGATAGATAGATAGATAGATAGATAGACAGACAGACAGACAGACAGACAGACAGACAGACAGATAGATAGACAGACAGACAGACAGACAGACAGACAGACAGACAGACAGACAGACAGATAGATAGACAGACAGACAGACAGACAGACAGACAGACAGACAGATAGATAGATAGATAGATAGATAGATAGATAGATAAATAGATAGATAGATAGATAGATAGATAGATAGATAGAGAGAGAGAAAGATAGATAGATAGATAGATAGATAGATAGATAGATAGATAGATAGAGAAAGATAGATAGATAGACAGATAGATAGATAGATAGATAGATAGATAGATAGATAGATAGATAGAGAGAGAGAGAGAAAGATAGATAGATAGATAGATAGATAGATAGATAGATAGATAGATAGATAGATAGATAGATAGATAGATAGATAGATAGATAGATAGATAGATAGATAACATTAGCATAAAGAACCTTCATTCTGCATCTTTCACCATTGCCCCCAGCGATACCCTTTAATATGCAAAGAAATCAACGTCACCAGTCAATCTTGTCAAACCACCTGCCAAAGTCACGTGCATTGCACCAACAGAAAGAGGGCGGTATGAAGCCGAAGGTGAGTGGAAGTAGGGGGTGGTGATGGGGTCAAACCTAAGAGCTGTAAATAACTCTCTAAATCTTAGGTCAAACACAGTCTTGCTTCCCAAATAGCTGGCTTCCATACTCTCCCCCCCCCCCCAACTTTAAATATTTGGCTTTATTTTTGCATAATATAACAGTTCGCGATATAATCTTGAAAAAAAAAAAAAAACGAAAAAATTCATGATTGCAAAAATCTGTTTTACTCTGCAACGCAGAAATACACGCAAAAAAAACGGGGAGAAGAAAGTATGTCTTTGAAATGTGGAAATGGTGACTGTGAGATGGCTCGGCAAGAAAGATATTTTACTCGGTAAAAGAATGACAGGGAGATACCGAGATAATAAACATCCCGAAAAGTTCAATGATGAACGTATGATTATGTTTGTTTTGAATGTTGTTACAAGTACGTACGTGCCCCCAAGGTTAGTTTGTGTTGTTGTTGTTTTGTTTTTTTTGCGCTAGGTGTACGAAGTTTAAAGCCTTTTGTGACTCCAGAGCTTGAGAGATCCTCCGGAAATACTCCTAATAAAAGTCTTAATTAATTATTCTTTCAGATTTTCTTTTTGTTTTCCTCCTGTTTTTGGGTTGAAAGGGTAAGGGGCGCAAAACACTCAGGGTACGTACGTACTTATAACAACAGGCCTTTTGTTTTTCAAGGGAAAGCCCTACGTTTCCGGAGAAAAATAGTAATAACAAACAAAATTAATGGACAGATTTTCCCACTCGTCACATTAGCAAATGGCTACAATTCTAGTCTACCTGCGGATCATTAAGTACATACTCACTCTCGATTTTAGGTCATTTTTGACCCGTTTCCAAACCGTTGGCTTGTATCCCCCCCCCCCTACCCCCTCTCCGCCCACAAACCACACCAAACATACGGCCATTAAAATGGTGAATGTGCGTTAAAAGGCCTCGATGATTATTTTGAGGATGTAAAATGCGTTTAGCACGCATTCTTTTTTTTTTTTACTGTTTTACTGAAAAACACTAAGCCTTATTATTAATTTTGATTTTTACACAATCCTACAATGTATTTTGTTGAAACAAAAAATAAAATAAAACAAGACTCCACTTCGTAATTCACGACGTAACTGAAAAGCATAGTATGCTTCAACCCCCCTCAGCCTTCACCCTCTACCCCTGCCCCCCCCCCTCCCCCTCTCCCCCCGCCATGTACATTTTATACGCTAAGTGCCACCCCCCACTTCCCCAGCTCCACCCCACCCTCTTCATAGCTGGGCCCTTATGTCAGTCATTGAGACTAAGGCCTAGGTCTGGAATAGGTCTCTGGGCTCAAGAAAAGATCAGAGTTTATGTAAAGTTACGCCTTACAATGTTCAAGAAATCACCTGAACAGTCAGCCTGATCCGGTACACAGAACTTCTCTAACGCTCGTTCTCAAGAAATGAAAGATTCCACTGGGATTACGTAGGGAATAACCCAGCTCAGTTTTTGGGCCGGATTTCCTCATTGATACTCCCACAGGTTACTTCTCGTTTTTCGTCTCCAGGGTGCAGCTCTACCCACGGGGCTGGGCAACGTAATACTATGCAAGCTTTGGTTCCATGATTTGTGCAACCAGACGTTACGTGGAGAAAGACAGTAGATAGACAGTCAGAAAGACACATAAACAAATAGACAGATAGACAGACAGACAGACAGACAGACAAATAGATAGATAGATAGATAGATAGATAGATAGATACAGATAGATACAGATAGATAGATAGATAGATAGATAGATAGATAGATAGATAGATAGATAGATAGATAGATAGATAGATAGATAGATAGATAGATAGATAGATAGATAGATAGATAGATAGATAGATAGATAGATAGTTCAGGTTAATGCTGGCATGCTAATTGAATTGTAGGTTGCACGGATTGGAAATCGAACCATTGGAAAAAGAAGAAATACAATTATTGAGTGCACCTGGAAAAGACAAGAGAAATGAAAACTGAATGAAATTAGTTACAGAAGAAAAATAATAGTAATTGGATATTCATGCACAAAGATTAAGGTATTACAGATTTGTGCTTGGGTTTATAGAGAAAATGGCAACTGTTGAAAATATAATAGTAAGGAAGTGTACATAACAAGTGAAAGCAACTGAATACAGAGAAATGTAACACGTAATTGTAGATTCAATGACAGAGATGGAATGTGTCAGGGAAAAACATTTTATTTACTGATTATTGGATAAAGAATAAACTAATTTGATGACAAGGGCAGGCACGTTGTCACAAACTTCGAAATCTTAAAAAGGTAAAACTAGAAGGGAAAGAGGAATATAGATTATGAAACAAGAGGAGTTTTTTTTTTTTTGGGTTTAATTACAGAAATCTCGAAACTGAGGAAAATAGTATAACTTGAAAACTGTCACCTAAACCATGATACCTGTGGAAGACATTGGAGAGTTTCATGTCGGGTGAGAAACAAAAGAGCAGTATGTCATATTTTTTTGTAGATCTCAGTCAATAAATACAAGAAGTAAATTTAATATAACCGAGATGTTAAAGCTTTGTATAAAAAGCAGGCAATTCTGTGGCTTAAAGGGAAAGTGGCTTAAGTAAAGTGTATCAGTCTGCATTTCCGGGAATAACGCTTTCATTTAGAAAATCGAGAATCCCCACCCACCCACCCAATCCTCTCTAATTTTTTTAGAAGTTCATTTCTCAGAAACCAAAGAGGCAGATCCGCATGATTATGGGAATGTCAACCCACAAAGAAGTCTAAGCATCTTCAACTCAATTTTGATTGTGCAAAACAGGAAGCAATGACTTTGAATCACTCTGACTACGGACTGCAAAATAATACTTTCACCAACGGGCGGAAATGAGAAATAGGGTCAAGAGCTTCACAAAAATAGTAAAATGAACGGCATGATTGTTTTGAGACCTCATTCAGGAAGGGAATTACACGGCCGTATAAAGTAACAAAGTGTATCTTTCTTTGCGAAGGCATGTTGGTCTAGAGGCAAGGCGCCCGCCTCTCATGCCGAAGGTAGTGGTTTCGATCCCCTGTCGGTGCAAGCATGTTGGAATTTCTTGGGGGGAAACTCCTGCCCCTGATCTTATGGTGGGTTGGATGGAGCACCTAGTCTTCTCGGATAAGGACGAAGTACTCAGAGGGCCGGTTTGCACGTTGCGCACGTTAAAGAAACGTTGGCAGTTGAATTTCGAAAAGAGCAGGCCGAACAGGACCGCTGGCCGGGCAAAATTCGAAAAAAATTAATCCTTATCACGAAAACACAGAAGCAAGGACAAGAAAAATATACACAAGAAAAGTGAAGTGTAAATGTCAAGAGCAGCGAAAGCTCCTAAAATAAAGAGCTAAATCACTTTCTTTCTTCCAAGTAACAAAATCTCCGCGATGGGAATCAATTGTTCGTCATAGATCACTGAGGGATGTAGAGCTAACTCTCGCGCGCAGCAGTTTGTTAGATCTTCCTGTCCCGTTATGCAGATCTAGACAGGTGGCAATCTTGTATTGTGAGCCGTGCCCCCCCCCCCCTCCCCCCACCTTTCCCCCGTTTCCCTTCCCCCTTAAACGCCGGATGCGCTCTGAATGGCTCTTGGTCTCATTGTAAAGACAGTGACATAGAAACCCAGGGATGAATTTTATTTGTTTCTAATCCGTGACATACTTTTGACAGTTGGGCTGGCATTGCTTTGGAGGGGGGCGTCAAGATTGATCAGAGAAGCCAGGCTTTGAAAGCTGCCACTTTGTTGTTCAGGGTTATTTTTAGATCCTGATGTCATTGTCTGTTTTTGGAACAATTCTTCTAGTCGCGAGCGCTTCTCCTGCAATGTAGATGTAATATGTAATAAGTAACTTGTATAGCCCTCAATTCGGAGGGCCCGTGTGCACGTTGCGCACGTTAAAGATACCTTGGCAGTTGGAAATCGTAAAGAGCAGGCCGAAAGGCCGCTGCCCGGGCAAAATTGAAATTAATAGATTAAAATTTATCCATAATATCTCCCCCCCCCCCCCCCGCCAGAACAAGAAATAATAAAAAACAAGTAAAGTGAGGTGTAAATGCCAAGGGCAGCGAACCTCCTAAAATAAAGACCTCAAATCACTTATAGCCCTCAGATCCACGAAAAACTTATGTGCTCTAAGGCGCTGAACTAAAATTAAAAACAGGATTATTATAAGATCAATTCATCATGCTCCCACTCACACACATTAACAAACATTTGATCTAGTCTCATCCTCAAACCTCTGAGATAAAAAAAGGGACATCATGAAAGTTGTACCCGCTTTCTGGCCCATCCCAGCCTGCATCCCTACGTCAATTAAACGTTAATTTGTATAAGATTTCAGTACGGTTGCTAGGATGATCATAGGGGGCATTCCCTACGTCAAACCAACTTCCGCAGGATGTCGTAACCAGCGGATCTACGTAGGAACGACGTCATTCCTGTGTTCAAACTTGACTTCAGTGTTAAATGTCGGATGTCCGTGGTTTCGCTGGTTGGGACAGCGCACTGAGACTAGTCTGTTTGGTCTCGGCTTTTGTGGACTATGGCATTAAACGGGACTTGGTGCATTAGTGAGACTGAAACAAGTCTGTCTCGCTCGTTGTCAAAATTTGGCAAAAAGAAAAAGTTGTATGTAGCAAAGCCTCGCATAAGAAATAATACCCAAACGATACAATGAAATGCAAACTAAAAGAGAAGACAGAAAATGGCCGATATTTCGGCAACAGCCTTCTTCAAGAACAAAAAAAACAAAACGAAAAAATAAGAAAAGAAAAAAATTTTCGGAATATTGAACAAATAAAACAATCGAACAATAAAAGATTTGAATAGGAAATGTATAGAATCTAAACAGAATATGTTCACTTAACTGTGAGTTCTTGCTACATACAACTTTTTCTTTTTGCCCAATTTTGACATTGCCTATAGCCTTGCTACCACCCCACAGTTTTTCCGCGTTTTAAAAAAATAATATTTCGTGACTGTCTCGCTCATTAATTACTCAAAAGAAGTTCATGTCACAGTCAAAACCTACACTGAACAAATCTGACTTAGGGTAGCCACACAAAGGCCACCGAATTCGGTCACCGAACCACTAGGCGCTTTAGGTGAGAAGAATTGCACTGTACAAACGGACCGAATCTAGGTGGGCTCTGTGTGCAGTTGTTGAAATTATATAGTGCAATTCTTCTCACCTAAGCGCCTAGTGGCTCGGTGACTGAATTCGGTGGCCTTTGTCCACAGTATCCCCCCCCCCCCCCGCCCCGCTATTTTTACGGAAAATGACGCAAGAAAAACAGTTTTTGCCTCAATAAACGGTGAGGAGTGGAGCGGAACAGATTCTGCTTTGGACAAGTGTACAGAGGTGAAGAATGTTTTGCTTTTTCATGGGTCATTTTTCCATAAAAATAGCGGCGAGGAGCAGATAATGTGGTGAAGACCACTTAGTGTGAGTAACTCACAGACTAATAAAATACCAGACTGGATGAGCACATTGTGTGACGTCACAAAACAGCGAAAGGTCCGCCATTGTAGGTTTACGGTTGCGACCGACGCCTCAGCATAGCTACAATGCAACGGTCGCTAAAAGTCCATACGGTCATCATTTATAGCAATAAAAAAAAAGGCAGATGTAGACAATAAAATGAAAGGATAGGCAAGTTAATGCATTATTTATACATGTACCACCAATCTTGACAAATAAAAAGAATTTCTACTGCAGATAGAACTAGAATCGGAATTTCCCGAGCGGCGGCCACGTTGGTTATACGGCCGAATCTCATTAACTTCCGTAAAAAACAACACAGCCCGAAGCTTGTGTTTCCTGTCTGGTTGATTTATTAGTCTGTGGAGTAACTAGCCTCATACTATCGGTGTACAGGGCTAATTGTAGAGCATTGTTAAAATTCTTGATTAAAAATAGTTATCAAAAAAAAAAAATAACGCTTCGTTATGATTACTATTAACTGCCCCATTCTTCGAATGGTAAAAAAACTAAGCTCACCAATCAAGACCAAAAGGAATCAGCACAAAGACATTGATGTCGAGACACTTTGGGTCAGCCACATAAAATCGGCGATTAACAGATAGATAGGATAATATTATTAGTATATTGTGCGAGGTAGTGCGCACCGAGAATTTTTCAGGAAGTGATGATGTCATGGACTCATGACTGTGTTCGTAAAAAATGAAGGATCAGAGGTAGTCAGTTAGCGGCATAAAGGAAACTTAAAAAAATACTTCCACACCTTTTCGAGACTCCAAATCTAAAAGAGAACCTTTTGCGGGCCGAAGGGCAGGCACATGTAAAATTTCAAGCAAATCCGAGCTGTGTGAGCGGCAGTAGCTCTAGTTCGATCCTCGAGGCGTGAGAGGCCTAGATCTAGCCTTTCGACAAAGTTTTCTTGGCATGACTGACACTCCGAGATCTAGTCTATAATAAAAATATTTCCTTCCGAGCTTGAAGCACACTCTAAATATTTCTACACAGTTTTCTTGGTATGAATGAATGGCACTCATCTCATCTGTATAACAATATACTCGGTATCAAAGTTTTCTTGGCGTGGCTGGATCGTGAACTCTAGTTTACATTTCCGGTAAGAGGCGGAAATGACGAAATTGACAGAAGTACATTATCACGTCGTATTCGCAATCATGAATTGATAACTGATAATTATAACTGAATTTCTGGAAAAAGTAAAGAGTTTCGGGAAAAAATGAGCACGACACGTACAGGCTTTATACATTTTATATACATGTGCCAAGTTTCATTTCTCTACGTTGCGTAGTAAAAAAGCCTTTGCGGGAACAAAGTTGGGCCCAAGCTCCATTATTATATGGTACTAGACAGAAAGACAGGCAGGCACACAGACAGACAAACAGTTCAGACAGGCGGCAACAGAGACCGACAGATAGAGAGGCAGATAGCTACAGAGGCAGACACTTAGAAAGCCGAATACAAGAGAATTACTTTTGTCTCCGATATCACGGAAAAAAAACAATAAACAAACAAACAAAAAAAACATTTCCGCACCTGATAAATATAATTACATCAGCTGCCTACAGTTTTGATTAATTTTCATGGCTTTCATGAATGGCGACGTTAGTTCGTGTTTATTCTAACTCCACATTTTGCACAACTGAGAACGTTGACTTTAAAAGCACGCGGCTTTAAATATTATGATAAGGGGTTAGAATAAATGGGAACTGTGAAACAGCTTGATAAGTGCTACAACGCATTTCAAACAAGTGTCAAAATGTGCATTTGATATACCTCTTCTACATACTAACAGATTTTCAGTTTTTGAGGAAATGAAGATAAAAACAAACGAGAACTAAAGGTTGCGCCATGCTGGCAGGGTAAACCCGGAGATAACAGAGTATTAAACAGTCATTCAATGATAATCTTATTTCGGAGAAAGTCATAATCTCGTGATGAAGTTAAGAGACGGACAGGAGAAAAAAAAAACATGATAGACGGTGATAACAATAGTTGTATAATAAACACGTAAATAAGGAGAAAAAGAAAGAAGAAAAATGAGTGAGTGAAAAATAAAAAGACAAATAAATAAGCCAGCCAGCAACCCCTACGGAAATCTCCAACGTTTTGGATTAGCGACAAGTTTACACATAGGAAGGTAATTGTTCCTAGTTAGATCTGCTGGTTAAAACATCGCGGCGACATCGATTTGATGTAGGGAACCCGCTTGTACGGTAAGCCTACCGATCTTACGTTAAATCTACATCGGATTGACGTAGTGACGCCGGCTGGGAAGGAGAGAGGAGTATAGTTAAAGGCGAGTGATTTTCAAACGAAAGGCGCTTGGATCCCTTGGGGGGGGGGGCGGGGGGGGGGGTGACGATCTCCTTTATCATCACTTCATTGCAATTAATCAAAGAAATTACTGTAGTTTAATAAATGGTTTCAATGATTGTCTATTAAAAGCATAATGGTGAAAGAAAACAATAGGATTTTTTTGTCGGGGGTTTGGGAGGGGGGGGGGGGGAGCGGTTTAAAAAAAATGTCAAAATCGAATGCATGTACTTTATGACCCAGAATCTTATTGGATACAATTATGAAGAAACGTACGTTATGACGTTTCGTCGTTGGCGGCATAGCAGCTATAGTTATAACCATTGTGTCCAGTTTCACATTTCCACACTGACTGACCTAGTTCGACAAAAATTGGCCATGACACATTTATCACATACCAGCGAAACAGCTTGAAATAATAACACTGTAATAATAGGCTTTTCTTTTCTTGTCTCGAATCTCGTAATACCCTGGGGGGATTATGTCCTATTGAATGAATAATAATAATAATAATGATATTAAAAAAAAAAAAAGGAAAGAAAAAGCAAGAAAAGAAAAGAAAATGCGATTGCCAAAGAAAAAAAAAAGCACGTTACAACTAACGACACCCGACAGTTTCAATGAACATCAAAGATAAAAAGGGACAGATGCACCATTCTAATGCAGTGCTTGCTGTGGGCGGCTGCATCATGCAGCTGCTGCTCCATCAGAGGTTTGCAGTGCTGTTTAGACAATAATTTTGAATGCTTTCAGCGTCTATTGACAAAATCAACAGAGGGGCCGGTGCTGCAGAATTTTTTCTTGCAACAGTTTACAATGACATGAAATGTAAGAGAACTTCAAACTGTCAGACAGTCGGTATTTTCACAATGAATTTGCTACGATAATGCAGGACAGGGGGAAAAAAATATGTTGTTTCATCGTGTGCACCGCGTGCAGAGGCTTGAATGGACAAATTTTAATGGTGCACACATTAATTTTCAAAGTGCACTGAAGTGATGTGAGTCACCTGCATGTTGTAAAATGTTTCCAGGGAAGACCTTGAGATTCTGAAGTAGCGCAGCACGGGTGTACCGAGTGATGCCGTGGGGACGAGGATGTTCTGGAAGAGAGGTGCTCGCCTCTCATGCCGATGGAACCAGGTTCGATCCCCGGTCGGTGCAGGAATGTTGGCATTTTTCTTGTTTGTTTGTTTTTTTTTTGGGGGGGGGGGGGGAGATTCCTGTCCCTAATCCTTTGGTAGGTAGGATCAAGCACTTAGTCTCGTCGGATAAGGACGAAAAACTCGGAGGGCCCGTGTACACGCTGGAGCAGGCCGAATAAGGCCGCTGCCTGGGCAAAATTCTAAAAAAAACAACAACAAACAAGTAAATCTTGTCATTCTAAAGGGAAGAAATGCCTACGGTAGAGAGCCTCCTAAAATTTTAATAAAGACATGCCATTGCTGCCTAGCGAATGTGATGGAGAAAGACTGGCTCTGACATCGGTTCCAGTGTCAGTAATTAGTGCCGAGGACTTATCGAATTTGACCAGACAGAAAGCACTGAAATGGTCATCTTTTTGGGTTATCTCCCTCTTTTTTCTCCTTGAGGAAGTACGATCGATCAACTCTTGTGTTCAAAAGATTGATACATAGACATGAATAGATACTTACGCCTACACAGAGGCTGATGGATTTAAAGTCAACTAGAGAGACAGATCGGCAGACAGACAGACAGACAAAATGCAGGCAGGCGGATAGATAGATAGATAAATAGATAGATAGATAGATAGATAGATAGATAGATAGATAAATAGATAGATAGATAGATAGATAGATAGATAGATAGATAGATAGATAGATAGATAGATAGATAGATAGATAGATAGATAGATAGATAGATAAATAGATAGATAGATAGAGACATAGTTAGGTAGATGGGTAGGTAGGTAGGTAGACAGACAGACAGACAAACAGACACATACACACAGACAGACGATAGATAGATAGTTAGACAGACAGACAAACAGACAGACTGATAGATAGATAGATAGATAGATAGATAGATAGATAGATAGATAGATAGATAGATATTTAGATAGATAGATAGATAGATAGATAGATAGATAGATAGAACTGGACTCCCGTTTGGCTTCTATTCCAGTGGAGAAAAAAAACCATCAACAACAACCAACATTACGTCATCAGCAATGTCACCCTGACCATTACTAACCTGAAAACGTCACAAAATAAACAACAGGATCAGAATACAACATATCTTGTAAAAACGCAAAAACAAAAGGGTGGGCACAATACAATAATAATAATATAGATTTGTGGGACACCATCACGCTTTGCTGGTAGCCAGAATCTCTACGCTAATGACCGTTCGTAAATCCCGAAGACAAAACACAGTAAGTACACCGTTAGGTCATACTGACCCTTCGATCTAGGGTCTAGTAAGTGCAAATTTCAAACCAGTCGTCAGTTTGTGAAACAAATGCATGTTCAGTTTGGAAACTGATATTAATTATGATGAATTACTACTGAAGAATAGTTCCAGAATTAAAATTTAAAAAAATTAAGGCTATGCAGCCAAAGCATTTTAACGGGATTTTTACAACCAACCTGTGGCCAGTTTCTGAAGAAGTTATAGTGGCCATTGGCCAGTGAAAAGGTATTATGGCCTAACCCTAATCCTAACCCTTACCCTTACCTTAAAACTCTCCAAAACAGCGGAAGTTCAACAAAGAAAATCCGGTTTGAAGCAAATTAAAAAAAAAAAAATTCAAAAATTAAATCTAACTCTTTTGTTTTTCCTTTTTTTTTAAAAAAACAAAACAGCTTAGAAACAATTATTTTATAGAACTATCCAGAGGGCAATGGAAAGAAGAATGCTTGACATCAGACTGCAAGATAACATTCCCCATGCTGAAATACGCAAACAAACAAACCTAACGGACATAGTCAAATTCATGCTACAACAAAAGTGGAATTGGGCTGGACACATGGGAAGGATGAATGATAATAGATGGACAAAACACTGCATTGAATGTCAACCAAGGTCAGGAAAAAGAACACGAGGACGACCAGGAAGAAGATGGCAGGATGATATTAAAAAGTGAGGGGAACAACATAGATGAGGAAGACATACAGACAGAAAGGAATGGAAGTTATTGTTGGAAGACTACATCCTGCAGTGGATGGACAACGCCCAAGTGAAACGTGAAAGGTGGAAGTTTGAATTTAAAATCCTTCATTTTTAGCTGCAGAATAGAGCTGATCGGGCATAGAGTCGAGCTATTTTGCGTTTGTTTTAACCCAGTGCATGAAGTCTCTTTTGCCGCTAGGTGACACTACACAGTTTTGGCGCGCCGGAACTTGTGAGACAGATTTGGTGTAGCCATGCCAGTACTCAAAAGTCCCGATGAGACACGTTGGTCTAGAGACAAGGTACTCGCCTCTCATGCCGAAGGTGCTGGGTTCGATCCCCCGGTCGGTGCAGGTATGTTGGAATTTCTGTTTTGGGGGGGGGGGGGGGGATTTCTGTCCCTGATCTAATGGTAGATAGAATCAAGCACCTAGTCTTCTCGGTCGAGGATGGAAAACTCGGAGGGTCTACTGCACTTTAGAGACACCTTGGCAGTTGAAAGACGAGAAGAGCAGGCCGAACAAGGCCGCTGTCCGGTCAAAATTCTAAAAAGAACCCACTAATCCCTGCCACAAAAACACACAGAAACAAGAACAAGAAAAATAAAAACCAGAAAAGTGAGGTGTAAATGCCAATGACAGCGAAACCTCCTAAAATAATGGCTTAAACACAACACTCACGGTCCTCTTTAACTCACACTAAAACCAAGACCAGACAGATTTTGACTCAGAGCGCCATCAATGTACGGTGTTCTGTCATTGGACATTGGGCTAATGCGCCTGGACCGCCGGGTTTTTTACATAGGTTCTAGATGACAAATCTTTCGATCCTGGTTAAGTCTATAGGCTATATGCAGAATACAGGGCAGGTTTGCATCTTATTCCACAGCCTGTGATTACAACCCAGAGCTGAAGACAGAGGGAACATTGACCTGCAGTCGATGGAACCTTTACATTTTCCTGTGTTCTTAATGTCAGCATGCCCCAGATGTGAGATTGTGTTATCATTATAGCATGGAGAATTACCAATAATAAAGAAATGAAAAAAAAAGTTTCGGCGAATGAGAAGGAAACGGTGCTATGTTAAATAATGTTTTATTATTTTTTTTTTTTAAATACAGAAATAGCATACAAAATAATAAGAGCATAGAGAGGGATGTTAAAAGTGAAAGAGAAATAGAGAAAAGAGTGAGAGGGAGGGAGAGAGAAAGAGAGAGAGCAGAGAAAAGAGAGTGGGAGAGAGAAAGAGAGAGGAAGAGAGAGAGGGAAAGAGAGAGAGAGAGAGAGAGAGGGAGAGAGAAAGAGAGAGAGAGAGAGAGAGAGAGAGAAAGACAGGGAGGGAGAGAGAGAGAGAAAGTTATCACATCAAAATGAAAAATGAAGCCTTTCTTGTCAGTTCTCATTTTGTTTTCGAGTGTTTTTAGATTTAAAATCTGGCGTTCTTCGGTACACAGAAAATCCTCTCGTTCACAACATACGCTAGCCATACATAGATAGATGAAGGAAGAACTAACTAAAGAAAATAATGCCTTTAGACACAACGTCTCCACAGCCTGTATTTTTTTACAAAATTCAATGGACATTTTTCATCCCTAGATTTACCAGGGACCATATGGTGCAAAACTGCAAATGGTGCAGTTGAAACAGGTTCCACAAAAAAAAAAAAAGGCCCCAACAATAAATGAAAAAAAAAAATTATTTTGTGGTTTCTTTTGTTTAGATTTGAAATACATCATACAGTAATATGGGGGGGGGGGGGAACCAAAATCGTTTAAGTGCTTTGGGCCTCTTAAGGTCTTAACCAGGCCCAGTACGTAACCCAGGCCTTTCGACTCAGAATATTAAGACATCGTAAGAAAACTAGGTTGTTGTTACTGTTGTTTTGTTTCTATGTTAGATTTCTGTTCCTTCAGTCTCATGTTCTTTATTTTTGTGGGTTAATTTGAAGCCACAGAAAAAAAACCTCTGTTTACGCTTGATTTCACACGTCGAAAAGAAAGCCAGGACATGGGGCTGAAATCTTTTCTGATATAAACAGAGCGTTGTTTTCTTTTTTGCTTTTGTAATCTCAATTTGCATAGGTCTTCTATTCTAAATAGAACACTGCTCCGTTAACCTCACATGATGGCGAGAGAGAGAGAGAGAGATGAAAGACTGATCTTTATGTTTAAAATATTGAGTGAGGAAGAAAGAAAATACCGTCAGTCACTGTTTTGTATCGGCATGAGAACAAAAAATAATGCTGAATTTCAACGAGCTAGGCGAACTGTATAAGAATGAGGAAGGGGTTGGGCGGAGAGAAAGAATAAAGGTCGCCAGCTGTCGACGGTCGTCATCTGTTTCTTTCTTTCTTTCTTCCGACAACATCACGTCATTCAATCTGGTCATAAATGAAGCTTCCGCACGCGACTCGCTTCGTAGCATTTCAGGTGTACGGCAGAGACTAGTTTAAAGTATAATGGTCCCAAATGTCCTGTAAAACTAAAAGCGAAATCAGGCCTTTTCTTTCGGTTTCGTGAGGAGATTTTAGTACAGTTTCGCTTTTTGTCACCATGACTTTTAAGCCTTATTTCTGAAGTAACCCCAACTATAATATTATTTTCTATACAGGCTGGCGTATAATGAGCCCCGTTAAGCTGAGGATAACTCCACTAACCGGCATGGCACATAACCGCAACAGCGTCAACAAAGCGCCAGGTGAGATCAGAGAAGTAGGGGAATCTGGCGATCAGCTTAAAAACCTGCCCTGGACCGCAGTACTCGCTCACTGGTGTGTGGAAGATAAATTAGTACAGTCATCGTGGTGGGAAAGGGCTTATAGTAGAATCGGGCACCTATCACCAATGGATGGTTTATCCAAACATCGGGGGATCTATGGGGGCGATGAAAGGATGTTCACCTCTCCAGGGGACCCTCTTTTGATTTGGGGCGTCTATTGTCTCGGCGTTCGCGTGCCGAGAGGACAGGCAGGGGCTCTTTGTGAGCACCGGTATTCGCGTGCCGTTAGTTAGGGTGTGAGCGGCAGGTGTTCACTTGAAACACAGCGCAGGGGACCCCCCTTTCAAACAATGGGCAGTAACAGACAGACCTCTACCCCGGATAACCTCTCACGTGGTGATATCTAAAGCCCCAATCAACCCCCCCCCCAGCTCTTTTCCCCAGAGCCCAGGCACACGTTGTACACCCTTCCCTACTCCACCCCTTCCCTCCCAGGTCTATTGTGTCGTGTAGCGGTATTTCTTCACCCCTCTCCGCACTCCCGATCCAAACATTATAATTCTGGCTTTCTTCTCCTTCCCGTCTAGCGGTATCTTTTCCCCACCCCCTCCGCTCCTCGACATGGCCCGTTCTTTCTCTTTTATGGTTCATTCTCCACTCTTAACCTTTGTGATAGCGGTACTCCCTACACCACAATTCTCCACCCCCCCCCCTTTTTAATGTCTTCTCATTTCCTTACTCACGCATGGTGACCGAGTTCAGGTTCGGGTCTTTGTGCACGCCCAGAGTACAGAACGATATGCCGTTATGGCCCTATAGTATTTGTATAAACTCGAAAGCTCTCATTGAAAGGCCCTTAATATTTAGCTGGCTTCTTTGTGCCAGCATCCTTGACTGGCCCCTAAAAGCTTGAAAATATCGATGCTCAAGTTCCTACTCCAAATATTATTAATACAAATGTATTTTGTTTCTATGACAGGTCGATATAATAGACCCTAATTTCATTCCACTGTTTGAAAGACTAGAAGCAGAAAAACTGAGCTGGTGGTCAAGTAATTAGGCTTGTGCTCGCTTTTCTGTGCACTAATGACTTGAGCCCTGCAGGGAAATGTGCAGTGTTTTTATAGCAGGGGTGGCTAAACTTGCTTAGTGTAATACCCACATATGATAAACTTCAGATGTTCGAGAGCCACAAAATATGACCAATTTACCTACACGTTTTTATTGTTAAATACACGTGTTAATTAAATACTGAGAAATACATGTTGTACATGCAACAACATTTTACCCGTGTATGCAGCTTTTTAAAACCATTAATGTGTGTTAGTTTCAATCGTCACAAAATACACGTATGTACCAAAATCTTATCTGTCCTGTAGCAGTAAAGAATGACAAAAGAAGAACCGAGAAACTCTCCGTCATTGCCCTTCAACACTGAGATGGAAACAGTGCTACGCATGATATTATTACCCTTTTTGAAATAATTGTTACTACAGGAATCATCGTTTACCAGACACATGTGAATTACTGAATTGTTTGCTATACTTAGGATAACCATTGCTTTGCTATCCAAACAGCGAGTGAGGACCAACATCACATACTATGATCTTAGAATGTTGTTACAAGTACGTAGGTCCCCCAGGTTTTTTTCTTCGGGGGGGGGGGGGGAGTTACATATTTTAAAGCCTTTTGTGAATATGGAGCTAGAGAGCTCCTCCGGAAATACTCCTAACAACAGCCTTAATTAATGATTCTTTCAGATTTTCTTTTTGTTTTCCTACTGATTTTTGGTTGAAAGGGTGAGGGGGCGGGGTTATGGAATCGATAAGATTTATGGTTGAGGATAAGGACAGGGTTAGGGATAGGCATGTGTACATACGTATGCGCCTCTAGCACAAAACGCGCAGGGTGCGTATGTACGTATAATAACAGCCTTAAACCATGGCTCTTGTTTGGGACAGAAGTTTTAAATGTTGTAGGATAAACAAAATTTTAGCCTCGGAAATCAACTCTATAGAACACTATCTTCTTTATACACTGAATTATGATGTAGTCTTAGGAAAGAAGACTGTCCAACGCCAAAAATAATACGTCTTTGAAGGAATACCAATGTTTAAGACAGAGGTTGTGTTTTTTTTTTTTAGATGTAGTCAAATAACAAAATTTTAGCTGCTGTAATAAACTTAATAGCAGGCTCTGTTCCGTATACAGCTCATTACATTGCCGTGTTTCCGAAAAAGACCCCATACGTCAGCCTGGCTCAAATAATAATAATGAAATGTGGCTCTAATTTTCAGCATCTGGGTTACAATTTTTTACGCCTGATAGTGTCTTTTGGCCGCAAAAAAAAAAAAAAGTGAACAAAGAATTAAGCAGGGCCCAGCAGGAAATGTTTGTGTGTGTGTGTGTGAGTGTGTGTATGTGTGTGTCTTGTAAAATTTTGTTTTCGCCAGTTACCGTCTATTACCATAGGACACCAGTGCAGCAAGTGACAGAAAGATCAGAGACGAGGAAGACGAAACGCAGCTCAGATAATTATATTTCCACTTGGCTTCGTTAAACAGTGGTCACAGAGTTTCAACGAAATTTTCGGTCTTACTTTTTTCATTTAACTTCACGAAAGGCTTTTTTTTTTTTTTTGGTCCAAAAACAAAAACAAAACATATTAAATAGTATTAATATAAAGACTGGATTTTGTCCAAAATGGATTTGTCCAGGTAATTTATAGTAAACAAATGGAGGCAATGCGAGACGGAGATTCATAATTTTTATTGACGTGGTCCCGAAGTTTTAGATGCCTTTATTATGTTCACCCTGTAGCTTCGTTATAGTATGTTACCATAAGATGTTTGTAAATGTTCATCAGAGATGCTTATAATGGATTCCTGAAAGATTCCGAAACGGGATCTCTATGTTACCATAAGATGTTTGTAAATGTTCATCAGGGACGCTTATAATGGATGCCTGTAATATTCTGAAACAGGATCTCTATTTAAGGTTTTAAATGTTTTTTAATTTATGTTTATGTATGCGGGCTAAGGCAAAGAAACGCGCACAGCTTGAGCGTACGTGAGCAATTAGCTGGAGCAAAATCCTCTAGGGGGTATCAAATGTCAAATTCAGGAGTAATTTTTGTCCTCAAATCTGGGCGATTCATTGTCCCCCTGAAAACTGGTCGCATGTGGAGAAATTCAATGCAGCAAGTCGTTATTTGTGAGCGTGGCTTGGGCCGGTTCTGCCCGGCTGGTGAAGCGAGTCTCGGGTTGACGGCATTGTCAAACGTGTCGTGAGTGATCCACGTATTCCAACACACGCGCATTCTGCACCTGCTCACTGACCTCAGCCACTCACCCGGCACGCAAGACTGGGTGACCTATTGCTTTGACCTCATCTGAAAGAGAAGTGGAGTGTACTGGAAGAAAGGTTGGGGGGGGGGGTGACATTGGCCCCCGATTTGGTTTGTTGACCAACAACAGAGAAAAAATACCGTTACTCTGTTAACCAATCGATGGCCCAGAAGCTGTCCCCGAAACCAATGGCAGATGTGGGAACAGAAAGCAATCTCAGCCAATCGTCGAGCGAGACGAGATCGTGAGTCCTGAGGTTGAGTTGAGGACAAAGACGGGAGCCGTCTGTGGTCGTAGTAAAATTGGCGTAGTAAAGCGTGAGTATCGGAATGGGTACAGTTTTGACGGTGAGTCATTTTCTATAACAATAGAGGGCCCTGTCAAACCGTTTCCGCCGCACATGTTACCTCGGAAAGGTGACAGAAATATGATGACCCAGGTCCCGAAAGCAATTTGTTAAGTGTACATTGTCCGCCTACGCATTCATTACTGATAAATTAGAACTTGGACATGAGGTTTTATACACTGCTTAGAACAATCTGCTCTTTGTTTGCCACAATTTTTTGCAATATTTCGGCAATGACGGACGGAAGTGTGTAAAATAAAAGAGCGGATATCGTCGGTTATTTTTTCGTATTGTTGTATGTGCATTTTTTTTATCTTTCCGAGAAAATGAGGATCGAAACCTTGAAGAGTTGTGTAAAATCAGAGGATAACATCACGTCACAAATAGACACCTCGAAAAGTTTTGAACTGATTGAAATGACACTTATACGTAATTAAATTAGAAGTGAGAGAATCATTTTCGGGATAAAACCTCAAAATCCGCAAAATGTAAAATACAACAATATGGCAAATACCCCTCGTTATCATGTTATTAATGTAGCGGTTGCAGGTACGAACTCGGATTTAATGAAATACCCTTGCTAGGAAATCCTTTACTTCAGAAGAAAATGTACTTGTCTCAGTTTTGTCTTAGTGTAACACAGAAAGTATTTCGGAGTCTTGGGAATCACAGGACAAAACATCATAGCTATGTATGATTTCTCGACATGAATAATAGGGAGTTTTTTTTTTGATGAGATAATTAATTTTAATATCAGGACAGAAGAAAAAGTGTCAAGGCAGTAGCAAATGCCTGAAGTTAGAAAGAGAGTGAGAGAGAGAGAGAGAGATGGAGAGGTGGGAAGGGAGGGAAGGTAAAGAGAGAGAGAGAGAGAGAGAGAGAGAATGGGAGATATGGAGAAATGAGGGACCGCGAAGAGTGAGAGATAATATGGAGAAGAGAGGAAGAGGGTAGAATGAGAGATGTATAGAAAAGAGGGAGAGGGATGAGTGAGAGATAATATGGAGAAAAGAGGGAGAGGGAAGAGTGCAACACATGGAGAAGAGAGGGAGAGAGCTGGATAAGAGAGAGAGGAAGAGAGACAGACTCACAAGCAGACAGACAGAAAGAAAGAATAAAAAAGGATAAGGGACACAGTGAGAATGAGAGAAAGAGAGAAAATTATAGTGAAAACAGCAGTAAAATTATCCATCCAGTTATAGCACCAGATTCAAAAATATCGATGGCAACGACAAACAAACGAACGAAAAACACGTTTAAAAAATACGTTCATTGACCCCTTCTCCCCCCCCCCCCCCCCGGGACGGTAATGGCATTATCATCAACCACTCTAGAACAATCTCTGTCCTCCGAGGTGAAGGGACAGTGGACGGTGAACTGTGAGCTCACCCAGGTTATCACAGTGAGGCAGTACGTCGAGAGAGGGCGAGAGCAAAACGTCCCTGGCAAGACGAGGAAGAGCTAACTAAATCAGTGAGCATGTTGTCGCATGTCGGTGGAGGGGCGACCTACTGACCTGGGCTCCTCTCCAGACTCACCACATGTCGTGATGACCCTTATCACGCACGTGTTACTGTGTCTTTGTCTGAGACAAGGCATGTGGGGGAGGGAGGGGGGGGGTGGTGGAGAGGTGAGGGGAGGGGGGGGGGACATCTGTTAACAGTTTATCGATCTATGGTTTCCTCAAATCTGTTCCTCCTTATCTATCTATCTATCTATCTATCTATCTATCTACCTATCTGCCTGCCTGTCTGTCTGTCTGTCTGTCTGTCTGCCTGCCTGCCTGCCTGTCTGTCTGTCTGTCTGTCTGTCTATCTATCTATCTATCTATCTATCTATCTATCTATCTATAATCTGTCTGGCTATCTATCTATCTATCTATCTATCTATCTATCTGTCTATCTATCTATCTATCTATCCATCCACCCATCCACCCATCCATCCATTCATTAATCCACCCATCTATCCATCCACCCATCCACCCATCCACCCACCCAACAATCTATCCATGCGTCTGTGTGTCTGTTTTGCCTGTCTGGCTATCTACGCCGGTACTTATTTATATATTTACCTAGTATGTCAATGCCTACATGCCTATTCACCGAGGCACCTTTATATTAATTGTATCTGTCTGTCCGGACATCCACACATATACTCGTCCACTGGTCTATTTATATTTCATCTGTTCATTAAGCAGTCCACGTCACAGGGACACGACAGCAACAGTATCAGTAACAACAACAACTACGTCAAGATTAACCAGGAAGACGGAAACTATGCCAGTATATACAACAACAACAACGACAACAACAACATAAAAGATTAATAAAAATAAAAACAACAACAATAGGAAATCACGGGACGGATAGTTAGAAAATCAATACAAAAGTACTGGCTGTTGTTAAGGCGCATACGTAGACTACTATCCCTGACCCTGTCCTTATCCTCAACAATACATCTTATCTAATACTAACCCTTACTCTTTCAACCCCCCCCCTCCCCCTCCCCCCCCCGAAAAAGGACGAAAACAAATGAAAATCTGAAAGAATAATTAATCATAATTAATTAAGACTGTTGTCAAGGAGCATTTCGGTGGAGGGGAGGGGGGGGGGGGGCTCTTACAAAAGACTTTAAAAGACGTACCCCTAGAGCAAAAAAATTTTTGTTTCCGTATGAGCCCCTAACAAATCCAAAAGGACTCGTATGCAAAAATAAAATAAATTTTAAATAGATATAACCATTAATTGCTACATTATCAAAGGTAATTAGCCTTTTATGCACACTTTAATTTCCTTGGAAAGCTAGTTACAAAACAGCTTGGACGGACACACTGGCGACAGAGCCTGTTGGTTCTTCTGTTACATACTCTGGCCTCTGTTGTTAGAATTTATATGTCAGCTCCTTAGCAGTAGTATTTTTTTCATTTTATGCGTGCCAGTTTTTCAGTAGAAGAAAAACTCTGAAATAGGCAGATAAATCATTTTTTCATCTGATCATGACTGTGTTGTTGCTTGCCAGAGGGCCGAGTATGTTTTTTTGGCATGCAAATTTGAATTCAGCAACAGCTTTGTCCAGACTAGACAAGGCAGAGTCAGACAGACAGACAGACAGATGGAATAAATAGATAGGTAGGTAGGTAGATAGATAGATCGATCATAGATAGATAGATAGATAGATAGATAGATAGATAGATAGATAGATAGATAGATAGATAGATAGATAGATAGATAGATAGACAGACGGATAGAAAGACAGACAGATAGAAAGCTAGATAGATAGATAGATAGATAGATAGATAGATAGATAGATAGATAGATAGATAGATAGATAGATAGATAGATTGATAGATAGACACAGAGAGAGAGAGAGAGAGAGAGAGAGAGAGAGAGAGAGAGAGAGAGAGAGAGAGAGAAAGAGAGAGATATCGATGAAATGGAACCTTATTCATTTATTTATATTAATAACAAGGTGTGAATGGCAAGTTTTACACTAACCAATAATTTTCATTTTGAAGCAACTTTATAGTGTTGATCTTGTCAGCATTCTGTACAGAACATTCATTAGAGAGCGTCTGTTTGAATTTTGTTTTGTTTTAGTTTAGTTTAGTTTGGCTTGGTTTGATTTGATTTGGTTTAGTTTAGTGAAGTTGAGCCTTGCCTTAATGATTTATTTCATTTTGCTTTGTTTTCGTACATTTCGATTACACTCCCCCGCCTCCCGTCCACAACAAGTAAATAAATTAATGACTACATGTAACTGAAATTCAATAATAATATTTGCATCGTAAAAAAATAACATTTATTCATGTTTCATACAAGTTGTTTCCACAACTGTACAATTTACATGACGTGTACCATGAAGTACAGCTTGTGTTCAGCAGGACCGAGTGACACTTTAAGAGCATATAAATCACTTCAAAGGTGTTCGGTATCCTCCACCTGGTCAGTACATGAATAATACATTTTGTTAATAGTAAACTTGCTTCCCGAGAGCCAATGTGGCTTTCGTAAAGAGAGGGGAACGGCGGATATGATTTTTGCTGCCAGACAGATTCAGGAAAAATGCATGGAACAAAATAAAGCGCTGTATATCACATTTGTTGACCTCACAAAAGCTTTTGACACAGTGTGTCGTGAAGGCCTCTGGAAAATCTTGGCGAAGTTTGGGTGTCCACCCGAATTCATCACAATAGTGCGCCAGTTTCATGATGGCATGCAAGCTGCAGTCAAAAGCAACGGCAGTGTTTCAGAGCCCTTTGCTGTCACAAATGGGGTAAAACAGGGTTGTGTCTTAGCCCCAACTCTGTTTAGCATCATGTTCTCTGCAATGCTACAAGAAGCCTTTAGCTCTCCTCCTCAATGGGTAAGCATCAAGTACCGAACTGATGGCAATCTATTCAACCTCAGGAGACTTCAGGCAAAAACCAAAACCAAAAGTACTCAAGTCTGTGACCTACTATTTGCTGATGATTGTGCACTTCTGGCACACGATGAGGATAGCATGCAAAACTGTGTTGATAAGTTCTCTAGTGCCTGTGACAACTTTGGCCTCACAATAAGCACAAAGAAGACGGAAGTGCTCCATCAGCCTACTCCAGACGACAAGTATCCTGTGACCCCAAATATCAAAGTCCATGACAGTCTTCTGAAGGTGACGGAGAACTTCACCTATCTTGGCAGTACACTGTCTTCCGCGGCTCGTGTTGATACTGAAATTCTCTCAAGAATCAGCAAAGCCAGCTCTGCATTTGGCAGGCTTCGAAAGAGAGTATGGGATGTTGCCGGCATTCGCACAGACACTAAGCTGAAAGTGTACAATGCTGTGGTCCTTCCCACCCTACTCTATGGGGCTGAAACCTGGACAGTGTACCAATCGCATGCCAGAAAGCTAAATCACTTTCATCTGGCCTGCCTTAGAAAGATCCTAAGGATCAAATGCCAGGATAAAATTCCAGACACTGAGGTCCTCAATCGTGCCAAGGAATTGAGCATCTTCTGCCACCTGAAAAAAATTCAGCTACGTTGGGCAGGACATGTTGCCAGAATGCCCGACTCCAGACTCCCTAAGCAAATCTTCTTCTCTGAGCTCTCCAATGGAACGAGGAATGTTGGGGCCCCAAAGAGACGTTACAAAGACACTCTCAAGCAATCACTGAAGGCCTTTGCCATTGATGTGAGTGAGTGGGAAAAGCTCTCGCTTGATCGAGCAAATTGGAAGGCGGCCCTTACCAGAGGCAGCAAAGCATGGGAAGCTGACAGAGTCCAGCAGGCTATCAAAAAAAGAGAACGGCGCAAGAAAAGGCCCAGTGGTACTGAACCAACGGAGCACTCTTGTCATTTATGCGGAAGGGTCTGCAGGGCAAAAATAGGACTTATCAGTCACATGAGAAGCCATAAGTCATGAAAGAACAGTCTTTCCATTCTGTCCTCTGTGTCCTTTAGTTCTCTTTATTGTCCATGTGTTGAAATTCTCAACAATTTCTGTTCTTTATTCCTCTGGTGTTGTTAAGGTCATCATCATACCTGATGGTCGAACTATTATTATTATTATAATAGTAAACTACTCGTTCATTTGAGAGGTTTTTTCTTCTGAACAGTGTTGTTTTGGGACATCGTTCAGCTGTTAAGTATACCTTGCCCTACACAACTGTCGCATGATTCCCCTCCCCCCCCCCCTTCCTTCTCTCTCCATGTCATCTCATAAATAAAACATGATCACACAATCAACACTGTGTCACAGCGACCCCCAGACAGCCGTGCCCCAAATACAATAAATATCATTGTACAATTCGCGTGCTTTCCGGTTCTTTCACTTTCTCTCTCCTTCTTTCTTTCTTTTGTTTTGTTTTTCTTTGCCCTTCTGTGATTTTGTCTTAACTGGGTTTGATAACTCAATGCTGCTGGCCTTGACTGGTAGAAGGCAACCAGATGGGTTACATGAAATATCTATCTATCTATCTATCTATCTATCTATCTATCTATCTATCTATCTATCTATCTATCTATCTATCTATCTATCTATCTATCTATCTATCTATCTATCTATCTATCTATCTATCTATCTATTTGTCTGTCTGTCTGTGTCTGTCTGTCTGTCTGTCTGTCTGTCTGTCTGTTTATCTATCTATCTATCTATCTATCTGTCTATCTATCTATCTATCTATCTATCTATCTATCTATCTATCTATCTATCTATCTATTTGTCTGTCTGTCTGTCTGTCTGTCTGTCTGTCTGTCTGTCTGTCTGTCTGTCTATCTATCTATCTGTCTGTCTGTCTGTCTGTCTGTCTGTCTGTCTATCTATCTATCTATCTATCTATCTATTTGTCTGTCTGTCTGTCTGTCTGTCTGTCTGTCTGTCTGTCTGTCTGTCTGTCTGTGTCTATCTATCTATCTATCTATCTATCTATCTATATATGTGCCAGTCTGCCTGTCTGCCTGCCAGTCTGTCTGTCTGTCTGTCTCTCTCTGTCTGTCTATCTACCTACGACATCATGTGGTTACCCATATTTTGAATGTTTTACAGACAAATCTGCCTCAAGTCTGTAGATCCGAGAAATCAAGAATGAAGACAAGAGGCTGGAGAAGCCCGAAAAAGAAGTAATGAGAGAGGTCACCCCACAGTGCGGAAGGGAGAACAACTGATGGTCAGCAAATATTGATTCCCTGTAAAAGTCTGGTCTTCCACTGCACATGTGCACGCAGCACATATCCAAGAAGGTACATTGGAGACAACACAGTAGGCCTACCCAAGGTATTACTTCGCTTAGCTCAGCACAAAATGAATGTGTCAACACTTTACAACTGCCACTCAAAATACTACTATGAATAGAAATATTCTGTTTAGATTCTATAATATATTTCCTATTCAAATTTTTTATTGTTTGATTGTTTTATCTGTTCAATTTTCCAATTATTTTTTTTCTGTTGTTTTTTTTCGTGGCTTTTTTTTTGTTTTTTGTCCTTGACGAAGGCTGTTGCCGAAATATCGGCCATTTTCTGTCTTCTCCTTTAGTTTGTGTTTCATTGTATCGTTTGGGTACTATTTCTTACGCGAGACTTTGCTACATAAACCTTTTCCTTTTTGCCTTTTAGATCATTGACCCCTTCATGGATCCCTCATCGGTCCCAGTCATGTAAAATAAATGGACAAATGTTATCAATCATAAATTTCTCAATTTAAAAATGATAATTCCTTCGCCATTTTACTTCATTACTGATTCTCGATATGAAATATTTAAAGAAATTTAAAGGAATTACTTAAGGAAATTGATAAAAAGACGTTAAATATTTACTTACGTTTTATTTAACCACTGAGGATCTCTAAAGATTTATCGACCCGTTGGATGGCTCCATCGACCCCCAGTGGTCGATATCGACTAATTGGCCGACCAATATCTGCCAATATCACACTGAGTTCCACAAGGGAGTCGTCATTATAACGTGACAGTCTGCCGTTATCACTCACCTAAAGTCGGTTCACGTGAGGTCATGACATACGCCATCAGAGCATCACTGAAAGCTGATCAGTTCATAAAGCGACCCAATTCTAGGCTGTCATTTCAATACGTCTAGACGATGCATTTAGTTTATCATTGCAATATGACAGAATTATCAGTGAGAAGTAGGTAGACATCAAAATTCCAGACAGTGTTTTTGTTCATGAGTTCCAAGTGTACATTTCTGTGACACACTGCCCTATATTTGCATGTTAGATAGATAGATAGATAGATAGATAGATAGATAGATAGATAGACAGATAGATAGATAGATAGATAGATAGATAGATAGATAGATAGATAGATAGATAGATAGATAGATAGATAGATAGATAGATAGATAGATAGATAGATAGATAGAAAGATAGATAGATAGATAGATAGATAGATAGATTGATAGATAGATAGATAGGTAGATAGACAGGCTTGACAGACGGATAGATACTAGATAAATAGATAGATGAATCGATAGATAGATAAATAGATAGATAGATAGACACCTGACAGCCGGATGGATAGATAGACAGATAGATAGATAGATGGATGAATCGATAGATAGATAAATAGATAGATAGAAAGATAGGTAGATAGACAGACAGACAGGCAGGCAGATAGACAGACAGACAGGTAGATAGGTAGATAGATAGATAGCCAGCTAGATAGATAGATAGATAGATAGATAGATAGATAGATAGATAGATAGATAGATAGATAGATAGATAGATAGATAGATAGATAGATAGATAGAAAGGTAGATAGACAGGCTTGACAGACGGATAGATACTAGATAAATAGATAGATGAATCGATAGATAGATAAATAGATAGATAGATAGACACCTGACAGCTGGATGGATAGATAGACAGATAGATAGATGGATGGATGAATCGATAGATAGATAAATAGATAGATTGAAAGATAGGTAAATAGACAGACAGACAGGCAGGCAGGTAGACAGACAGACAGGTAGATAGATAGATAGATAGATAGCTAGATAGATAGATAGATGAATAGATAGATAGATAGATAGATAGATAAATAGATAGATAGACAGAGAGAGATAGATAGATAGATAGATAGATAGATAGATAGATAGATAGATAGATAGATAGATAGATAGATAGATAGATAGATAGATAGATAGATAGATAGATAGATAGATAGATAGATAGATAAATAGATAGATAGATAGATAGATAGAGAGATAGACAGATAGATAGATAGATAGATGGATGGTTAGGTGAATCGATAGATAGATAGATAGATAGATAGATAGATAGATAGATAGATAGATAGATAGATAGATAGATAGATAGATAGATAGATAGATAGACAGACAGACAGGCAGGCAGGCAAATGGACGGATGGATAGATAGATAGATAGATAGATAGATAGATAGATAGATAGATAGATAGATAGATAGATAGATAGATAGATAGATAGATAGATGACATGGAATTCTGAATAGCAAAGAACTAATTTGTTCTTAAAAGACAAGGAAGCTACAACCAGACCTTCACAGCAAAACAATGTCAGACAAGCCCATGTAAAAAGCACAGTTAATGTGTTGAAAATGCGTAAATCTAAGAGAACGGGTTAAAAAACAAGGGTAGGTGGTCAGGCTCTGCGGGAAGGAGAAAATCGAAGAATGCGTTTCATTTGGCATTTAGATGCACTGCGAAGGGTCGAACTGTCTGGCTCCTTTTATCTGTTTCTGTGTCCATCCATCTAATTATTCGTCCAACCGCAGTTTGGTACTTTCATCTTTTCATCCATCTATCCGTCCACCGTCCATCCATCCACCATCCATCCATCCATCCACCATCCATCCATCCATCCATCCATCCATCCATCCATCCATCCATCCATCCATCCATCCATCCATCCATCCATCCACCATCCATCCATCCATCCATCCACAATCCATCCATCCATCCATCCATCCATCCATCCATCCATCCATCCAACCACCCACCCATCCATCCATCCATCCATCCATCCAACCATCCAACCATCCACCCATCCATCCATCCATCCAAATCTTAATCCAACCACCCACCCATCCATCCATCCAACCACCCACCCATCCATCCATCCATCCATCCAACCATCCAACCATCCACCCATCCATCCATCCATCCAAATCTTAATCCAACCATCCATCCATCCATCCATCCAACCACCCACCCATCCATCCATCCATCCATCCAACCATCCAACCATCCACCCATCGATCCATCCATCCAAATCTTAATCCAACCACCCACCCATCCATCCATCCAACCACCCACCCATCCATCCATCCATCCATCCAACCATCCAACCATCCACCCATCCATCCATCCATCCAAATCTTAATCCAACCATCCATCCACCCATCCATCCATCCAACCACCCACCCATCCATCCATCCATCCATCCAACCATCCAACCATCCACCCATCCATCCATCCATCCAAATCTTAATCCAACCATCCATCCATCCATCCATCCATCCATCCATCCATCCATCCATCCACCATCCATCCATCCATCCATCCATCCATCCATCCACCATCCATCCATCCATCCATCCACCATCCATCCATCCATCCATCCATCCATCCATCCATCCATCCATCCATCCATCCAACCACCCACCCATCCATCCATCCATCCATCCAACCATCCAACCATCCACCCATCCATCCATCCATCCAAATCTTAATCCAACCACTTGCCCATCCAGCCGCACACATCCAATCATCCCTCCTCCAACTATTCGTCTACTACATGTAATTATTCACCCATTTATCCATCCATCCATCAATCTCAGATTTTACTTATCCTCACAATAAAACACAAGAACGTCAGCAGTCTACTGCATACACCACCATCTTCTACAGTGTGCAAAACATAAGCTTCGTCTTCTTCCAGCCGATTTGGACACAGGGGTGATACATGGTGCACTGAAAAAAAACCTAGAAATTATCGATTGAAGCGGGAGGAAATCATGATGGATGCGATCTGTTATTTTACTATTATTATTCTGCGTTATTTTGCCTTGAATCAGGAAAATGTAATCTGAGATTACACTCCGAGTGAAACCCAGATATGTGAGGGGACAGCAGTCTGACATTTCGTTTGTGATTTTGTAAGGGCAGTGGAAGTAAAATTAATGGTGGACATGATGGAAGAAATGGTTAATTCGTTTTGCAAACTGGCGTTCGTATTTAGCAGACTGAGAAATGTATTTTAGACAGTCAGATAAAGACATACTGGCAGAGATACATGGAAAGAGTAGATAAACATACAGACAGACACACGGACGGACAGACAGACAGACAGATAGGAAGATACAGAGACAGACAGACAGGCTGACAAAGAGATAGATAGACAGAAAGACGGATACATTATAATCCACCCATCCATTCATTCATCCACCCATCCATCCATCCAACCATCCATCCATCCATCCATCCATCCAGCCATCCACCCATCCATTCATCCAACCACCCATCCATCCACATATCCACCCATCCATTCATCCAACCATCCATCCATCCACCCATCCATCCATCCATACAACCATACATCCATCCATTCATCCACCCATCCATCCATATATCCATCCACCCATCCATCCATCCAGACAGCAACTTAACCCAGTCCCTGCTGAGTACGTCTCTCAAACGTGCCTTACACATCTATTTGCTCGAGCCGTCTGTTCCGAGTGTGCAGCTTGTCTGTCAAGGAGACAGCGAGTGCGAGCTTTGGGTGCCCAAGACGGCAGTGGAGAAAATCAATACTTGAACAGGTCCAGTGACCTCTGCTGACGTAACCTGACACAGATTTTGGCATGTGTTCTGGGAAATAAATCCAGGAGTATTTGCCATCATATTGTTGCATGCGACATTTTGCCAATTTTGAGGTTTTGTCATTGAAGTGGTTCTCTCACTCCTAATTTTAGTATAGTCGAGAGGCCAATGCTCTGTCTGTTCAAATAAGCACTGGACCTTGCACTGAAAAATATGCTCTTGTTTGTTGTATTTTAACTTGAAACAATCCCCTGGACCTAAGAAACTGCCGGATATGATAAACTAAAGGCTGGCATTTCGTATGTAGACGCAATTATGTCCCAAATTTTATTGAGAGTATATGGCATAATTTAAATGAGAGTGGGGTAGGAAAATATTCACTATTTTCTTGATTGTCTACCAAAAGATCTGATACACTCAAGTTAACTGAGACTGTTTATCATGACCGCTTTTGAACGGGCAAAAAGGGAAGACGACTGGCCTTTTCATTTGATTGCAGCGGGAAGATGCTGCCATATTTTTCACAGAAAAAATTCACTGCAGCTGCGCACACTGCGGGCGCTATTATCTACTTTTCATACAGGGCTTTATCCTGATCTCGTTCAAAAGTTTCTGTCCAGTAGACATGCTATGCACCATAAGTCAGTCTGTGGAATAGCATTTGGTGAGATATTTTCGTTGAAACGACCTAGATGGTCCAAAAAGAAAAAAACAAACAAACATGGCTTCAGCAGAAAACTGATATACGTATCTCTGACCTTGTCATGAAACCGCATATGAAAACGTACATGAGCAATGGACCAAATTTTACAGGAGAGAGGAAAACAAAAATTCGGTATGATATCTCCCTTGGCGTATTGGGAACACTTTCATGTTATTCTGCATTAATATCAAGTCTTTCTTCATAATGCCGGCCCTCCCCCGCCCCCAAACCTTATCACATGACTCCCCCTTTTCCTGCAACAGCTCCAATCAGTCACCCGCTTGGCAATACCTTCACAACCACCACCACCCCCACTCTCTTCGCCCCCCCCCCCCAAATTATTTTGCGTTTTAGTAACAATACTAATTAACTTACATAATAGAATTATTTGCACATTTCTTGGAAATAAAAATAAAAACAACCTAAGGGCTGATAATTATAATAGCTACACAATTTGAAACTGGAGATTGGAGGAACACACAGAGGTGCTGTGTGTGTACTGATTCACTTGAAATGTCCAACATCGTCTACTTTCAGACTGAAAATGAATCTTTCAAAGTTTGGCAGTTATATTAATTTTAGTCTACGAATTAAAAAAAAAATTTAAAAATTCTATATTTTTGTGTTCCAATCATTCGTATTAAAAAAAAAGAAAAAAATTCTATATTTTTGTGTTCCAATCATTCGTATTAAAAAAAAAGAAAAAAATTCTATATTTTTGTGTTCCAATCATTCGTATTAAAAAAAAATTAAAAAATTCTATATTTTTGTGTTCCAATCATTCGTATTAAAAAAAAATTAAAAAATTCTATATTTTTGTGTTCCAATCATTCGTATTAAAAAAAAAGAAAAAAATTCTATATTTTTGTGTTCCAATCATTCGTATTAAAAAAAAAGAAAAAAATTCTATATTTTTGTGTTCCAATCATTCGTATTAAAAAAAAAGAAAAAAATTCTATATTTTTGTGTTCCAATCATTCGTATTTTAAAAAAAAGAAAAAAATTCTATATTTTTGTGTTCCAATCATTCGTATTAAAAAAAAATTTAAAAATTCTATATTTTTGTGTTCCAATCATTCGTATTAAAAAATAAAAATTAAAAAATTCTATATTTTTGTGTTCCAATCATTCGTATTAAAAAAAAAGAACAAAAAAAGAAATGGCGGCGTCTGATCATAATAGGGAGGGGCCTAGGGGCCTTTCTGTGCACGGCCACCCGCCGTGTAAAATAGTACATGAAGGCACTAATATAAAGCACACGGGACACTGTATTTCATTCACGTTCAGTTTGGTGCGACTTGCCCACGAGAATGGAAAACTAAAGACAAAGGAAACTGGCATTTGGGGGGGGGGGAGGGGGGGCGGAGGCAGGTTTGTCCCGGGTAACGCCGGGCACCTCGGCGAGTAAATAAATTAACAATAATGGAAATTAATGAATTAAAAAACAAAAAAAACTTGCAACCATATATTGTGACGTCACAATCGTCCTCCACACCTACACAAGTATTTGGGACCAGAAGGTCACTGCCTGGGGCCAAAATAATAATAGTAATAATACAAAACTTTCAACTTGACACTGTTTTGTAAACATTACTCATCAGCATAACAGGCTGATAGAATTAGTTATTTAACAACCCGAAAACCGTTAAGAGAAAGCCTGGTGTGGACACAGGTGTGACCCTCTAATGTGACCTCATGAGTTTCTTTCAAAGGAGGAATAGGGGAACCTACTGCCTATCTATGTATTACGTTGGTTTTTAGTTATCCAACAATCCACTGAACCACCCATTCATCTGCCCGTCCATCCGCCCGTCCATCCATCCATCGATCCATCCATCCATCCATCCATCCATCCATCCATCCATCCATCCATCCATCCATTTATTCACCAATCCATCCATCCATCCATCCATCCATCCATCCATCCATCCACCCATCCATTTATTCACCAATCCATCCATCCATCCATCCATCCATTTATTCACCAATCCGTCCATCCATCCATAAATCAAACGGTGTGCCCATCCGTTTGTCTATCTGCATGCCTGCTCTCGGGTCTGCCCCTTCTATCTATCTATCTATCTATCTATCTATCTATCTATCTATCTATCTATCTATCTATCTATCTATCTATCTATCTATCTATCTATCTATCTATCTATCTATAGTCTATCTATCTATCTATCTATCTATCTATCTATCTATCTATCTATCTATCTATCTATCTATCTATCTATCTATCTATCTATCTATCTATCTATCTATCTATCTATCTATCTATCTATCCATCCATCCATCCATCCATCCATCCATCCACCCATCCATCCATCCATCCATCCACCCATCTATCTATCTATCTATCTATCTATCTATCTATCTATCTATCTATCTATCTATCTAGCTATCTATCTATCTATCTATCTATCTATCTATCTATCTATCTATCTATCTATCTATCTATCTATCTATCTATCTATCTATCTACCTATCTATCTGTCTACCTAAAAAGCTGTACTATGGCTTCTAATATGATACTTGAATGTAATATATTACGTAATAAATAAGAACAGAAATGACATAAAAAAAAAAAAAACGTATCCTATCCAATGACTAAGAAACTGTATCAATGTACTTAACCGAATCCACAGTTTATTTATAAATGAAAGTGCACATTCTCTTAACTGAACTCTTTTCTATTCTTTAACATATCACTCTAAATGCCACAGTTTAAAAAAATATATATGTATTTAAAATTTCTTAAAGATAAGACACGCTGACAAGCATACGGACTGCATTTAATCAGGTAAAATAAAAAACACAAAAAACCCTAAGTCTGTGTCATAAAACCATAATCAGTAAAATTTCCTATTAATCCCCTCGTTTTCCACCCTCTAAGATCCCTTTTCCCACGGGAAATCCACCCACGTTTACGGCATAGACACGAAAACTCGTTATGCTAGATAAAGAAAAGACATTTTTTTTTAAAAACTTGTACAGGAAAAGGTGGGGTTTAATTATATTTCAACACTTTTTTAATTTTTGGCGGCGATTAGATCCTGGCATTTGAAAAGACCACAAGCCCACAGTTTGGAAACCGCCCCGCATGATATTCTATCACTCTCCCTGAGATTCGAATGCGCGGATTTTAAGATATAAATAAACAAACAAAGGCAACTGCCCCTATTATGAAACAGGGCAAGTGTATTTGCGCAACCACAGAGATGATAACTCTTTTGGTGCTGAATATTCTATGAAATTTCTATCTCTCCGCCTGTGTGTGCGCGTGTGTGTGTGTTTCTGTCTCTATCTCTCTTTCTGTTTCTTTTTCACTTTCTGTCTGTCTGTCTGTCTGTCTCTCTCTCTCTCTCTTTCTTTCTTTTTCACTTTCTGTCTCTCTCTCTCTCTCTCTCTCTCTCTCTCTCTCTTTCTGTCTCTTTCTGTCTTTCTGTCTCCATCTCTCTCTCTCTTTCTGTCTCCACCTCTCCCTCTCTTTTTCTGTCCCGATCTCGTTCTCTCTTTCTCGTTCTCCTTCTCTTTCTCTCTCTTTCTTTCTGTCTGTCTGTCTCTCTCTCTCTTTCTGTCCCGATCTCGCTCTCTCTTTCGCGTTCTCCTCTTTCTCTCTCTCTCTCTCTCTTTTATCTCTCTCTCTCTCTTTATTCTCTCGTTCTCCCTCTCTTTCTCTGCCTCTGTCTCTCTGTTTCAGTCTCCCCTCTTGTTCTGCCTCTCTCTCTCTCTCTCTCTTTTAAATTCATTAAGGGAGAATACAGTGATAAATATTTCAGAATGTTTACAACAAAAATGTGTTCAAGATAAGAAATGCATTATTTTCAAATAAACAGTTTTCCCCCCATTGCCTGTACAATCAGGCTTCCCATGACAAAGTCAGCACAATGAAGATGCAATTTCTGTCATTGATGAGTCAGAATCGAGGGCGAGGAATTTTTGCCAAAAAATAAACAAACAAAAAAAGGCCTCAAAAAATCCTTTTATATAATATCTTAATAATTATGTCAAGAGAAGGCAAAAAACAAACAAACAAACAGAATTTTTATTTTCTGACAGCACAATGGTGCAGTAATTGTTATGAAATTTTAAAGAGGGGCTGTGGTAACATTAATTTGTTACCATGTCAATGGAAAAGAGGTTAAGGCAAGCCTTCTTAAATTATTGCTGTTCCATCCCTACCTGAAGAAATGTGAGACTCACCTCACCAAATTGGTAATGGATTCTTACTTTACTCATTTAAGCATTTGTAGGCCTCTCCAGGGAAATGGTCCACGCTGCCATTTTTTTTATTGTTGTTGTTTTTATTTGTTCAAAAGTGAGTTATGGGTATACTGTGAAAGTACAAACTGTCCTGAGAAAAATCAGTTTTATTTCATGTAAAAATGTTGAAAATTTACCAATTCATGGCCATTTCAATGTGGGAAAGTAGACAAAGCCATTATCGAGAAAAACGAGTTTAAAGTCTATGTAAATGCAAAAAGACCATTAAACTGGATCAGAAAACATGAAAAATAAACATATTTATATGCGGAATGCATTAAAATCCATTTTCCCAGGCATAAAAAAATGATTGAGGAATATAATCATGCCGAAAACGATACAAAGAAACACAAACTAAAAGAGAAGACAGAAAATGGCCTACGTTTGCGTTTCATTGTGTCGTTTTGGTATTATTTCTTACGCGGGGCTTTGCTACATACGCCTTTTTGTTTTTGCCATATTTTGACTTTGCCTATAGCCTTGCTGCCACCCTACAGTTTTTCTGTGGTTTTTATAATATTTCGACTTTGCTGTGTGGCTGTTGCGTGGTAGTTGCGTCGTGTGTTTTTTAAGCTTAGGTGAAAGGATGGAGACGTGCAGGCTTGCGGCACCCAGGCTTATTGCTCTAGCCGGCAACCCTACACAAAAATGACGTGTAAGATTGACGTCAAGTTTGCTCATCATAGGAATGACATCGTTCCTACGTAGACTGTCTGGTGTCGACAAAAGCGCCGACGTTGGTTTGATACAGGGAAGCCGCGCTTACGGTACTCCTATCAGCCATACGGAAATCCTGTATAAATCTGCATCGGATTGACGTAAGTATGATGGCTGGGTGAGGAGTCAAAGTGGGTACGGAAATAACACACTACAGCAATACATTTGCAAGTCCCATGTGTTGGCCTAGACTACAGATAACAGATGTCTAGGTAGGCAAAGACAAATTTTTTTTTAAAGTACGTATTTATATTTATGTGTATGTGACAGGGGGGCGGGGAAGAGGCGGTTTGTTAAAATTGAAAGAACTACCAACGTCAAATTATAAATCATTATCAATTATTATCATTATTTTTTAATAAAAAAGGCTTTCTTGAAAAATTATTATTATTTAAATTCCGTGAGTCCAAACAGACCCATGCGCCGTTATCTAGGTCACTTGGCCACGTGTCTTTTGTCTGGCTCCAGTTAATGGTTTTTAACTCAGCCCATAACGACAACACGTCAAAATAGCTCAAGGGTCTTCGAATTGATAGGAAACAACACAATCTGACAGGTTGGTCCCCCCTGCGTCCCAGATTTTTTAAAAACTTTCGACATATGTTTTGTTCTTGTTTAACTTCGGGTCAGTGACTTTCAGCTGCTGTCACTGGTGATTTGAACTACTTTAGTTCCCGTTGCCCTGGTTTTCTTTTCGAATGTTGCTGTTTTGTTGTTATTGTTGCTGGTATAATTTGGAAAATTCTTGTGGCCGTTATTATCGGCCCTGTTGCTGGTGCCGTCCTGCTGTGAGTTATTCTTACGTATTATTCCCAATTGTCAATAAGATTAAAATGTAGATGGTGTACAGTTTATCTCGTTTCTGTGTGAACGGAATTTAAAAATAGAAAAGAGGGGAAACTGTAGGAATAAAAAGAAAACGATGTAGATGAAAAGTCAAAAGGCAAAATTACAATAGACATTATAAAAGATAGCAAGACCTCAAAAGAGAATAGGCCTACGTAGCAACGGTGGTGGTAAGAATTTTGGCAATGTTCATGTACTTTACTAAATTTGTATTGAGGACATTACTCCAGGCAGAACAGGAGAGCTACAAAGAGGCTGAATTATCGTTATCATTGTCTCCTTTCATTCCACTTCATCAACATCTGCCATTATTTTTGACAGTTACCAATATCACCTTCAAAATAATCTCACAAGAGAGGAAAAAAGAACAGCATACATATAAGCAACAACAAAAAAATTATCAGGCTTGATTCATTTCTAAAGTAGATTTAAGGATCAATAGCAAACTGTTTCAAGCCGCCGACATGATTAAGAGTGTTAAAAATAGTACAAAATTATCTAATTTAGTTAATTTGAATCAGCTCCGGTGGGATTCGAACCTAGGACGTCTGGCACAATGGCAAGGCGCTCTGAGACAGAATCACTGCTCCGGGACGAAAAAAAAAAAGCAAAAATTTCAAAATGCTATGGGAAAAAATGGCATATTGTACTTAGCAAGGAATCTGGGATGGGAAAAATGGCATATTGCACTTAGCAAGGAATCTGGGATGGGAAAAATGGCATATTGTACTTAGCAAGGAATCTGTGATGGGAAAAATGGCATATTGTACTTAGCAAGGAATCTGGGATGGGAAAAATGACATATTGTACTTAGCAAGGAATCTGGGATGGGAAAAATGGCATATTGTACTTAGCAAGGAATCTGGGATGGGAAAAATGGCATATTGTACTTAGCAAGGAATCTGGGATGGGAAAAATGGCATATTGTACTTAGCAAGGAATCTGGGATGGGAAAAATGGCATATTGTACTTAGCAAGGAATCTGTGATGGGAAAAATGGCATATTGTACTTAGCAAGGAATCTGGGATGGGAAAATGGCATATTGTACTTAGCAAGGAATCTGGGATGGGAAGAATGGCATATTGTACTTAGCAAGGAATCTGGGATGAGAAAAATGGCATATTGTACTTTAGCAAGGAATCTGGGATGGGAAAAATGGCATATTGTACTTAGCAAGGAATCTGGGATGGGAAAAAGGGCATATTGTACTTAGCAAGGAATCTGGGATGGGGAAAATGGCATATTGCACTTAACAAGGAATCTGGGATGGGAAAAATGGCATATTGTACTTAGCAAGGAATCTGTGATGGGAAAAAATGGCATATTGCACTTAGCAAGGAATCTGGGATGGGAAAAATGGCATATTGTACTTAGCAAGGAATCTGGGATGGGGAAAATGGCATATTGTACTTAGCAAGGAATCATAGGAAATTACTATTTCTTTGTGGAAGATATTGCCTGTCCTCCATGGAGACAACAAGAGACAGCAGCGACAACAACAGCAACAACAAACAATTAATTGTCAGCAGTATTAACTTACCGACGACTTCATGCAGTTTATCATCTCCCGGGGCCATTGCCAAAGTCATTATCGATTTCACCCTTTACTTGACATTGCTGTTTTCATATCGTGGTGATTATCACCATCATCATCATCACATCATCGACATCACAATCATCATCTTAATCCACATCATCGGTCGCCAAAGTGTCCACAACTTCAAATACCAATTATCAGCAACAGCAAAAAGAACACTAAGACACGTGGCAAACCAAGTCAAATCTGTTTTGTCTTCGTTTTAGGGAGAGATGCAGACTGTGGAGTCAAGCAGGACCTGGCACACTGATGAGACTAACACATGTCTGTCTTAACGTGGACACGGTGGTCTAGAGACTAGGTGCTCTAGAGACAAGGTGCTCGCCTCTCGTGCCGAATGTACCGGGGTGCAAATCCCGATCGGTGGAGGCATGTTGGAATTTTTGGGATTTTTCTCATATTTTCCTGTCCCTGATCATATGGTAGGTAGGATGGAGCACCTAGTCTTCTCGGATAAGGACGAAAAATTCGGAGGGCCCGTGTGCACGTTGCGCACGTTAAAGATACCTTGGCAGTTGAAAGACGAGAAGAGCAAGCCGAACTGGCCGCCGACTGGGCAAAATTCTAAAAAAAAAAAAAAAAAATCCCGACCACAACAAGAAAAAGTGAGGTGTAAATTCCAAGCGAACCTACTAAAATAAAGACCTAAAAACATTTCTGCCTTAGTAGTTAAAACTGTCTTGAGTCAGCAGGCTGAAAGAGAGACCTCGCGCATTGAGTCAAAACAGATGCAAAACAGAAAAGTTGCGTCACCCGCCTAAAATTAACATCATCAAATGCAACAACTACCACAAATTATGAACTTCCCAAACACCATGCCATTCCTGAGATATAAACATCAGCTGCACCATAAAAGACCAACAGCAAAAATTCACTGGGAGAATGTACTGTCCCTGGTCCTATGGTAGGTAGGATCGAGCACCTAGTCTTCTCGGATAAGGACGAAAAACTTGGGTGGCCTACGTGCACGCAGTGCATGTAAAAGATACTTTTTCAATTGGAACTCGAGAAGAGCTGGCCCAGATAAGGCCGCTGCCGGGTAAAATTTAAAAACAAAAAAAAACAACAACTAATCCCTCCCCTTTACCCCCCCCCCCCAACCCCCTAAATGGGATGAAACAAGTTATACAAATACAACAACAACAAAAACAAAGAACAAGATCAATAAAAACTAGAAAAAGAGAGGTGCAAATACTAAAGACAGAGATAATAATAATAATAATAAATGGCATTTATATAGCGCTTAACCCTGTTCCACAGGCTCTAAGCGCTTTACAGAACTTTACAAACGCATTCACTCCCACATTCTAATTGTACATAATATGCATACAATCTCATGTCAACCACAGAGCAGAATGGAGCTGCCTGCGAGGCGCTAAACACACTGCACTGCTTCTTTCTCTCTCGCTGTCTCACTCACTCTCTCTCTCTTGGAGCAAATTGTAACGAAGCCTGTTAGGCGCAGATCACAACTCACAACAGTTCACAACTCACAGCAGTTCACAACTCACAGCAGTTCACAACTCACATCAGTTTACAACTCACATAATATGCCGAAAACAAAGACCTCAACACAAGACCAACCACAAAAAAATATTTTTTTTTAAAAAAGAGATGAACGAACCCCTCACTCAAAGGCCATGCCAAATGCCCCCCCCCCCCATCCCCCGTTAGGCTACCTAAACCCAGTTGACAGGGATGTCTGGCCATATGGTGACCTGATCCACTGACACATTATTACTGCAACATGCCGTCACTCGGAACAACTGTGGCCTCAGCCCCATCCTCGCTCCTTGCTCTCGGGCCCAGGGAGAAGAAAGGGCACACACAGCGTCTTCAGTCCTGTATTCCCCCTAGAGAATGTCTAGATCTGGTACAACGACAAGACTGTCGATCGAGACCATTCAGCACCAGCAGATGTTTGTGGTTGAAGAAGTGTGTCATATGAACGGGAAAGACACATCGCCGGAACAACTCAAAGACTTTTGTTAGGTAACAGTAGTATTTACACTGAATGGCTGTTGATGTAAATACGCACGCACCCCCAAGAGTTTTGCGCGTGTGTATACGTACCTATCCCCAACCCTATCCTCCCACTGAATATCGTGACGTCACCAGCCAATTTACTGATCAGCCGATCAAAATCGGCTTGTGCGCCCCTAGGTTTACTTTATTTATCTTCAAGACCATCCTCCGAGGAATTAAAACCATGAAGTAGACTTTTGTTAACAAGATGACCTACTCTGTAGCAACTCTGTAGATTCAGAAGTATAGGTACAATGCATTCTGTTATCATGGGTCATATCATATAATAATGGAGCTTGGGCCCAACTTTGTTCCCGCAAAGGCTTTTTTACTACGCAACGTAGAGAAATGAAACTTGGCACATGTATGTAAAATTTATTCAGCCTGTACGTGTCGAGCTCATTTTTTCCCGAAACTCTTTACTTTTCCCAGAAATTCAGTTATAATTATCAGTTATCAATTCATGATTGCGAATACGACGTGATAATGTACTTCCGTCAATTTCGTCATTTCCGCCTCTTACCGGAAATGTAAACTAGAGTTCACGATCCAGCCACGCCAAGAAAACTTTGATACCGAGTATATTGTTATACAGATGAGATGAGTGCCATTCATTCATACCAAGAAAACTGTGTAGAAATATTTAGAGTGTGCTTCAAGCTCGGAAGGAAATATTTTTATTATAGACTAGATCTGGGAGTGTCAGTCATGCCAAGAAAACTTTGTCGAAAGGCTAGATCTAGGCCTCTCACGCCTCGAGGATCGAACTAGAGCTACTGCCGCTCACACAGCTCGGATTTGCTTGAAATTTTACATGTGCCTGCCCTTCAACCCGCAAAAGGTTCTCTTTTAGATTTGGAGTCTTGAAAAGGTGTGGAAGTATTTTTTTTAGTTTGCTTTATGCCGCTAACTGACTACCTCCGATCCTTCATTTTTTACGAACACAGTCATGAGTCCATGACATCATCACTTCCTGAAAAATTCTCGGTGCGCACTACCTCGCACAATATACTAATAATATTATCCTATCTATCTGTTAATCGCCGATTTTATGTGGATGACCCAAAGTGTCTCGACATCAATGTCTTTGTGCTGATTCCTTTCGGTCTTGATTGGTGAGCTTTGTTTTTTTACCATTCGAAGAATGGGGCAGTTACTAGTCATAATAATATACATACAGGGTGTCCCAGAAGTCGCGCACCATCCTGGTTTTATAATACCCCCCCCCCCCCCAAATCACCACCAAAAATTTATAATTCATTATTAAATAAATATTAATATATATTCAAATATTATTATATTACTTTAGAATACAAGTTGTGAGTTGTGAACTGTTGTGAGTTGTGAACTGCGCCTAACAGGCTGCGTTACAATTTGCTCTGAGATAGAGAGAGGTAGAGAGAGAGTGTGCATACTATGTTAAACAGCGTAGCCATCTGATGCATTATTCGTTTCTCTGCTGGTAGAAATATCGTGGGGTTATTGCCGTGCAGTTGTAGGTGCATTTTTGCCTCTTCGAGAAAATGAGGACTGAAAATTTGAAGAGATGGGTAAAATCAGGGTTTTGTTCAACACGCTTCAAATCGAAACTTGCTTAAAAAGCCCATGAAAAAGAGACAAAAATGGCACTTACATAACAATAAAATTAGGAGTGAGAGAACCACCTTCCTGACAAAAATTGAGATTTAATCTCAAAATCGGCAAATTGTCGCTTACAACAGTATGGCAAATACCTTTCGATGAAACCGCCAAAAGTATTAATTTAGTTTTGTTAACAGGCTCTGCTGGCCTGTACTGCTGCAGGAGTCAGGAATTCAGGCGCAATGCACTCAAGCTGTTTGTACACTCTACAATGGTTTGTATAATAACCAGAACGACCTTTGTTAACAAGCTGACCTGTATGTCAGGAAGTCTAAGGGACTATAACATTCATAACCTTCATGATCAAAAGCACATTCCGTCCTAATCATACAGCCAGACAATTATCGTCAACATGCTAAACCTGTATGTATTGTCAGCAAGTCTACAGATTTCGCACCAAATATACATTGTGGTTCTGCTTGTAGATTTTACCCATGTGGGCCATAAGTCTTGTCACCAGCATTGTTCTCTCTAGTTGCTCGGGTGCAGGGCTGCGCTAGTCACTGCCGGGTACATCAGAATATTGCCTCTCATTTTAATTTATAAAATACGATTGTTTTTACGTGTTTTATCTCAAAGAATCAAAAGTTCAGCTCAGTGGTGTGGACAATTGGGGGGGGGGGGGAATGTTGGTCAGCAGGCCTAGTTTTGTTAACAAGACGAAAAGGCCGAATATTTGGGGATCAGAGAGAGTGAGAGAGAACGAGAGAGAGAGGGGGGAGAGAGAGGGAGAGGGAGAGGGAGAAAGAGAGAGAGAAAGAGAGAGGGAGAAAGAGAGAGAGAGAGTGAGAGACAAAGAGAGAGGGTGAGAGTGAGAAAGAGAGATAGTGAGAGAGAAAGAAAGAGAGAGAAAGAGAAAGAAAGAGAACCTAGGAAATCATTCATGAAGAAAATGTTACAACGAAATCGTTATGAAACCCACCCTTGCACATTCACACACAACATACAGACTCGTAACTGCCACATTTAAAACCCACAGTGGCAAACAAAATTACCACATACAACGAAGACACAGCAAGGACCGCTGTCACCAAACATGAGATATAGCAAGGAACAAAGAGAAAGGATTATTTAACGACCACAAAACCAACATTCCAGACAGATTATCAAACACCACTCTTCAATTTCATTTTCCATGTGATGTAATGTGATACTTATAAAAATAGATCAAATACGTATTATGTCACTAAAGTTACAGTGACCTGCAATTATTACTATTACTATAATAAGATTATTGAAAAGCTACGGAGATTCGCAGGGAATAGGGAAAGTAGAGTAATACCAATGTAGTCATCATAAAAGGAGATCAAATACGTACTGCCTGTGTCACTAAAGTTACGCTGACCCATAATTGTTACTATTACTTTTAATATCTAAAGCTACGGAGATCCACAGAGGCCTTATAGGGAAGTGATAAAAAGAATCAAAAGGTAGATCAACTGGTTCACGGTTCATATAACTTCAGAACCACACAGATGTTATTGTCCGATAACTGCAAAATTCAATTCTTTACAGAGTGTCGAACCAACCATATTATTAACCACTTTACTAACCTCATTTCTTTCTCCCTAACTCACCCCGGCACCCCTCTCCCCATACTCCTGCATCCCCCCCACCCCCACCCCCCCACCCCCCACCCCCACCCCCCAAAGGAAATCTTCGGATATGAAAGACTTCAGCGAAGCGACAACTATTTAACAGTCTTGAGCGCAAATTCAAGTTTATTGTTATAACGGAATGAAGAAAAACAGCAGCAGCAGGCGGCAGGACCAAACAAAGAAATTATAATTTTATGACCGTACCCCGGGTGCGCTGGCGTCACGTCACCTGTATTACGGGTACAGTCTGTCTTGCCCAAATAAGGAAGGCACGCGACCCACCTGTGGCCTCTCGCGACTAAATAACTTAACCCTCTTGGATGTCACAGAACTATGAATCCTACCAGAGACTCTGATCCTGCGGTGGCGGGTGGCAATTGGTTCCTATTCAGCAATTTTGCAGATGCTGGAAGAGTCGTTAGGGGACAGGGAAGTTGAAGGCAAGGGGAGGGGGGGGGGGGGGGGGACTTAGACACTGAATGCAATGGTGAACAAAAAAGGTCAGGTTGTAAGTACTGAGAGTGCTGAAATGGCTGATATGATTGAAGGTCTGTGAATAGGATGCTTGATAGTAGAATCCTCCCTCCTCCTCCTCCCCCCCCCCACCCCGCCCTCAGACAGCCCCCAACCGCCTAACCCCCAACGAGGCTCATGCTTAGATGACGGTTAAATGGACTGACGATTAGTCGATGTCACCTTCATTTCAAGGTTTAATCCTGTGTCTAGCGTTTTAATGTAGGTAACATCATGAGGTGAGAGGCGGACAAATAGTCTTTTTTACCCTCCGCCCTTTCTCCGGCTCTTTCTTTCTTTCTGTCTTTCTTTCTCTCTCCATTTTTCTCTCTTTTTTTTTCTGTTTCTCTTTCTTTCTCTCCACATCCCTCCCTCTGTGTGTTTCTGTCTATCTGTCTCTTTTTCTCATTCTCGGTCGATTTCTCTAACTCTCTTTCCGTCTCTGTCTTTCTGGTTTTCTCACTTTCTGTCCCCCCCCCCCCCCGCCCCGCCCTCTCTCTCTCTCTCTCTCTCTCTCTCTCTAACTCAATCTCTTTATCTCTCTCTCTCTCTGTCTCTCTTTCTGTCTATTTCTCTAGCTTCTTTCGGTCTCTGTCTGTCTGTCTTTCTCCCTCTCTGTCCCTCTCCTCCCCCCCCCCCCTCTCTCTCTCTCTCTCTCTCTCTCTCTCTCTCTCTCTCTCTCTGTTCTTAATTATTGCACTTGTCAATAACCTTTAACGCACGAATGATCATTGGTACAAAAATATAACAAAGAACACGTGCCACTGCAACTGCAGAATGCCCTTTCTTTTACTTTTATCTACATAACAATTAACATTCTGTAAGCATCTTAGAATGAAAAAGGACCGCCAAGCAACAAAGCTTTTTACACTGATTGTTTTCAGAAAGAATTTCAACGTTGGACAGTCTTACACCAAGACACACAGATATTAAATTAACTGGTTTTGATCAGCCCGCTGCTAACATGAATGGGATCAACCAATCAGCGTGTGGAGAATTATTTTTTTCTTTTCAGTCTGTTGATTGGACAATTGCAACACGATCTTTCCATATGCTGAAGAAATTTGCTTTGTCAATCAGTGTGTTGGAGGTATGCATGTTCATGACACTTCCATTCCCTCCTACCATCCAAATCATCTATCTATCTATCTATCTATCTATCTATCTATCTATCTATCTATCTATCTATCTATCTATCTATCTATCTATCTATCTATCTATTTGTATGTCCGTCTGTCTATCTATTTATCTATTTGTCTATTTATCTATCTATCTATCTATCTATCTATCTATCTATCTATCTATCTATCTATCTATCTATCTATCTATCTACCTATCTATCTATCTATCTATCTATCTTTCTATCTATCTATCTATCTATCTATCTATCTATCTATCTATCTATCTATCTATCTATCTATATGTCCGTCTGTCTATCTATTTATCTATCTATCTATCTATCTTCTATCTATCTATCTATCTATCTATCTATCTATCTATCTATCTATCTATCTACCTATCTATCTATCTATCTATCTGTCTGTATGTATGTATGTCTGTTTGTCTGTCTGTCTGTCTGTCTTTCTGTCTGTCTGTCTGACTGTTTGTCTATCTATCTATCTATCTATCTATCTATCTATCTATCTATCTATCTATCTATCTATCTATCTATCTGTCTAACCATCTATCTATCTGTCTGTCTGTCTGTTTATCTATCTATCTATCTGTCTTTCTTTCCGTCCGCCTGTCTGTCTGTCTGTCCGTCTCTCTATCTATCCTGCCCCCACACCATCCCTGCCCCCCCCCCACAGCCACACAGATTATAGACAACACGTGCGCGCACAAGTCCACACTCTCATTGCCACATCTCTGGTCACTGATAAAATGCGCATGTTTAGAGTTAAAACACACGACATTTCAATAACGCACGGCATCTATCCATGCACTATCCAAAGTTGGCAAACCACATTTAATATTTACATGCACGCTGTTACCTTTTTGGGGGAAAAAGGGGGGGGGGGGTGGCGGGAGGGAGGGGGATAGTTCTAAGGCGACATTATGTCGCCATTATGCGAGCAAATGTCCCTTTTTTATATCAGTCTTGGAACACTTCGGTTTTTATATTTTTCTTTCTGTCTTCCAAATGTTTACACTTCCCTACTAACTTTTCATGCCCGTTCGACCTCCAGGCTCAGGAGCCGCTGAATTGAAGAACAGGGGCGTGACCCATGTCTTTCTAAAAGGATTACATACGTGCGACTTAAAAAATTAATTTATGTATGTAGGGAAAAAAAAAAAAAAAAGCAAACAAACGGCAGGTGCTACCCTCTGCACGCGCTGTTACGTGGCCTCGGCTCGTGCGCCCCATTCTTTCACAGTCTCGTGACCCTGTCGTGTCTCCAGGTATACGACACGGAGAATTGCTCTGGGGGGGCATCAAGAAAGTACGTATATGAACGACTTTGGCTGTTTTTTTTTTCTTTTTACCCCAACCAGTCTTTTCTTCCACGTATGCTTTTCGTATACGCTTCTATTCAAACCCGCTTCCTCTCCTCCCCATGTACAAGTGTATAGCTATTAGAGGGAGGAATGTCCATGATCAGGCATTGATGCTTGCAAACTTTCAACGGCATTTTGCATGGATTGTGACTGCTTCACTGCCATTTCAGATTTATTCGATTCTGTGACTTTAATATACTTACAACTTTTTGTTGAAAAAAAAAAGTAAAATACAACCATACTTTATCATCCATTGTCATAACAAAAATGTTTGCCTTAGCACCCAGAGAGAGAGAGAGAGAGAGAGAGTGAGAGATAGAGAGAGACTTAGTCTTCAGGCTATCTTTCATGTTTAGAGATTGGGTGAGAGATAGAGAGAGAGAGAGAGAGAGAGAGAGAGAGAGAGAGAGAGAGAGAGAGAGAGAGAGAGAGAGAGAGACTTAGTCTTCAGGCTATCTTTCATGTTTAGAAATTGGGAGAGAGAGAGAGAGCGAGAGAGACAGAGCAAGAGAGAGAGAGAGAGAGAGATAGAGAGAGACTTAGTCTTCAGGCTATCTTTCATGTTTAGAGATTGGGAGAGAGAGAGAGAGAGAGAGAGAGCGAGAGATACAGAGCAAGAGAGAGAGAGAGAGAGAGAGACAGAGCAAGAGAGAGAGAGAGAGAGAGAGAGAGAGAGCAAGAGAGAGAGAGAGAGAGACGAGTGCGGAGGAAAGACAGAAAGAACTGTCACTGACAGAAGCAAAATGAAATGATATATATGATGGACATTGGTCACAATCCCCCCCCTCCCCCCAAAAAAAAATTTGCTCAAGATAGCTATACAATTGCTCCACTTCCCTTTACTCCTGTAGCAGTTGGTACTCGTAGAGCCTACTATAAAATATAAAAATGCATTCGCATGAAATATCGTTGGGTACTTTCCATATTGTTGTATGTACATTTTTTGCCTTTTCGAGAAAATGAGGATTGAAAGTTTCAAAGACTTGTGTAAAATCAAGGTACATTGTTCAATACGCTTGAAAATCGAAACTTGCATAAAGGTGCCCACGAAAAATAAACCCATTATGACACTTATACATAATAAATAAATTCAAGAGTGAGAGAACCACTTTCATGACAAAATCTCAAAATCGTCAAAATGCCTCTTATAAGAATATGGCAAAAGCCCCCCGATGTACAGCTTAACCATATCAGAATACACATTTCCAATATATAGAACCTCCTTAGGCACCACCCATTAATTATTAATTCCCCCCCCCCCCCACAAACCCTTTCCGTAAATTAAAATGTTGAACAGGAAAAATTGAAGGAAAAGTGCATGAACATTATTGCAGCCACGACGCCGAGCGAGACAACAATGGACTCCGTTGTGGAGTCCGGAAGACCTTCAATGTCAGACCTTGTTACATTTCCATACAGCTGCTAGCTCCTATCTGTACTGTAACACTTTCCTATTGGCCCAGTGGGTATTGGCATGACACAGTTTCTTCGCTGCCCTCGTTACCCCCGTGGGTGGTGTTGTATTTGGGGTATGATGTAAGAGGGGTAGGCTACAGGATGTGGGCTGAAGGGTGAGGATTATGATCCGCGAGGTGTATGAAGTCAAGGTGAAGATATACTGGTATTTATTTAGTAGATAGATAGATAGATAGATAGATAGATAGATAGATAAATAGATAGATAGATAGATAGATAGGCAGACAGACAGACACACACACAAATAGATAGATAGACAGATAGACTGACAGACAGACAGACAGATCGATAGATAGATATTTAGATAGATAGACAGGCAGACAGACAGACAGACATATAGATAGAGAGAGAGAGAGAGAGAGAGATGGATAGATAGATAAATAGTAGAGATAGATAGATAGATAGATAGAGAAACAGACAGACAGACAGCCTGACAGACAGACAGCTAGACAGATAGACAGACAGACAGATAGACAGATAGATAGGTAGATAGATAAATAGATAGATAGACAACTGCCACGACGGAACCAAAACCTGCAGACCCATAAACCAGCTCACACACGAATGCAACACGCTCTTGAAGATTGCAATAGCAATAAAAATTACTGATAACCCTAAACAATCCAGCAGTGGAGGCTAAGGACAGGTGTATCACTTGCTAGCCCCACGTAACAAAAGCTTCCACTGGACATGGTTATGTCTAACCACAGGCCCCTGCCTCACCGGTCTCTGTTTACCCGACCGACGCAAAAACTTGTTGCAGAAACGAAATTTGACGCAAGACGAAAGTTATCCGGTAATCCTCCTGTAACGCGGGACTTGCTGTACGCTAGAGATGCAAGAGGAACGTAGTAATCGTCAATAACAGATAGATAGATAGATAGATAGATAGATAGATAGATAGATAGATAGATAGATAGATAGATAGATAGATAGATAGATAGATAGATAGATAGATAGATAGATAGACGAATGGATTGACAGACATACAGGCAGACAGGCAGGCAGATAGATAGATAGACAGACAGATAGACATAGAGACAGATAGCTAGATAGATAGACAGATAGATAGGTAGCTAGAGAGATAGACAGATAGATGGATACAGACAGACAGACAGACAGACAGATAGATAGATAGATCTGTTTGTCTGTCTGAGTTGTCTATCTTTCTACCTCTGTCTGTCTGTGCCTAACATCTTTCGACTGATATCACGGGCACATCCCAAAAAGGACAGCTTTAAAGAGTGATAACACATCAGTCCCCATTATCCAAACTGTGATTACTCTGATCTTGAGAAGTGATCACCCTCTCTACGGCTGATGCAAGGGATAGTCTCAGATTGTGAGGCACAGTAAGTTGTTCAGATTTTCGTAATACACAGTGAGTGCTGCCCTTGACTGGCGAGGCCTGTCCCCTTAAAATGAGCACAAACTAACCTTTTCGCGTATCGTCCACGACGGAACCAAAACCTGCAGACCCATAAATCAGCTCACACACGAATGCAACACGCTCTTGAAAGCTCAAGAGTTGTAAGGAACAGCTCTTACTACGGTTTAACGTTTGGGAACAATTTGTGTATATATGTGGGTGGGTGTGTATGTGTGTGAGTGTGTGTGAGTGTGTGATGAAGGGAGGGGGTTGGGTATTCTTCCAGGTTTTGACAATGGACGAAGGCTAGTACATTTTGGGGGGGGGGGGGGGGGAGGGGGATCATTTTACTAAGATCGGACCAATAGAAATATATTTTCTGCAGATCTCCGACCCCCCCCCCCCCCCTCCTCCCCCGACACTCCACTAAATGTTCATGTAAATACTGAATATCTTTGTCTATGTCTGTCTTAATGTCCGCCTGCCGGCCTGCCTATATGCCGTTCTGTATCTGCCTGCCTGTCTGTCAACCTTCCCCCTGTCTGGCAGACTGTCTGTCTGTACTGTCTCATGTCTTCTTCTTCTTCTTCTTCTTCTTCTTCTTCTTTTATAGTTGGTTCGTCTATAAGACAATTCCCCAACTGCACTATAGTGTATGCGACTCAACGTCGCTCCTCTGAGGCTAAAAACAGGGTAAAACCTTACATAGATGTTAAGACCATTTAAAAATATATTAGTTGTATAAAGTCTTTTGTATATATAACTCTGGTATAAATATCTCTTGGTTTCCAGATTGTGCACAGACATACAACCCGCACTTTAGTTACAATGGTAGCTGCAACGGATAATAATGTTCTTAAATTCATTGTCGAAAGTCGTTGCAGACGATAGTGTTTGGACTTCTGCCGGGAGGTTGTTCCACATCCTGATGACACTAGGTAAAAAGAATAAAGATGGCTGTTAACCCGTGAGCTTGGGATGTTATATTTTATATTATTCCTTCTGTTGCCTCTGGTATTAATGGTGAGGTGGTTCAGTGGGATATGGATATTTCCTTCCCTGCCTTTATAAAATATTTTTACTTTGTTTTTTGCTCTCCTCTCTTCTAATGGTGTCCACTCGAGGTCTCTCATCATTTTATTTACACTACTACTTCTAGTATAGTCATTTGTCACAAAGCGGGCAGCTCTCCTCTGGACCCTTTCCAGTTTATTCGACAGTGGGGGTCCCAGACACTGCAGCCATACTCTAGGGAGGGCCTCACAAAGGTGTTATAGCATTTTTCTTTTACTTTCCTATCGCAGTTAGAGATGTTCCTTTTTCTGTCCAATGTAACTCCCAAATATTTAGCCTCATGTGTTTCGCTCAATTTTTCGTCGTGTATAAAGTAGTCTGAGGTGATGTTGTGTTTTTTATTTGAAATTCTCAGGACTTGGCATTTATTGGGGTGGAATTCCATACGCCAGCCCCTCTCCCATTTTTGTAGACTGTCTAGATCTTTCTGTAAAATTTCCGTATCTTCTTTTGAGTTTATTGTTCTATAGAGGAGGCTATCATCAGCAAACAGTCGTAATTTAGTGCCTGGAGAGATCTTACTTGGCATATCGTTAATATAAACTAGGAATAGTAAGGGGCCCATTACGGTACCCTGGGGTACTCCGGAGAGAACAGCTGCAGGATTGGATGACTTTCCATCAACGACGACTATCTGTGTTCTATTTTCTAAGAAAGTCTTAATCCACTTCAAAGTACTGTTTCTAACTCCATAATGGTTTAGTTTAGTCAAGAGACTAGCATGGTGCACTTTATCGAAGGCTTTACTGAAATCTAATAAGATGGTATCAGTCTGCCTGTTGTTATTCAAGTTATTAACAAAGTCATTGCAAGTTGTGACCAGCTGGGACTCACACGACCTGTGTTTTCTAAAACCATGCTGTACATGTGTTAAAACTGAGTGTTTCTCGAGATGCTTCATGATGCTGGTATGCAAGATATGCTCTAAAAGTTTACAAGATATTGATGTCAGACTGGTCTATAATTTTCAGGACTAGCTCTATTTCCTTTCTTAAAAATGGGTACTACATTTGCTTTTTTCCAGTCTTCCGGTATTTTTCCTTGTTCAATTGAAGCTCTAAATAACAAAGTGTAAACAGGGGCAATTTCCTTAGCACAGAGTTTCAGTAATTTGGCGGGAATTCCATCAGGCCCTGTAGCTTTATTTTCGTTAAGATTTTCCAAAAGTTTCAGTACTCCATTTTCTGTGACAAATATTTCATCCATATCCGGCAGTTTGGCATCACTCAGCTCTCCCGCGAAGACTCCCCCTGGGTCGGAAAAGACCTTACAAAATTGAGTATTTAAGATATTGGCTCTTTTTTGGGCATCTTGCTGTGGGTGCCCTCTCTCATCGTTCAGTGCGGCTACTCCTAAGTTTTCTTTATTTTTACTTTTCACATATCTCCAAAGTTTTTTACTGTTATCAGATGAATCACTTATCATCTCATGGATATAATTATTATGAGCTTTCCGGCATTCTTTCTGTGTCAATCTTTTAATTTCTAGATATTTCTTTTTCACTCGTCCGGAGTTGCACTGTTTCATTTTTTTTGAACCATTTATATTTTTTCCGAACTAATCTTTTCGTTAAAGTATTTATCCAGGGTTGGTGAATTTTTGTGGGTGACATTTTTGTTGGGACATTTTCCATGATCATGTTCAAATTTAACTTGATACAGTCCCAGAGTTTGTTTGCGTCAGTTTTTGAAGAGTGGTATTTCATTAGAAAAGTGCCAAAAGTTGCTGCCTCCCTTTTCAAATTATTTTCGTCTGTCTGATTCCATAGGTAAATCTGTCGCCTAATAGGTCTTTTCTTAAAGGGTTTCAGTTCTGAATCAATCTGGACTATGTCATGGTCCCCTAGTTCAGGAAGAATTTTGGTCTCTCTTGTAAGGTTAGGGAAATTAGTAAAGAATAGGTCTAACAGTGCATCTCCTCGAGTGGTCTCTTTTACTGCTTGCTCTAGGCCTATATCCGCAGCACTGTCTAAAAATGGGTCATTTATTTCTCTTAAGTTTTGGCAACTCTTCACATTTGCTTCTTCCCAGTTTATATCAGGTAAATTGAAATCTCCTCCTATCCAGATGGTAGCCGTTTTGTTCTTTTGGTAGGCACTGAGAAGTTCATCACAGATGTTCTTACTAGTTTCCAAGTCACTACCAGGAGGTCGATAGACTGCACCCACAACAAGAGGAGGTTTACCCTGCACTCTAATCTTACAGAGAACAGTTTCTCCTGCTTCCTCACTAGGTATTTTTTCACTGACTAAATTTTTCTTCACTGCTATCAAGACCCCACCTCCCATTCTCTTCTTCCTATCATTTCTGTAGATTTCATAATCATCATTAATTGAAATTTCACTGGTTTTTATATTTTCGTTTAGCCATGTTTCTGTTCCGATGATTACGTCAGGTTTAGTTTCGTTCAAAAATGAGCTCAGTTCTTCTTTCTTGTTCCAAATGCTTTGAAAATTTATAACCTGGGTTCTGAACGTGGTTTTCTCTTTGGCTGGCTCTTTTTTCTTGGATTTGGGGTGTGGGGTTGACGAATATTTTGGTTCAAAGATTGGTATTTCTGTGTTACTTTTATTAGTATCTAAATGTTGTAAGATATCAAAACTATTGTGGGATCTTGATCTACTACAGTCTAGGTTTAATTGAAAATCAGTGAATAAGCTGGAACTAAAATTTGGCATGCCACACTGGATACATTCCCATGCGGCACTGCTATTGCCCAGTGTTTCATACATTACTGAGTTTATTCCCATACAGTCGATGTGGTACCAGCGGTCACAACTATCACATGCGATGGCCCTCGTTTTCCAGGTACATTTTTTAAGGCAAACGGGGCAAGGGGGGAATCTAGTCTGGGGTCCAGGGTTGAGCTCCACGTCACCCGATAATGACAGTAGTAAGAACAATACCAGAGAGATGTTCATTGTATTTGAAGAACTATTTAGCCTAAATTTCGGACTGGTTCTAGATCTATATCTACTTTTCTGTCCGAGGACAGACCAGGTGTTTATTAATGAGGTCCTGGATTTAGGCGAGTTGACAACACTAAATTTCCAGTTGTTATAATTAGCCTCATGTTTAGATCTAGATCTAATATCCCATCTACATCCAAATGAATACAGTTCTGGTCTAGATGTATATACTAAAACGGTGAACAATAAACTTATCGACATTAAGAGGAGAGATCTCACTATCTCACTCTTGATAATGGCACAAGACGTGGACTTCCCACCGGCACAAGCGGTCGCCATATTGGAACTTTTCAGTCCACCCTTAATACCTTCCAGTTATAATCACAATCTGGGACCAAGAGATTAAAAATTTAGTCAAATTATAATTCCCATTCACTTCCAATTCATATAAAAGTACAGTGAAAACACTGTTGGTATAATATACGTATTAAAAATTGGTAAATTCATCAAAAGGGGGGTGTAAATTTGGAGCTCTCAGAAAAAGTGTCTGTCTGTCTGTCTGCCTTCTCTTTCTGTCTGCCGGCCTGGCTGCCTGACTGACTGTCTGTATGTCTGTCCGCCTGCCTGCTTGTGCCTGATCACTACCGGCCTGATTTCCTGCCTGACAGACTGTCTGTCTGTTTGTCTGCTATCAGACACATGGCCTACTAGTCTGCATATCTCAGTATAGACAAGCAGTAAAGTCTACAGTAAACAATTAAAAACAACAGCAACAAAAAACTGATCAGAAATAAGCTGCAAATCGACAATGGGAAAAGAGTAATAATTTATGCTCTATTTACCGAAACGAAAAAGTAAAAAACAAATCTATATTCCGAACTGTATCAAATTTATTTGCCATAGAAAAACAACACTTTGCAAACTGGCTTCAGGTAAAGAATTGAAGCACACGTGGTAAAAAGCGTTATGATACACAAACGACTCAAAATAGTTTCAATCAATCCAAAAATATGAACAAACCACAGTAAACAAATAATATGCACACTATCTTTGGTGAAGACCGTATCTTTCAATTCTTGTTACCGCCGTGACCCTGGTTTCGCGATTTGGCGGAAGGGAGATATCTCTCTAAATACGTAACACTCTCTGATGTTAAAGATGGTTGAGCAAGTGCCTAGTTAACGAACAATCGGTCTCATCCAAAATGGCGTGGGCTAGTCAAAATTGATGACGTATTCCTGCCTTGTGTCGCCCCTGGTAATATCTCTATAGGGAACGGGATTGAATGACACAGTTACTATATTTAAATTTACGTCATGGGACATTCGAACTGTTCAACGCGGCGGTTATGGACTTTGTACATACGTTTCATGTGCAGTTGATCTTTGCCTCGAATCGCCCTTACAAAGTCCATAACAACTGTGGTTTAACCACCGCGTTGAACAGTTCGAATGTCCCAAGACATCATCGGTAAATTTAAATATAATAAATTAGTGTGTCATTCAATCCCGTTCCCTATTCTGTGGTATTCCCCGAGTCATAGGGCCATCTAGTACAATCAAAATACAACAGAATTTGGAAACCGTGATCTCCATCGAACCCTTGCCATTTTCATTTCTTAAACTATGAGGCTTAGAATATTACCTAAATTATTTACATAATTATAAAGCATTGAATAATTTTGTAAGCAAAAAAAAAAAAAAAAAAACCAAAAAAAAATAAAATAATAAAATAAAAATTCTCAAACGTGAGGCCCTGAAAGGCCTTCAGCTGTGACTATGGGGGGGGGGGGGTAGAATCGAGTACTTAGTCTTCTCGGATAAAGACGAAAAACTTCGGAGGGTCCGTGTGCACGTAGCGCACGTTAAAGATACCTTGGCAGCTGGAAATCGAAAAGAGCAGGCCGAACAGGCCGCTGCCCGGGCAAAATCAAATAAAAATCATCCCTACCACTCCCTCCCCCCTCATCTCCCGTGCCCCCCCCCCCCAAAAAAAGCCGACCGGCTCTGCACTGTGGCGACGACATGCCTGCTCCAGTTGTATTAACTGGGTGCAATGGCACAAAGGCAAATTTCCCAAATGGGATTAAAGTAGTACACAAAATACAAATAATAAGTGAACCTGAGTTTCTGTTCAGCTGGTTTGACAACATGTATGCTAATAATAATAATAATAATGCCAATAATAATAACGGGGATGATTGTGGTGATGATGAAGATGATGGTTGCGATGGTGGTAGTGGATGATGATGATGATGATGGTGGTGATGACGATGATGGTGATGATGATGGTGGTGATGGTGATGGTGATGATGATGGCGATGATGATGATGGTGGTGGTGGTGGTGGTGATGATGATGATGGTGGTGGTGATGACGATTATGCTGGTGATGATGATGTTGGTGTGATGATGATGACGACGAGGATGATGGTAATGATGATGGTGTGACATTGACGATGACGACGATAATGTTGGTGATGATGACGATGATGATGATGATGATGATGGTGATAATAATGTCAGCGACGATAATGGTGGTAATGAAGATAATAATTATTACAACAGTAATAACAATAGTACATGGCAGTTATCAGTGCTTCATTACATTAACGACCAGGTTCTACCAACTTAGAGTGACCAGAATTTGTAACCGAGGCTGAGATCCTTTGTTTTACTAGCCTTCAAAATAGCTGCACACGCCAAATGTTTTTTTCTTCTTTTTACTCGATCTTTCCTTCTTCTTTCTTTGTTTGTTTGTTTCTTTCTTACTTGCTTTTCTTTCTTTCTTTCCTTCATCGTTTCTTTCTTACTTGCTTTTCTTTCTTTCTTTCTTCCTTTTTCCTTTGTTCTTTTTCTTTCTTTCTTTCTCTCTTTTTTCATCCTATCTTTCTTCCTTCCTTTCTTTTTTTCCACCTGTGTTAGTGTCTTTCTTTCTTTCTTCTTTTTCTTTCTTTCTTTCTTCTTTCTTACTTTCTTTCTTCCTTTCTCTACTTTTGCTTTCTTTCTTCCAATTTTTCCTTTTTTTTTCTCCTTCTTTCTTTCTTCTTCCTTTCTTTTTTCTTTCCTCTTGTTTTTCTTTTCTTGTGGCTTTCTTTCTTTCTTTTCCTATTTTTCTTTCTGTCTTTGTTGTCTTTCTTACTATTTTTCTTTCTCCCTTCTTTGGCTTTCTTTCTTTCTTTCTTTCTTCCTTTCTTCCTTTCTTGCTTTCCTTAAAAGCTGTATGATAGAATATTTATAAAAAATTCTAACCATGTTACAAAGTGACTGCAAAGTACATAAATTATATTATTGTATTATTTTGTACACATAAATTATATTATTGTATTATTTTGTACACATAAATTATATTATTGTATTATTTTGTACACATAAATTATATTTTTGTATTATTTTGTACACATAAATTATATTATTGTATTATTTTGTACACATAAATTATATTATTGTATTATTTTGTACACATAAATTATATTATTGTATTATTTTGTACACATAAATTATATTTTTGTATTATTTTGTACACATAAATTATATTATTGTATTATTTTGTACACATAAATTATATTATTGTATTATTTTGTACACATAAATTATATTTTTGTATTATTTTGTACACATAAATTATATTATTGTATTATTTTGTACACATAAATTATATTATTGTATTATTTTGTACACATAAATTATATTATTGTATTATTTTGTACACATAAAGGTCATTGTTTCTACATGGGCGAAAAATATCTCACCGAAATATGAGAGGCATTCATCTAGCTAGATCAACCAAAAGCAATTCATCCAGAATTTGGAAAAGAGGATGAAAACTGAATAAAAAAGAAAAGAAAGAATGAAAAAAAAAACAAATGTGATCGAACAGGTTTGCATTACCCTGCGATATCTATGGATACAGTATTATGTTAAATTGCTATGAAATACCAATTTTCCTTTTCTAAATCTGATCATAGTAAAACCATGTCCATCAATTTCTTCTTCGTCTTCTTTCACCTGGCTGACACTGAATTTTAAGTTTGGATTTAAGGCAAACGAAGGCAGTAAGTTTTCTTGCCACTTGTTATTGTTAAAGAACAATGTGCAGTTGTTGCAAGCGTCAATTGTATTATAGAATAAAAAAAAAAAGTTTGGAGGCCTCTTGTTAAAAGTTACCTCGGAAGGTGTCACAAAGATACCTATCAAAACGGGATCTCTGGTAGCCACAGAACAAGTTGAAAACATTATAACATGCCTTCTTTATTGTTTAATTTGTATTTCAGTTCTAATTCTTCTTGTCATCCGTGGCGTGCCCTGGGGACGTTGCCGATCAAGTGCCCCATCCACATCAGTTCTGTCTTCTGCCATGCGGACAAAAGCGTTGTTTGTGGTCTCATCACTGGTGGCTTTGTGGGTACTCGGGACAAAGGTGATTATCTGCTTTCCTCGTGCTCGTTTGCCTTCAATGGTGCAGCTGACTGCTAGCTTATGATGTAAAAAAAAATCTCATTTCTTTGCTTCTGATTGTTTGTAATAAACTTCTCTCTTTTCCTACCATTTTGAGAACTTCTTCATAATTTGATGTTTTGGCAGTCCACGGGATTTTGAGCAGTCTTCTATACAGCCACATTTCTACTACTTCTAGTTCGTCTTCTGCTTCCCTCAGTAATGTCCAAGCCTAACAGCCATATAGGAGGGTGGAGTAGACAAAGTTTTTCAGTTAAGAGACTTAAAATATCACCTAGATTAATTACATATCAAGAATCAATAAAATTTTAAAAAGCAAAAAATTAAATAAAAATTAAACATCTGAAATCTTGTAAGGCCTCTGCTGATTGTATAGTCTTCAGCTGTAGCTGATTTAGATTATGCCTTAAGAGCCAAACACAGCGGTTTCGGGCCGTTTCACTTCCGTTTCGCTTTTGACTCGCTTTCTGCAGTTGTGCTGAAAGACGTCAGTCTCAATGGATGAGGAGACGAGAGGAAAGCGGAAGAACTATGCGCTCTAAAAAGCGCTATAAAAGTTTCTGACATCTTCTCCGCTCTTCGGCACGACGAGACTGACGTCATCCGTCAAAACTGACGAAAGGATGCTGAAAGGGAGCTGAAAAGGAGTCGAAAGGGAGTCGAAAACGAAACGAAACCGAAACCACTGGTCTGGACTCTTCATCTGGCCCTGACTGCAGTTCATTTTATTTGTGGTTCACTTTCGTCTGGTGAATTCTCAGACCTTTTAGCGTCGGAAACGCACGGTCACACACACTGCAGGGAAAATTCTTTGAATCTGAATTTTGTCTACTATCGCCGGAGCTCGCAGAGGCTCCACTGGCAATTTGTCCGGCTCCTTCCTCCTCGTCTCTCTTGTTCCTGATTTGAGTTGCACCTTCAGACGTTTTCGCTTGACTGGTTCGTCTAACGCTCAAACTCCCTGACGTAGGGGATTCTTTTTGAGTTTTGTGAGGACCATCACACGGAGCTGCATGTGTGTCGTTGTGGTTCATTTTCGTCTGGTGAATTCTCAGCCCTTTTAGCGTCTCAAACGCACCGTCACATACACTGCAGAGAAAATCCTTTGAATCTGAATTTTGTCTACTATCGCCGGAGTTTGCAGAGGCTCCACTGGCAATTGGTCCAGTTCCTTGTGTTGCCGGACAATTAGTTCTGTGCCTGTCAAGCATTGCCGAACTTTCAAATTCACGTCCACATGTTATACACCTATAACTTTTTGATTTCCTGTTTGACTGGTTTTGGCCTGGCATACCTTGATACCTTACGAGATTAGGACTCTGAAATCCCAAGGCTCCTTTCCCTTCGTCCCTCATGTTCTTCATTTGAGTTCCTTTTTGAGGCGTTTTCGGTTGACTGGTTTGTCTAGCTCTCAAACTCCCTGACGCAGCCAATTCTTTTTGAGTTTTGCGAGGATCACCATGTGGAGCTGAGTGTGTTTCTTTCTTATCTCCTGCACACTGGATGTTTTTCTGGTGTTCTGTCATGGCTTCTAATGATCGGACTCGCTTACCGCAAGTCTTGATGTTTTGGAGAGCCGAAGTGTCCGAATCAGATTTTTTGAGAGTTTTGTGAGCGTCTTCACGTGGAGCAGGCTGTGGTTTCTTCCTGTTTTCCCCACATGTGCCACTGTCAGTGTGTGCCTTCAACTTATCGGCTGACGGAAATGTCTTACCACAATCACACCTTTTGAAAAAATCTCGGGAAAACTCCGTCCCTGGAGTAGGCTGTGGTTTGTCCCTGTAAGCCCCACATTGTCCACTGTCCCTATGTTCTTTCAACTTATAAGCCGACACAAATGTCTTACCACAATCACACCTTTTGAAATCTCGGGAAAACTCAGTCTCTGGAGCAGCCTGTGGTTTGTCCCTGTTTCCCTCACATTGTCCACTGTCCCTATGTGCTTTCAACTTATCAGCCGACACAAATGTCTTACCACAATCACACCTTTTGAAAAAATCTCTGGAAAACTCAGTCCCTGAGGAGTGCCCGCCGCTTAATTTTGACGCATTTGAAGTTGAAGCAAAACAGGCAGCTTTCTCTACAGAATCGGTAAGTGTCGGATTTGGTGACATCGCTTTGATTTCTGTGTCAGCAGTCACACCTGCAGACGGCCCATCGTCTTCAGGTTGATAAAGCCCGTGTGTGATTTTTACAGCCGCATTGTCACCACATAAAATGTTATTCACTATTATCGGCCCAGTCTGATCACCTCGCTGCAATGCTACCAATGGATACATTTCCTGCTGAGGCTGTTCTGCAGTAGGGGATGATGCAGACGAGGAAACTGATTTCCTTTCCCATGTTTCGACTCCGTCATTTCCAGGCTGACTTGCAGCGTCTTGTCTTGCCTTAGTTTTAGATCTGGTATTGTATGCCGGCCCAGCATAGTTTAAGTCGTTCGTGGTGTCAGGGCTAGAGGCCGACGCTCCAGTACACGGTATGTTCAGGGGGGCCGTATCAGAGTTTCTACCTGAAACAGCACAAACGTTCACAATGAAAAGAAGCCATCGATCAAGTAAAATCAGATGACATTTTCCATCAAGTATAGAAAAGTACAGCCTCAATCAGTGGGCACGCCGAGGTATATTTATGCAGTAAATTTCTTGAAAGCCTGCCAGTACACATGCAGACATTAAATTGTATTAACAGAGTACAGTTCAAATGTGACATCTGCCCCCACCCCCTCGCGCACAAGGCAGACAGCAAAAGTTGTATTTGGCATAGTAATATGTTATCAACTAGTCCTCAAACACACCCACCTCTCTCTCTCTCTCTCTCTCTCTCTCTCTTTCTCTTTCTCTCTCTCTCTCTCTCTCTCTCTCTCTCTCTCTCTCTCTCTCATGCACACACATACACACACACACTTTACTATGAATTTAAACAATTTAACACTGATGTGAGTCAAACGCAAACCGTCAATTTCATCCTAGGATCTAGAGGGTTAGAACATTCCCAAAATATCAGTGCGCAGACATGAAGCCCAGTTTGTCCACAGGCCACAAGATTCTGAGTTTGAGTCTGGGTTTTACGGCTCGCTGGCACGACAGCGGCCACTTTGCGCCCTTCACGATCTACTTGGGTACACGTTCTTTATTTATGTTTCGTATTCAGAGCTGAAAAGTTTGATATAGAATTAAATACATTCGTATAATTTCAACACATTGGTAAAATTCAAATAAAGGTGTTTTGTATAGATCTGCAAAAAGTTTTGTAAACGAGTACAAAAGTTATTATGACTAGCCGACACGCGCAAGATAAATCTTGCAGATTCTTTGCAGGAAGCCCACCCTCATATCTAGATCTAGACTACATTGAAAGCAGCATTTGGATTCGATGAGATGACTAATAGAACTTACGTAGAAATACTTAGATGTGATTACGTTGATTTTCGACCACCAGTGTGTAAAGAGAGGTCTAGGAAGTCATTTCCGATCACTCTTTTCGGTTCTATACGACGAAAATGCGTCTCTGTATTTGCGGCTCAAAAAAGTTTAATATAAATAATAGTAAAGACTGATTTTTGTTCAACATGAATGTGTCCAGGTAACTCTTCGTCAAAATTTGACGCAGTACACCAAGTTTATATTAATATAAATAATAGTAAAGACTGATTTTTCTTCAAAATGATGTGTCCACTTAACTCTTCGTCAAAAATTGATGCAGACACCAAGTTTATATTAATATAAATAATAATAAAGACTGATTTTTGTTCAACATGAATGTGTCCAGGTAACTCTTCGACAAAATTTGACGCAGTACAACAAGTTTATATTAATATAAATAATAGTAAATACTGATTTTTGTTCAAAATGATGTGTCCACGTAACTCTCCGTCAAAAATTGATGCAGTACACCAAGTTATATTAATATAAATAATAATAAAGACTGATTTTTGTTCAACATGAATGTGTCCAGGTAACTCTTCGACAAAATTTGACGCAGTACACCAAGTTTATATTAATATCATCATCATCATTGCCTTTCTCACCCTGGATCAGGGTATAGGCCACCAACAAACACTTTCCATCCCTCTCTATCATGGGCCAGCCTCTTTACATTATTCCAAGTCTTTCCGCTTCGTTGCACATCATTTTCTCTGGCTCTTCTCCACGTTCCGCGCGGCCTTCCTCTTGATCTCTTGCCCTGGGGATTCCAATCCAATACCTTCTTCGCGATGCTGTTTCCTGGCCTCCTGAGAGTGTGGCCGATCCATCTCCATCGCCTCCTACCAATTTCCTCTCTGACTGGGCTCTGTCTTGTTCTTTTCCAAACAATTTCATTGCTGACCTTGTCTGTCCATCTGATCTTAAGTAGCTTCCTCAAACATCTGTTGATGAAAACTTGGATTCTCTTTATGCAGGCCTGGGACGCATTCCAAGTCTCACATCCATACAACAGGACTGACTTCACGTTCGAGTTGAATATCCTCAGCTTTGTTTTTAGAGATATATCCTTGGTTCTCCAAATCTTGCTTAAGGACGTGAAAGCTGCCTGTGCCTTTCCAATTCGTGCTTTGACTTCTGCCTCTGTTCCTCCCTTATTGTCAATGATACGACCAAGATAGCAGAAGGACTCTACATCTTCCAGTGGTTGATCTCCTACTTTGACTTGTTCGCTTGGGGGTGCAACAATTTTTAGGACCTTCGACTTCGCAGGATGTATCCTCAATCCAATAGATTCTGAAATTTTGTTTAGAGCTGTAGTCTTTGCTTGCATCTGGTCGTGTGTGTGCGACAATAGTGCCAAGTCATCTGCAAAATCTAGATCGTCCAGCTGTGTCCATGGGGTCCATTGTATGCCATTTCTTCCTCCATTGGTGGTTTCTTTCATAAGCCAATCAATCACCAGAATAAACAGAAATGGGGACAGCAAACAACCCTGCCTAACACCAGTCTTGATATCAAAGCTGTCAGTAAGCTCACCATCGTGTACGACTCTGCAACTTGTCCCCTCATACATGCTCTTGATAAGATTCACCATCTTCTCTGGGATTCCATAATGTCTCAATATTCTCCACAGCGTTTCTCTATCGATGCTATCAAAGGCCTTCTCGTAGTCAAGGAAGTTCACTATCAGTTGGGAGTTCCACTCTAGCGACTGCTCTACTATAATTCTCAGCGTGGCGATCTGGTCGGTGGTTGATCGATTACTCCTGAAACCAGCTTGCTCCTCACGAAGTTTTGGGTCTGTTGCATTCTGTATTCGCTTGAGAATAATCCGATTGAAAACCTTTCCTGGGATGGAGAGAAGTGTGATTCCTCTGTAGTTACTACAATTGCTGAGGTCCCCTTTTTTTGGAAGCTTCACGAGGTGTCCTTCCTTCCAGTCCTTTGGAAACTTGCCTCCGATCCAAATCCTCGAGAATAGTGAGTGCAGATCCTCTGCAGCCCCAGCAGCATCTGCCTTCAGCGCCTCTGGTGGGATCTGGTCTGGTCCAGCTGCCTTGCCTCGATTTAACTGCTTTATGGCATCATTAATCTCTGCTTTAGTCGGAGGGTCGCAACTGATCGGTAAATCATTTCTTGCGGGTAGAATGTCGGGTGGGTTGCTTGGTGGAGGTCTGTTCAAGAGGCTACTGAAATGTTCTATCCATCTTTTTGCCTGAGCTTCCTTTCCAAAAATAGCCTTCCTGTTGCAATCCTTGACAGGAACTTCCGGTTTTCCATATTTTCCAGCAAGAGTCTTTGTAGTCTGGTAGAGGATCCTCGTGTGTCCTCCTGTTGCTGCCTTCTCTGCTTTCTCTGCTAACATTCCTATGAACTCCTCTTTGTCTTTTTTAATTGATTTTTTGACCTCTTTAGCTGATGCTCGGTACTCTTCCTGGTTACCAACTCTTGAGCTTCTTGTACGACTTGCATTTACCTGTTCTTTTAGGTCTCTTCTTATCCTTATCAAGTCCAGTGATTTTTGACTGATCCATTCCTTGTGTTCCACTTTCTTTTCCCCAATAACATCCTGACATGTCGATGTAAATACTCCTTTTACCTTAGCCCAGTGAGTCTCCAAATCTACTGTCTCTTCGAGGTCAACAAGGGGTTTGAATCTATTCCTCAGTGTCAGCTGGAACTCTTCCTTCTTGTCTCCATCCAGAAGGCTCACTTGAAACTTTCTCCTCTTTGTTCCTGCTCTGGTACCTTGTTTCTTGAGGCGGAGTTTGAGTCTTGCCAGCAGCATGTGATGGTCAGATCCAACATCAGCTCCTCTCTGTACTGTGACATCCTCCAGTGAGCGTCTGAATCGTCGGGTGATGCAAAAGTGGTCAATCTGGTTTTCAGTTACTCCATCCGGTGAAATCCAAGTGGCCTTATGGATCCTCTTGTGTGGGAATACTGAACCTCCAATCACATAGCTGTTAAATGCGCAGAAACTTGCAAACCGCTCTCCATTCTCATTCATTTGTCCCAAAGCATTGCACCCCATAATGTCCTCATACCCTGTATTGTCCTGTCCTATCTTGGCATTGGCGTCTCCCATTATAATGTTCACATCTTTTCTTGGCAATGTGTCAACTATTTCCTGAAGCTGGTTGTAGAAATCGTCCTTGTCCTCATCGGTTGCTTCATTTGTTGGGGCGTATATCTGCACAATGTTCATGTTGATGTTCTTGTTCTTTGTAGTAAATGATGCCAATATAATTCTCCTTCCGTAGGGTTCCCATCCCCTCAGTGACCTCTGGGCGTGCTTGCTCAAGATGATCGCTACCCCTTCTGTATGCTTTTTGTCCTCCCTTCCAGAATACAAAATCTTTTCCCCAGAATTAAGTTGTTTCAGTCCGGACTGTATCCAGCGGGTCTCGCTAACTCCAAGTATGTGCAGTCTGTATCGCCTCATCTCCATTGTAACCTGGGCACTCTTTCCTGCTTCATACATGGAGCGGACATTCCACGACGCAATCCGGAGTGACTTGTTTGATGAAGGAGCAGTCGGGCCAGTGGAGTCCTTTCGGCTTTGTCCATTGTCCTTCATTGAATCTACAGGTGCAGATGCTCCCCCTTCTCCCAAGATAAAAGACTGATTTAAAGTATTTGCTTGTGTTTCTGTAACTGGTTTATTTTTACAGGGTGGGTAGTTGGCCCACCGCCAACTGGCTCTTCTCGGGAGACCAGGACCTTTGCACCTTTAGTCGCCTCTTACGACACGCAGTATCACGTCAGATGTATTCTTTGCTGTCCCTCTTCTGCAAGAGGGCCCCGCATCTGCACGGGCGTTATATTAATATAAATAATAGTAAATACTGATTTTTGTTCAAAATGATGTGTCCACGTAACTCTCCGCCAAAAAATTGATGCAGTACACCAAGTTTCATAGTTTTTGATGGCGTAGTCGCGACGTTTTAGCTGCTTACAGGTTTAGCCTCTAGCTCAATTATAATAAGATATAGCCACTCCCAAATATAAAGTGTATTTAAGAAATACAATTTATTATACCTTCAGATGGTGGAGCTTTGAGCTCTGCCGACACTGCCGGTGACCAAAATCCTTTGGGAGAACAAGAAATCACATTTTAGACAGGAGAGATAATTTGGATGAGTCTCTGAAAGCTATCGGTTTTAACAGGGGTCAGCAAGCAGCGGCTCAACTTGAAAACAGGAGGAAAACATAAAGAAAATATGAAAAAATTATTAATTAGGGCTGTTGTTAGGAGTATTTCGGGAGGAGCTCTCTAGCCCTGGAATCACAAAATGCTTTAAACTACGAACCCCTAAATAAAAAATTTTCAAAATTTAAACTTGGGGTAAGTACGTACAAGTAACAACAATCGAAACTCATAGACCAATGACTATTAGACTTACCAAAGTAGCTGGAACGACAACTGCCTTCGTCATCAGAACAGCCATTGTTCTCGTCAGAGGTGTCGTCATGGTTCCGTAGTTTACGCTCTGTGACGTCACGCTCCTGTCCAATACGCTCTGAAGAACAACATTATCATTGGCATTACAGCCTGTTTTTAACTTAACTTAACCCTGTTTTACACCCGGGGTCTGACAGACCCGGACACTCACTCCCCTTCATCATGACGTCCCCCAACCGAATGTAAAATAGGGTCAAGAAAAATCTCCTACAGCATGTTGTAATGGGCACTGTGTTTTAATACAAACCAGAGCTTAAAATATGAACATCTGCACATGTGAGTGCAACCAGTCTCCACCCCAAAACACAGGGCATATATTGCAGAACTGCACTTTCTTCTCAGCACTGCGAGAAACATATTGGCCCAAACCCACCGACCTGAATATCAAACTCTATGGTGCTCTCTGCCAGACCTGCAGAAAACCCTAGATTTTCTTAAAAGAACAAAACTGCAGATTTAGATTGGTGAACGAAGGAAGAAGAAGACGACCAAAACTGTAACTTGCATTGTTATGTTTTGAAAGTTCCTATTTCTATGCAGCGACATATTTTAACTGAATGCAGAAAAAGGCTAATTTTTCACATCATAAGCAAATTTCAATTTTCATCGTAAAAATTTTTCCTCTTTGGAGGGGTTTTCTCAGGAATTTGGTTTTCACCTTAACCCTTTCAATACCGGCATGGTATTGCTGAGAATCTCTTACTGCTCTGAAAGTTAGACGTTTTTGGTTCTCAAGTAATAACTTTGAGTTGCAGATGAATATCATAATCTAGATTCACTTTGGCTCTCGTAAATTGAATGAAAAACATATAGCAAAATATTGACAAGATTTCAGAAAATTCAGCTTTCACGCCTTCGTGGTCAAAGGGTTAAGCCCATATTTCGTCACATCCACTCACTGTCTAGAACAAAGAACGAGACTTACTTTGAAAATAATTCTCGTCAATTCTTTGAACTAGATTTCGTTTATCCAAGCTCCACAGCAGGTCTAACAAACGAGGGTAACAATCCTTGGCCAGTCTAAGTCGACAGAGCAACAGATTCATCGCCGTTGTGGGCCCTTCGTTTCTCAGTCTGGCTATCACCTGAATAGTTTGAGAAGATAAGTTGAATGATCAGGTTTGAAATGGACCAAGGCTGTCGTGGGCGCCAGACTGTTGGCTCGCCGCCCATAAATTTCTCTTCACACTGGCACAATGGGGGGGGGGGGGGGAGACAAGGTGGTCTAGAGGCAACGTGCTCACCTCTCATGCCGAAGGTACCGGGTTCGAATCCCGGTCGGTGCAGGCATGTTAGAACTTTTGCGATTTTTCTCATAGTTTCCTGTCCCTGATCCTATGGTAGGTAGGATCGAGCACTTAGTCTTCTCGGATAAGGACGAAAAATTCGGAGGGCCCGTGTGCACGTTGCGCACGTTAAAGATACCTTGGCAGTTAGAAATCGTGAAGAGCAGGCCATTCAAGGCCGCTGAAGGGGCAAGATTCACAAAAAACTAATCCCTACCAGAACAAGAAAAATAAAACAAGTAAACGTGAGATGTAAATGCCAAGGGCAGCGAACCTCTTAAAATAAAGACCTAAACACACAATACGCAGTGCCCGCTGTGTCCCAGTGGGTTGAGGCGTGTGTAGTGCCCCTTGTGTCAGTGTGAAGTGATGTGGTGATGGGCAGTGCCCATTGTGCTCGTGTGCATACCAAAATTCATGGGCGGCGAGCTACCAGTTTGACGTCAACTCCAGCCTTGGTCTGTTTCATCCCTAAGGGGGGGGGGGGGGGGGGGGCTGGGAGTTTGCAAATTTTCTGTCGTCGATGCACGATAGAGAACTACATTCGTTTGGACTGTTTTGCGAAGTCTGAAAACTGAATTCTTCTTTGTGTGAAAACAAATCATAATGATATCTTCAATTATAGTAAATTCACAACAGATAAAGGTAAGGAAAGATCGGTTGGGGCTGGGGGGGGGGGGGGAGGGGGGAGGGGGTGATTGAAAAATGATGACTGTTGTTGGCAATTACAATTTGTATTTTATTGTATACTATAGTATATAAGGGTATAATTGTAGCAGGCAGCAGGGAGCGGAGAGAGCGAATGACCGTGCATTTTGTCTGTCTGTTTGTTTGTTTTTAGTGTTTTCAAAGATTGTTTGCATGATTCTTCTGTGTATTTTGAATTGGCCGTCAGGCCTACAATAAACTAAACTTGAATCTTGTATATTCCTAGCAAGTATGCCATTACACTTTTCTATTTTATATTCTGCATAGTAGAAAGAAACGCCCAAGTACTCAAATGAAAAAGGCCTCATAATTCCAGAGTCCCAGAAATAGCATTGTTGGGGGAAACCCTTGTACTTTTTAAATGGGTTAGTCTCATCCTCACAATAGAGATGTGTTATCTTTGCTCCTCTAATCCACTCAATTGAACTGTGGCAGAGGGAGAGAGAGAGAGTGGGGGGGGGGGGGGGGAGAAAGAGAGAAAAAGAGAGAGGGGAGAGGAGCGAGAGAAAGAGGGAGAAAGAGGCAGACAGAGGGGCTGAGCGAAAGAGAGACATACACACACACAAACAAAGAGGTAAAAAGAGAGGGGGAGGAAAAGAGACAGACATACACATACGACGAGAGAGAGACACAGACAGAGAGACAGAGACACACGGAGAGATAGACAGACAGAGAGAGAGACAGGGAGAGAGAGAGAGAGAGATAACAAACAAAATTATACATTAAATTCTGAAAGAACTCTATAGTTTAAATAAGTTGTTAATTCCATTCTTTTCATAACGAAAATACACCATTTGAAATAACAACGTATGCTTTACACATCACATTCCACATACCTGCTCTTTGTCCTGACTATTAATCATACCCCTGCTAAAGACCTCTTCACACATGATGTCTGTCTCCATCTGCTGGATGATGTCGCCGGAGATAAGTTCCAGAAGATGTTGCTCATGCTCTTGCATGACAACAGAATCCGTTTCTCCATGAAAATAAAGTTCTCGAATGATGTCTGAACCTGAGGATGACACGGTCAGTGTGGCTTTCACAGCTACGTAATGTAATGTAATGTAATGTAACGTGATAATTAACTTGTACAGCGCTCAGATCCATACCAAAAGTGATGTGCGCTAAGGTGCTGAACTCAAATTAAAAACAGGATTAACATAATATCAATTCATCATGCTCCCACTCACACACCCCAACAAACACTTGATCTACTCTCATCCTCAAACCTCTGAGATCAAAAAGGGACATCATTCAGTTTCAATGAAAACAGCCCTTAACAATTCACTTTTGAGCCTATTTTTAAATGTGACGATGTTTTCACTTTTCCTGGTGTCAACGCTGATGTTGTTCCATATCTTAGGCCCACCAATAGAAAAAGCCATACACTACTTATACTAGTAATACCAGCAGGCAAGGAATCCTGGTGTAACAGTTGATGTAAATTTCAGCTCCTTAAAATAGGGAGAATTAGATGATCTGAACTGCTACCCTTTAAAAACGAAACTGTCTTGAACTGTTGTAGAAATGAATGAAAACAGGATCCGATGAACCTTAACACTAAAGTTTAATAACTGTAGATGAAAGCTGGATATCTCACAACTTACTTACGCCTAGCGGGGAAGGAACACAAAACTGACTATGTAACTTAACTAGATCTTGCACACACCTAATCTAACCGTATAACTGGATCTTGCACTCCCACACGCTCGCCTGGCTCGCCTTATATATATCCATTCAGATCGAACGTTCACGAACTGGCTTGACTTCTTAGCTAGCTCTATACAAATCCAGAACACGCGAGATACATACCAATCGTCCAATCACACAATAACATGTCAATTTGTTACATCACTCCAAGGCCAACCTAACGTAAACAAGTCCGACACGAATGGTACAGTACATTCCAGATTTTCTACAGTAAAACAAACACAGGTCAAGCCGCGAGGCATCAAAGGGAAAAAAGACTACCGGGGAAGGGGGGAGGGGGGAAGAAAGGTCGCCGAGTGCGGCAACGAAAAGGGGTGAGACACTACACACTGTGAACAGTGAGACGCTACACCTGGCATGTTTCATTACTGTATAGAAGTGAAACAAAATTAATTTCATCCACACACATAGAGGGTCTCCACGCAGTGGCGGACCTACATTTCTGGGACCCTGAAGCTTGAACTGTTATGGGGCCCCTTCGCAACCAGCAACAATAGGGCAACACTCAAAATTCACTCATTAAAAAAAGTTTCTTGAGGGCCCCATGCGGGATCACGGGCCCTGAAGCCAAATCTTCCTTAGTTTCATATCAGATCCGCCACTGTGTAGTTGTTGTTGATGATGATGATTTTATTATGGTTGGACGGTGGGTTTTTTTTCTGGGGGGGGGGGGGGCGGGGCGGAGGGGCGAGGGTGGGGGAGGGGTGGAAGGAATTTGAAACCAAGCCAAAGTTTAAAGTTGTGTTTTGAAAAAAAAAAATCTCCAAATTCTAGTGAAATTTTTAACTGGGTGGTCCTGTGAGTTTTTTCTGCTCACCTTCATTTTCTCTGAGAGCATCCCTGAAAGTCGCCCATTTCCCTGGCGCATCTGATTTGATCAACTCCTGGATAAAAAATTCTGCTGCCTTGCGTCTCCCCTCTCGTTCATGATAATGCATCACCTTTTGTACTGGAAAAAAAAAGGAAAACGGTGGTGAATTATTGTCATTTTCAATGAATTTCCGCAAAGGGGGGGGGGGGGATAGGGATTACTTTCTTTTCTTCTAATTTTTCCTCTGGCATCGGCTTTGCTAGGCCTGCTCTTCTCGACTTCCAACTGCCAAGGCATTTTTAACGTGCGCAGTGTGCACACGAGCCATCCGAGTTTGTTTTTTTCGCCATTATCCAAGAAGACTACGTGCTCGATCCTATCTACCATAGGATCAGGGACAGGAAATTCCCCCAAAATATCCCAACATGCTTGCATTGTTCGGGAATCGAACCCGGGACCTTCGGCGTGAGAGGCGAGCACCTTCCCTCCAGACTAGCGTTTCCCCTTGAAAGCCTGATTGTCTAAAGAACCAATTTTAAGAGAGATAAGTTTATTTCAATGCCAGGAGCATCGGATTTGAAGCCACGATTATCAGCCTTGTATTTTGCATGAGAGTCTATCCGAAACGTAGGAAACCTTCGTGTGAGGCTGCAGAGGGCCGGATAGTCTCACTTCATATCAAAGCCCTTCTATAAGGACTGATGTAAGCGCCAGACTGGTGGCTCGCCGGGGGGATACGGTGGTCTAGAGTCAAGGTGCTCGCCTCTAATGCCGAAGGTACCGGGTTCAAACCCCGGTTGGTGCAAGCATATTGGAATTTTGCGATTTTTCTCATATTTTCCCGTCCCTGATCCTGTGGGCGGTACGATCGGGCATGTAGTCTTCTCGAGTAAGGACGAAAAACTCGGAGGCCTCGTGTGCACGTTGCGCACATTATGGATATCTTGGCAGTTGGAAATCGAAAAGAGCAGGCGAACAGGCAGCTGCCAGGGTAAAATTAAATGAAATTCATTCTTACTATACCCCGCCTCACCCCCTCCCGCCTCACCCCCTCTGCTCCAGTTGTAACTGGGTTGCAAATGACACAAAGGCAAATTTCCTGAAATAGAATTAAAGAAATACACAAAATACACACAAAAAAAGCACAATTATTGTGCATAACACTAAAATTAATCAGTGCCCAGGCACCCAATTATGGTGCATCACGCCAATAAACTAATCACTGCCCATACGTCGGCGGTGTGGGCGTTGCCGAGTGTATTAGTGTGATGCATGATAATTGGATGGCGAACCACCAAGTCTGGCGCCTGCACCAGTATTAATCTGTTTCACCCCTAAAAGGGAATGTTACTTGTTTGGATGGGTTGTTTTTTTTTTTAAAGAAAACTTTCTTGTTTGAATTTGGGATTTGGGAGAGGGGATGGAGGTGCGCGTGCGTGAGTGCGCGCGCGCGCATGTGTGTGTGTGTGTGTGTGTTTGTGTGTGTGTGTGTGTGTGTGTGTGTACTATTATCATCATCATTATTTGATAGCTTGATGACCGGTGTGGAGAGTAATTTTCAGTCAATCCCCGGAAACTGCTAAAATTGCCTAGTGGACGGGACCCGACCCGGGGACTGTGGGTTGCCTATGTCGGGAAGCCTCTTGGCAAACTATCATAATTCCACTTTGAAAAAAAAATATATATATATTGTGGCGTGCCTGTAGCCCTTGGCAGGTAGGAGGTTGTGTTATAAAATTGGGGGTTAAAGTCTGAAAACTAAGGGTTAACTAACGTTTTTAAAATATCGTAACTATTAGATCTGTTGAAGAAAGTTATTTCAATTTTTTGTTTCTGATGAAAAATTTGTGTAAATACCGAGTTACGATAGTTTACCTTAAATTCCTCGATGTCTCATTTATCATTTAATTAAATACACTATCGTAACTGCTCTACGCCTATGGAAGTCATTTTTGACACTCTTGAATTATTAAGAGAAAACTGTTTCTTTTCCTGACATTTGGTGACTTACGTCATTATGATTCTATTGGATTATTATAAGAAATGGCTAATGGCGCTTTTCTGTTTCTTTATTATTATCTGATAGCCCCCACGCTCAGGAATGTGATGGACCCTTAGGTGCCTTTTGGCACACGTCTGATATGTGCTATTATCGTAGAGCAGTGACGTTATTATAGCATCGTAAGCCAACAAAAGAAGTGTCAAAGCTTTAAGATTACTAGTCTAGCCGAGCCCGGCAAGATAAAGCTTGCAAATTTTCCTTGTGCCACATCCAGCTGTGTATCTAGATCTAGGTCGCGATCATAACGACACTTAGATTCGATGCAAAGACTAATAATAGATCGTTTTGTTACACCACAATTCTTTGCTGAATACACTGATGTGATAAGTTGACTTTCCTCACAGTAATGGTAGATGTACTTAAGACACTTAAAATCACAAGTGGAGAGTTATGCGCTTTTAAACTTCAGGGCTATTTCGTTGATGTGTATGACAGAAGACACAGAATACCGAGACGAGCCTTTCCTCCTCCCACTGTGTGTCCACAAATAAATTGTGCGCCTTTAAGTAGGGAGATTACTACTTTTTTTCATTCAACTAGATGAAGTTCCCGGCCTTATCCGGGGATAAACCTGTGAACCCACTGTTCTATCTCTCTCTCTCTCTCTCTCTCTCTCTCTCTCTCTCTCTCTCTCTCTCTCACTCTCTCTCTCTCTCTCTCTCTCTCTTTGGTCTAGAAGGCTTCCCATATATTTTAGTCTTACTACAGATTTCATGCGCACCAGAGCACTACGCACTCATTTCTGGTAGGGAAATTGTGCACACCGAACTGAAAGCATATTAATATCGTTTCCGGTGCATTCCATTACTACAGGGAGCCAAAACAAAGATCATTGTATTTTACATTTTTACAACTTTTTATTTAAAAATACCTGAAATTTGAATCAACACAATCGGTCGATACAAAAGCGTTTGGGCTGTATTAGTTGACAATTTGGAAAATGAATTTTATAATTTTTGAAACGGTCATTTAGGCTGTAGTCTAGCAATAAAATGGGCAAAATTGCATTAAAATGAATTACTTCCACCACTATTTTTTTTTATAATAAGAAGACTAGATGAAGTTCCCGGCATTACCGGGATAAACCTGTGAACCCACCGTTCCCTCCCCCTCTCTCTCTCTCTTTTTGATCTACAAAGCTTCCCACAGTCTACAAGTCTTACAACAGATTTCATGTGCTCCAGAACACAACTCACTCATTTCTGGTAGCGAAATTGCGCGCACCGAAGTGAACGCGTGTTAATACATCGTTTCCGATGCGATTGGCTTATTACAGGGAGCCAAAACAAAGATCATTGCATTTTATATTTTTACAACTTTTGATTTAAAAATTCCTGAAATTTGAATCAACACAATCGGTCGATACAAAAGCGATTGGTCTGGATTAGTTGACAGTTGAGAAAATTAATTTCATAATTTGTGAAACTGTCATTTAGGCTGTAGAATCGAGCAAAAACTGGGGCAAAATTGCACCACAATGAATTACTCCCACCACTATTTTTTTTATAATAAGATTATGAAGGGATGTGGTGCGAATTGTTGCACTGTTGACATCGATGATACGCGCTCAAGTTGACAAGACGGAATATGAGGAATTTATTCGTCCCGGTATCCTGTGTCTCGGGTACGCACACACTAACTTTACAGAGGTCCAGGTCTTGGCAAGATGAACCAGTCTGCTTCCCGTCTTCTCAGGCACGTTTGCTTGTATTTTGTTTGTTTTGCAGTTTTGCTCCTGATCCAGTGCGCACTGGTGCAGCATTTTTTTTTCTTTCCTTGTTGTGGAAAAAGTGCTGTTTATTTATCATTTATTTATTTATTATTTATTTATTTATTTTAATTAACTAATTTTTTTTATTATTTATTATTTATTTATTTGTTATTTATTTATATATTTTAATTTATAAGTTAATTAATTAATTAATAATTTATTGTTTATTCATTTATCTACATAATTTTTTTTTTTATTACTTATTCATTGTCTACTTATTTATTTATATTATATATTTATTTATTTATTGTATATATATTATCATTCATTTATTTATTTACTTATTTATTTATTTGCACAACAAAGACATGAACTGCACTTTTTCCCCCTCTAAAATTAGATAGTTATCTGCGTTCTAACCCTCTAGGCTCCACATATCGCCAGCGATACACAGAAATTTTAATCACTCAGCTGCACCGTCCACAAGAACTCAAGAAGAAAAAAGTTATTTCCTTAGTAATTTCTGCCCTATACACTAAATCAACCAAATGATCATGAAAAATCCCTTAATTATGTCCCCATGAACAAATTCTCACAAAATCAGAATTTTTCCACAAGCAGAAATTGGGGTGGGCCCTGTGGGGAGGGGGGGGGGGGTAATGCTGCCTCAAAACATCACTTTTTCAGTGAAGTATTTACCTGGGATCACGCCTCTGAAAAGCACGGGTCCAGCACCTAGCCACTTGGAAACATCCAGAAATTTCACTAGGAAACCTTTGTTCATCTCCAGAAAAGTATCTAGTTCCTCATTGCTGTTGACTGGAACGACTAAATCCTCTATCGGCTCAGATTTTGCCATTTGTCTGTGAATGACTGCAGTCATGAAATACAGGTGGAAATATGAATGAATAGGTGGGTAGATGGTGGATACGTCATTATTGTATACAGTAGTAAACGAATGTATTGATAGATGGATGAACAACTTGCCGGCGGGCTGAGTAGATGGATGGATGGATGGGTGGGTGGGTAGACAGATGGATGGATGGATGGGTGGGTGGGTAGACAGATGGATGGATGGATGGATGGATGGATGGATGGGTGGGTGGGTAGACAGGTGGATGGATGGATGGATGGATGGATGGATGGATGGATGGGTGGGTGGATAGACAGATGGATGGGTGGGTGGATGGATGGGTGGGTGGGTAGACAGATGGATGGATGGATGGATGGATGGATGGATGGATGGATGGATGGATGGATGGGTGGGTGGGTAGACAGATGGATGGATGGGTGGCTGAGTGCGTGGGTGGATGGATGGGTGGGTGGATGGGTGGTGTGATGTTTCCACTTTCTCTCACTAACTTTCTTCTGACACCAGCCGTGATGGGCACGGCACAAACACACTAAATAATCGACTATCTCTCTTCTATAAGTTATAACAAACGATATCTGTATTGCTTACATATATACAATAATTATTAATTCATTCAATAATAATAGGAACATAGGTCATACAATTTCATGTGAATTTCGATGGAATGAAGTTGATGCAAATCAGTACATGCTAATTAAATGGCTTCGTAATATTCGATTTCTAGCACATTTTATAAAACACATGGGAACATTCAGCATAAGGAAACCTCTCCTTTAGGGGTGTATGGCGCTATCTGGGCACTGGTTCTTCCTCTCTACCCTGGCTTGACTGCGCAGTTAGATCAACAGGTATCGGCAGGTACCAATAGGTCGGGAAGCCAAGACGCCACGATGTCGTAAATCAAAGGACAAGAAGTTGAGAAGCCAAGAAGGTGTTGTTCTTCCTCCTCTGTAGAAAAACAATCGTAACTTCCTAATCTACTGTTGGAAGGCATGACTTCCATACTTACTCCATGACGGATATTCATCATTAACACTTTTAACCGCTGACACTGTTATAAGTCAGGCTGCAGCTCCCATACTCCATAGGCTCCCATATAGGCAATAGAATAAACGATCAATACAGTTTTAATGATATTTACACGTTCCCCACGAAGAATAACGCTCTCTCTAACGGACCCCATCCTATAAGGTTTCGTAACATATATATAACGGCGTTTCCGTGACTCTCTCAGAGGCAGTAGTTATACCAAAGTAAACCCACTAGATTTAGGTTCTGCAATCATGAACATTAAGTAAAATACACATACATCGTACAATTAACTTACCACTCAGCAACAGCTCAAATGCCGACAAGATACCAAAGATACCACGCTCTGACAAAGGATGTTTGCGGGTTCCCTGACCTTCCCCACTCACAAGACTAGTACAAAGTTACAGTTGCGGTTGTGGTCTCCTCTTCGGCACGAAGCTGGTGAGTGCTCTCAGCGGTCTGCAGTTGGAAGGAGCGTTCGGGGATTTATACCCAGTCAGGTAGCGTCCCAAGACGCCCACCGAGTGTGCATTAGTTATCCTAATAGCCACCCCCGTCGACTCCACGTCAAATACTATTGAAACAGCTCTACCCCCCAAGCAATTCCCAGGTGATCTGATCGACAAGTACGGCGGTCAAGTAAACACTACCCTTTTCGGGTGTCAAAGCGCTTCAGTTGCATCGGCTACTTTCCCCCTCTGGCCTACAATAACTCTGTCTCCCCGCCGTTAGCTATCTTCCCACGCTAGCTATACCTTGCCTGTCTGTCGCCCTGTTACAATCGCCCCCACTTAAGTCGATTTTCCCTGGCAAAATCGGCTAATAAAATTATTAATCTACTGGTAATCTAGATAGAGTGTCGGCCCATAGAGCGTCTCGCCCCCTGATGTTGCTGACTCGAAAGTTATATGGTTGCAGCGCCAGGTTCCATCTAGTTACCCTCGCGTTCTTCTGGTCTTTAGTTCGCATCCAAGTTAGAGGTCGGTGGTCCGTCTCTAACACGAAGTTTCTCCCATACAGATACGCCTGCAACTTACTAACGGCGAAAACTATGGCCAGGCATTCCTTTTCAATTGTTGAGTAGTTCTTCTCCGCAGGTTTCAACTTTCTGCTAACATATACAACTGGATACTTCGTACCCTCGTCTTCTTGAAGTAGGCAGCCACTCACTCCAAGGTTAGATGCGTCTGTCTGGAGAATCAGTTCCTTGTTCCAGTCTGGCATCCGTAGTATCGGCTCGGAACTCAAACAAATTTTTAGGGCATTGAACGCGTTCTCCTGCGCGTGTCCCCACGCGAACTTTGTGCCCTGGGACTTCTTTGTGAGGTCTGACAACGGCGCCGAGATTGCACTGTAATTTGGTACAAACTTCCGATAGTACCCCGTTAGCCCCAGGAAACTCCTCACTTGTGTCTTGGTCGTCGGTCGGTCACAGTCGACAATGGCTCGCACCTTACTCTCCTGCGGTCTTACAGTCCCCTGTCCCAGCTTATGGCCTAAGTACTCGACTTCTGTCATCCCTATTAGCGTCTTGGTAGGTCTAGCTTTTAAATTTGCCCGTCTCAGTCGCTCGAAGACATTCCGACAACGTTCCAAGTGGTCAGGCCAATTTGCACTGTGTATAAGACAGTCGTCTACAAATACATCTACCCCTTCGCCAGCATCTTTTAATACTTTCCTCATGAGCCTGTTAAATGTGGCGGGGGATCCCTTCAACCCGAACGGCATGACCCTGTACTGGTATAGCCCAAACGGTGTGGCGAACGCCGTCAGGTGTTTATCTTCCTCGGCCATCGGAACTTGATAAAAGCCCTTTGTCAAGTCCAGCTTGGTGAAATATTTTGCCTCCGCTAGATTGGAAATAATGGCTTCTACCTCAGGCATCGGTTCGGCGTCATCGGCAGTCACAACATTTAGCCGCCTGTAGTCGTTGCAGAAACGATGTTGACCATCGGGCTTCTTAACTAATACAATTGGACTATTGTACGGGGACTCGGACGGTTCGATGATTCTGGCCGCAAGCATCTTGCCTACCTCAGCATTGACAGCTTCTCTAGTTGAGTACGGTAGTTGGTAGGGTCTTACCTTCACAGGTTTTTGATCTAGCAATGGGATTTTGTGCTTGATCAGGTCAGTGAGCCCCGGTACATCGGTAAATATATCTTTGTATTCTTCCATGAGCTCTTGCATCTGTTCTCTCTGATCCTGATCTAGCGTGTCCCCTAACTGTACATCCCTGTAGGTTTCGGTCTGTTCTAGCCTAGGCATGACTGTCTCCAGAGGCATCGAAGTCGCTTCCTCTCCTCCATCGGTCTCGTCAATTATAGCTGCAGCCATTGCCTCTGTGTTTTCCTGTTCGTCTTCCCTCTCAATATACTTCTTCAGCATATTCGCGTGATACAGTCGTCTCTTCCCCTTGACGTTCACCATGTAGTTCACTGACCCTCTCTGCTCTTCTACTTTGTAAGGCCCTTTCCAAGTCATCTGTAGTTTCGATCCGTCACTTGGGAGAAGTATGAGGACGGAATCGCCCACTTGGAATTTCCTCTGTTTGGCCCCCCTATCGTAGTATTTCTTCTGCCTGTGTTTTTCGACGCTGCTGTTCTCGGCTACGACTTTCATGGCATCCTCCAATCGTTCCCTCATATCTACCACGTATTCGTACGATGACCTCGTTTCTGACTCCGCTTCCCCAGTCCACAGATTCTTCAGTATTGCAAGTGGTCCTCTCACAGGGTGACCGAACACTAGTTCAAACGGCGAAAAACCTGTACTGGCCTGTGGGGTTTCGCGATACGCGAACAGCAGTGGACACAACATTCTGTCCCAGTCCTTGGGTCTGTCATGAGCTACTCGGCGAAGCATATTCTTCAGCACTCCGTTAAATCTTTCACACAGACCATTGGCCATCGCGTGGTAGGGCGAGCAGAATATCTGTTTCGTTTTGAGAAGTGCACTGACCTCTCTCATCAGCTCACCGGTAAACTGTGATCCCCTATCTGAAACTATTTCCTTTGGTATGCCTAACCGAGAAAATATTTCCATTAACGCTTCACTGACCTGCTCAGCTGATATCCCCCTTAAGGCTACGGCATCCGGGAAACGCGTGGCATAATCTACTAGCGTCAAAATATAACGCGATCTCCCATGTTCCGTACGCGGAAGTGGACCAACCAAATCTATGGCGACGCGCGAAAAGGGCGTGTCGATCAGGGGTGTCGGCACTAGGGTTACCTTTGTCACCCTACCTTTATTGGATGTCCTTTGACACGCGTCACACGATCGACAGAAACGACCTACGTCCGCACCTATCCCAGGCCAAAAGAACGACTGCATTATTCTGTCCTGTGTGCGCGAAATTCCTAAGTGTCCCCCGAACACTCCTTCGTGAGCTATCTTCACCAGCTCACTTCGGTACTGCTTAGGTACCAACAACTGCTCCACATCAGCACGTCCAGCCCCGGCCTTCTTTACCCGATAGTAAATTCCCTTACTCTCCTTTATGTGAGTACCTACCTCAGCCGATTGCTCCAACGTGGCTCTCTCCCTTAAAACTCTCAAAGTTTCGTCCTCTCTCTGGGCCCGGGCTATCTCACCTGGTGTGAGTTCCCCTATCTTGGCCCCTACCCTTACCTCCTCCGTTGAGTTGCCCTTGGCCTCCTCATTATCTGTGGTCTGACTCACTTTCGCACTCGCATTCTCACACTCATGCTCTTCCTTGTCAATCTCCACCTTGCGAGATCGCGTGAGTACCACACTTATCTTCTCAAGAGACGCCCCCTTTATGTTTCCTATAATCAAATCGGCCACTGGGTCTTCCACTACTAGCGCTTTGAGAAGCCCAGTATAAAATGGGGTTTCTACCCACATTTCCGCGACAGGAGCAGACCTTCTCGTCCCGTCCATCAGGACATAACTCCTGTTCTTCCCAGTTAAGCTGTTAGGAGGCAGTTTGTCCCTTTTTATAATCGCACACGTGCATCCCGTGTCACGAAGGATAGTAATCTCTTTATCCCCTATCCTCCCCTTCTCCAAAAATGGAGCGGATAAATCATTCTCCGGAACATCGTCTTCGGGCTCATGTTCTGTCGAACCTTCTAACTCAATACTCTTACCCTCCGTCTCCCAAGAAATGAAGGTCTGTGGCCCAACACTCTGCTCAGCCCCTGGTTGAGTATTCGCCCTGCCCGATGACTCCCACTGACTGTCATCGGCTTCCTCATCGCTGGTTAGTACGACTGCGGTCGTCTCTTTCTGTCTCTTCCTACAGAATCTCGCAATATGGAGAAGTGACCCACACACAAAACAACCACGCCCACTCTCACGCTGGGACTTACCTCGGTTGTCCTCGACAGTGGCAGCAGCACCCTTCTTCGTCCTGCCCTGGTCACACTGCCTACTCAGGTGATTGGGAGAGCCACAGTTGAAGCATACCGGTTTACTCACTCCTAAACCCTTACTTCTGCTCTCCTCAACCCTCTTACCTGACTTCTGCTGTTGCTCCAGCCCTCGCTTCGACTGATGAGCCTCACTATACAAGTCCGCCATCTCAACTAACTCATGCACGGACTTGGGGTCCCTCTCTTTCAAATATATGGAAAGATTACAGTCGACAATCTTCAACATCTGCTCCCTGACTAACAGATCCGTAATCCCTTCCATAGTTCTCTCTGCCTCTGAGAGGTCTACCCACCTCTCAAAGTATCTCTGCAATCTCACGGACAGCTGCGTATAAGTTTCGTCCTTATCTAGACGACTCTCCCTAAACTTACGCCTATAACCCTCTGCCGTGAGGTGATACTTCTTGAACAACACCTTCTTTACCTTCTCGTAATCCCTACTGTCTTCATCGCTGAGACCGGAATAAACATCTAACGCCCTGCCAGTTAACAATGCCCCTAACATGTCTGCCCAGGTGTCTTCTTCCCAATCATTTGCCTGAGCGAGCCTTTCAAATCTTTTCAAATACGAGTCGAGATCCTCGCGCGAGTCATCAAAAATGGCAATTTTAGGTACCTTCGGGGCAGCAGATTTTCCATTCCCTTTACCATTGTGACACCCGTTTTTGGCTAGTTCCCGTTCGCATTCCATTCTCTCCCTTTCAAATTGTCTTTCCTTCTCCTTTTCTTCTCGTTCGCGCTCCTTTTCTTCTCGTTCGATAGCCCTTTGTTCTCGGTTTTGGGCTTTCTCTTCGTCCCACCTAATTTTGAATTCCTCATCACTAATGCCTTCTTGTCTGGCAAGCTTCAGTGCGCCCAGATAGTCCATCAGCAATTGACCTGTAAACAAAGCTAACAATAAAGCGTGGATCGTAACTGTGAAGTTAACAACAATATTCCTGCAATAGCAAACAACAATCTTCTCTGTGACAAAAGATAAAATTGAACAGTCAATGCACAGGTAAAATCAGAGCATGTCGCAGGCACTAAATGTCAATCTCTCTCACTCGCCTCAGGGCAGATGACCTGTCCACACAATCACACAATAGCCCCTTGACACGACCCAGATCAAAATTAAATGTTATTTACTAGCAGGATCCCACTTCTGACACCATTGTGATGTTTCCACTTTCTCTCACTAACTTTCTTCTGACACCAGCCGTGATGGGCACGGCACAAACACACTAAATAATCGACTATCTCTCTTCTATAAGTTATAACAAACGATATCTGTATTGCTTACATATATACAATAATTATTAATTCATTCAATAATAATAGGAACATAGGTCATACAATTTCATGTGAATTTCGATGGAATGAAGTTGATGCAAATCAGTACATGCTAATTAAATGGCTTCGTAATATTCGATTTCTAGCACATTTTATAAAACACATGGGAACATTCAGCATAAGGAAACCTCTCCTTTAGGGGTGTATGGCGCTATCTGGGCACTGGTTCTTCCTCTCTACCCTGGCTTGACTGCGCAGTTAGATCAACAGGTATCGGCAGGTACCAATAGGTCGGGAAGCCAAGACGCCACGATGTCGTAAATCAAAGGACAAGAAGTTGAGAAGCCAAGAAGGTGTTGTTCTTCCTCCTCTGTAGAAAAACAATCGTAACTTCCTAATCTACTGTTGGAAGGCATGACTTCCATACTTACTCCATGACGGATATTCATCATTAACACTTTTAACCGCTGACACTGTTATAAGTCAGGCTGCAGCTCCCATACTCCATAGGCTCCCATATAGGCAATAGAATAAACGATCAATACAGTTTTAATGATATTTACACGTTCCCCACGAAGAATAACGCTCTCTCTAACGGACCCCATCCTATAAGGTTTCGTAACATATATATAACGGCGTTTCCGTGACTCTCTCAGAGGCAGTAGTTATACCAAAGTAAACCCACTAGATTTAGGTTCTGCAATCATGAACATTAAGTAAAATACACATACATCGTACAATTAACTTACCACTCAGCAACAGCTCAAATGCCGACAAGATACCAAAGATACCACGCTCTGACAAAGGATGTTTGCGGGTTCCCTGACCTTCCCCACTCACAAGACTAGTACAAAGTTACAGTTGCGGTTGTGGTCTCCTCTTCGGCACGAAGCTGGTGAGTGCTCTCAGCGGTCTGCAGTTGGAAGGAGCGTTCGGGGATTTATACCCAGTCAGGTAGCGTCCCAAGACGCCCACCGAGTGTGCATTAGTTATCCTAATAGCCACCCCCGTCGACTCCACGTCAAATACTATTGAAACAGCTCTACCCCCCAAGCAATTCCCAGGTGATCTGATCGACAAGTACGGCGGTCAAGTAAACACTACCCTTTTCGGGTGTCAAAGCGCTTCAGTTGCATCGGCTACTTTCCCCCTCTGGCCTACAATAACTCTGTCTCCCCGCCGTTAGCTATCTTCCCACGCTAGCTATACCTTGCCTGTCTGTCGCCCTGTTACAGGTGGGTTGGTGGACGACTAGATGGAAGGATGGATGGATGGGTGGGTGGGTGGATGGATGGATGGATGATCGAGTCAGGATTGTAAAAACTGAAAAAACTCAGACCACCACTGAATCGTGAGACCTGAAAACAGACCGTAATAAATGGGTGAAGACAGGTTCAAGTTAGGCGAGAGCGCCAATTCAAAATACTAGCTGAGTTACCCGGCCCTGCCCGGGAGAAATATCTTTATTACTTGTAATAATCTAGATCTGGGACACAAAGTAAAGTTCCTTCCAGACAAAGAAATACAATGACAGAGAATCAGTATCGACTCGGATTCCGCGCCAACTCTGGGGTTTGTTTACCCTTTTCCGCTAAAGTTTACTGGCGATCTATGTTTACGTTAATCCACAATTTGCTTCCTTCAGCGAATGATCGACGAGAGAAACTGCGTCACGGTGATAAAAATAGATCATAATAGCGTGTCCGTGTTCTAAAAGCATGGAGTCGGTAGTGTTTGTTGCGAATTTTACGTGTGAATTAGGCAAAATGAACAATTACCCAGAGTTTGCAGCATTTTTATATTAATCCCCTTACATCACATAAGTCGAGTTACAGGCGATGAGAATGCTTCCAGAGTTTTGGAGCCCTCCCAAAAAGGGCCTCTGAGGGCAGAACTTTCGCCCAGAGCTCCATTATAGTATGATACAGAAAAATCGTGCAAACGAAGCTTTTTTTTTTTTTTTAAATCAGAACGCATCGTCATTCACTCTCTTCAAGGACTGACTATTTTAATTTCGAAAAAAAAGAAAAGAAAAACGTCTGATTTTAGCTTGGTTTTCATCCATCATTGAATCTTCAGAGGCATGCCCAGTGCTGCTTATTTTGAATGTCTACAAAATAGGATGAATTAGATTCAAGTGCAAGGCCTTTACCCCCTAGTGGGGGAGGCTCGACATCGAGCATTTCCGTAGTGCCATGATCAAATTTACATACCCTCCCCTCCCCCTTTTTATCGCCAAATTCATAAAGAAGAGTTTGCTCCCTTCCGATCATTTTCTCGTTCACCACATCGTCCCCTCTCTCTCCTCGCTACAGTTGGACTTTCTCTCATTCATTCAACAGTTGATTAGGGCAGGGACAGAACCAACATAATCAGCCACCTTAAAGGGGACTTCTACAGTTTACAGAACTTTACTGTTGTTGTGGCGTCTAGATTAACAACGGTCGCTTCTTTTGATGCAGGGGGAATATGGGAAGCGCTCATTCTTCGGTTCTGTATACACCAGGGGCAAATAGTAAACTAACAAGAATGTTGTTACAAGTGCGTACGTCCCCCAAGTTTTGTGTTAGGGGTATGTATCTTAAAGTCTTTTGTGATTTCAGAGTGAAAGAGCTCCTCCCGAAATGCCCCTAACAACGGCCTTAATTAATTACGATTAATTATTCTATCAGATTTTCTTTTTGCTTTCCTCCTGTTTTTTTGGTTGAAAGAATAGGGGGCAGGGTTAGGGATTCGATAAGACTTGAGGTTGAGGATTAAGACAGGGTTAAGGGTAGTATGTATACGTACGGGCCCCTAGTGCAAAACACTTGGAGTGCGTACGTACTTATAACACCAGCCAACTTAACAAACATTTGAAATAACAGATCTTATTTCTTCTGGTTTTCATATGGCTGCTGCTGGGCCCTCGGGGCGACCATCCCCAACCCAGCGCGTCCACAGGTGGCGGATAGTGGAACGACCTCTAGATATAGGGGCCAGCTGCGAATAGCCAATAGGCAGTCGCGGACCAACTGGCGGTGGTTCCAGAGGGTGAGGCAGGATCACTACCTGGGAAAAGTGACTCCCTAAAAAATACCTCAGATGCTCGGTGACAGAACCATCAAGCGAATCGAGGCGCTTTAACCTCCTCCCTGGGCAGATGGGGCTCATAGCTTGGGAAAGCAGCCCGTCTAGGAGAAGGAAAACTCTGACTCCAAACCTCCGCTGCCTTGCGGAACAGGTCACGGACGACCAAAGGCTATGGAAGCACATCCAGAAAGAAAAGCACGCAGAAGACGGAGATGTTGGACCGCAAGGTGCAAATAGTTCGGAAAGGTGTCACAACCGAACCCAAAAACGCAACATCATGCAATTCACTTCGATATGTCAGACAAGGAGTATCAGAATGATAGATGTGGTGCTTTGCCTGTGAAGTCCCGCCAGGCAGGTGAAGTGCCGGGCTCTATGCCTCGAAGGAGCCCACCCCCAACTACTGGTGGTCCCTCGACCTCAACTTGGGGAACCGGGAGTCGAGCAAAGAGGAAAAAGAAAGCAACTGGCCACAAAGGTACACCCATAGCAGAGCAGGAAAGAAAACAAGGCAACGTTTTGAAAATACTACAATGGAATGCTGAGGGAATATACAATAAAAAGACGGCACTCACATACAAACTTCACAACGAAAAATACAGATTGCATGTCTCCAAGAAACTCATCTCACGAGCAACAGCAGATTTAACATCAGAGGATACCAATGCTTCAGACAAGACCGAGAAACCAGACCCAAAGGTGGCATCATCATTCTGGTCCACAACAGCATTGCAGCCAGTGAAATAAAGCTGGACACTCAACAAGGAACAGAAATCATTGGAGCTAAGATCTGTACACCCAACCAAGAAATCCTCATATATAATGTCTACTGCCCTCCTGACAGAGATCTTTCCCTTTATAACATTCAGGTGCCAGAACTCAACTGTGTTATAGCGTGGCCTTCGTAACTACATGGCCAAACACAGCGGGCGCGTGACGTCACAGCAAGCGGCGATGCTCGGCTTTCGGCAGAGGTGTTTTGATAACCTGATATCAGTGTACCAACGTAATGTGTACCGTACCGGTACTTGTGTTGTCGTATTACTCAAAGCAAGATGTAGCATGCATGTGCCTTAGGATGAAAGAATGTTTACACTGTAGATCTGCAAGTCTTAAAATTCGACCACTAAAAAGTGACTACTACTATTAATTATTATTTAAAACGGAATAGATCAACGGGAAGCCAAGGCTTAGAGTTTGTCCGACGACTTACTTTACTTATCTACCATTATAGACACCAATATTGCTAGCCTGAGTAGGTTGATGATAATATTATTATCTTAAGCAGCATACCGATATATTTAATAAGGAAATATCGGCATAATAATAGATTAGGCCACTGTTGTATTTTAATACATGTATAATGTGTTCACCACTCCTATATCTTTCGTGTCTGTAAGGAAAGAAACGAGAAAAATAGGGAAAGGAGAGAGAGAGAGAGAGAGAGCACATGCACACTTGATAGACAGGAGAAAAGACAGATGGTGAGAGGAAACTTGCAAACATGAACAGTCTAAGATGCTTTACCTTAGCTGGACATAAGGAGCTGCTCAGACGGATAGAACTAAATCCTTTTGGTGAACGTCTTCACTTTTCTTGAAGTATTTGCAGATGATGCCTGGTCACAGAAGCTTTTAGAATAATTGTTCAGGAAAATATTTACCACTGGTTTGATACATTTGGCAGCCACCTCTTCATAAAGAACCCCGCATTCTTCACATTTTCCTTGACATAATTCCAGATCCATAACTCTTCGCAGGGACAATTGCAAAAGAATTATTCTGTGGTTTGTGGTCTGCAGAAATTTATTCTCACTGTCATCTTTTCCAACCAGAACTTGAAAAACTTTGAAAGCTTCTGTAATAATTGACACGGCAAGATCAGACGGCCACACTAAACCTCCTCTGTCTAGAGCAGACAAATAGGTGTAACAATCATCAGTCCCCTCCACATGAAGCGTTTTGTCTAGTCTTAACTCGTTCTTGCAGTCGTCACAGTTGGTGCGCGGCAGTACTTTGGAGACTGCATAACCTGACACAAATACTAAAGCTTTTTGTTGTTCCTCTGTTAATTCGACGTTCTCACAGTCGGGGATCAATGGCAGAAACTCTATATACTGTTGAGCTGAAGAATCTTTCAGTTGGGTAACTGTTTCCTCCAGAGGTTCAGTGACATCTTTGAGTGTTAAAGTCCCTTTGGACGCTGAAACCAGTTTTAGGACGCTAATTAGCTTGAGCTTTTTTTCTCCTTCAAGTAACTGTTGGACCGACACGTGGAAGTTACATCCACTCATTGGTCTGTACTGACTAAATCTAAATTCAAGGTTGTCAGTTTGGAACTTGCCAAGTAAAATATATTTAAACTTTTTTTTATCTAACAGGTAGGAAGAAATTTCTTGTAAGCCTGTCAGTGTATGATCCAGAGCAGTCATTGTCTCGTTCGATATAGTGCCTTCTCTTGGTTTCAGATTTAACTTCTGCCACTCCTGAAGCCATTCAACTGCTTTCTTCATATACTGCATGTTCATATCAGAGATGGAGGTTATAACTTTAAAGTCGTCATTCCTGAGTCTCTTAGCTTTGTATGGATGTTTAACATTAACTGTGTTCCACAGGCGTAGAATTATGTCTAGAAATTCTCTAGTGCCTCGTGTATCTTCCTGCCAGTGCTTCTCAAAATGCTGTAAGGCAAAAATATTTCGTTGATCAAAAACTTTAAGCATCAATTTGACGTTCTGCTTTTCAGCAGCTGTTGGATACAAAGCCTTTTGTTTCAGTGCCGGTGCCAGTTTTAGTGCAGACGTCTTTTCAGCAGAATACAACTTTCTTAAATGAGAAAATGATGCTTTCATAATTTCAGTACAGGCAGAACTTTCAAATGAAGGAAACTGGAGTGTTTTCTCCACATCTTTCTGAGCAAGCCAGTTATTTCTGATACATTTAAATATATGCACAGTATCAAACAGAAAGAACAATTTCTCAGAACTGCTGAAGGGATTCTGTGTAGAAAGCTTCAGTTCTCCTCCACACATTTTGGTAAATGCATTACGATTTACTCTGTTGTTGTCTGAGATCACGCATACAACAGAATATCCTATACTGTGGAGCAATTTCAGAACCTCAAGAAGCATGTCGTACAACAAATCAGTGGTCAAATTTTTGACAGGAACAATTCCCACAACATCTTTACTTTTGCATAACAGGGATGATACCATGAAAACTTGAGCTGTGCTGGCTTCTTGAGACAGAGAATTTGAGGCTGTGCCTTCCAGTTTTCCCTCTTTGTAGGATACTTGGTGCGCGACATGAATTTCTTCTAACATTAAAATTACCATTCTCTCTCCCTCATTCAAACTTTGACACTTTTGCTTCAAATATTCCTCGTGAACGCTTCCATCTGTCAATCCGCTTCCAATAGTAAATACTGATGAAAGTCTCTTCAAATATGAAGTATGTGGTAGAGTTAAATGAGAGTTTCTTAACATAGAATAGGTTCTAGAGGCTGCTGCAAAAATTTGAAAAGCCCAAAGCAGTGTTTCAGATGAGTATCGTCTCACCGGAGAAGTCAATAGCTTTAACTGTTCCACCAAAAAGGAAAGTTTGTCTTTCAGTGGTAAAACCTGGTCTTCGCTGTGTTCATCAGTTTCTTCTGCTGGTTCGTCTAAGCACAAATTCTGCAAGCCATCAACAAAAACTTGAATTTGCTGTTTGACATCCATCTCTTTGGCGCTGGCACTGGCGAAGTGTGATAGCATTGTATCAAACTGTGACCAGGATGTGAGGATAAGGGGAGATTGCTGACCAAAGAGCCATTTCAAAGATGTGTTTGGAACTTGAACAATACCTGTATTCTCTTGTGTGAAAATCTCTACGTGCATGTCAGAATGTAATCTAATTGCCGAAACTAAAGCTGGCTTGCTGCTAAGTAAATCTTGTAAATTGTAAAAACTCCAGTATGGACTTTCCTTTTCGTCGGATAAATTGGTGCTGGTAGTGGCATGTTTTTCAACATTGTTGTGTAGCCTATAAATCCAGACGGTCCCTGATACATGACTGTTTAGACTGTTACCAAAATCCGAAAAAGTATCTATTTTGTCACTTTCTAACCAATCAGAAAATGATTCCTCATCTCTTTGCTGGGCCTCCCTATGCCTTTCCTCCGGTGTTTTTCTTTTTGGAGCTGGTTCGTCAGACAAATACGATGGACAATTTGGAAAAATTGACGGGTAAGCATCATCCCTAAGTTTTGGTTTTGATCTTTGCACCGTCAAAACACTTCCGTCTGGTCTTGTAACAGAATCAGATCGGATGAGGAACTGATCACTAAAGTGTTTAGCACACACAACAGACTGAGATGTAGGAGTAAAGTCAGCTCTAGGAATTTTACTTAGCCATAGATCTCGCCTTGTCGATTCAGTCGGGAATTTAAACACAGAAACTTTCTCACTATCGTCGTAATTTCCTCTACAACCTGGAACACAGCACTTTCTAGGCATTTTCACATTGAATATTGTGGTGTCGTGCGTGGGGTTTTTAGAATATTACAGAATAACGTAAGTCCTTCTGTATGGTATACAGAGTTGACATTTAATCGACACACATAAGTCTATATACGGATATGAAAGTTATTGTCACTGTATAGGTATACGTTATACACAGAAATAATTTCACATATAAATGAACACTGTACAGATAGGCATAGCACAGGTACACGTCTACTACACCGACTCCCAGGCATCCTACATATATAGTCAAACAAGAACAAAGACGGACAATGAACTTGCTTTCTCACGATGTACAACGACCCTAGGACAGGTGGAGATGAGACAAAGACAAGGTTAACTGTTAGGAGGGTACTGACCACATAAATATGCCAGTGTCACTGTGTGTGCGGTCTCCAAGACGTGAGAAGACGTGAGACCGACACAACAAATATCCAATCTTGAGAATAACAATAAGTCTAATAAATCCACACAAAGACAAGAAACAGCAGTCAACACACAAGAAACAGCAGTCAACACACAAGCATTGTTATAGTGCCGGTATTCAAACTTTGTTTCCTGTAGCCTTGGCCTAGAGAGCGCAGCCTTGAGACGGTACCGCCGCATCCCGTGACGTCACTTACCTGCATATCGGCATTGTGTTTGGCCATGTAGTTACGAAGGCCACGGTTATAGTCGGAGACTTCAATAGCCATTCTCAGAGTTGGGGCTACAACCACCTAGATCCCAGAGGTGAATACGTTGAGGACTGGCAGGCTGATTGCAACCTTCAACTCCTAAATACCCCGGAGGATCCTGACTCCTTCTATTCAAGAAGATGGCTTACCACCACAACCCCTGACCTAGCCTTTACGACCAGTGATTTGCACCCATGCACAACAAGAGAAGTCCAAAATCAACTGGCGGGAAGTGATCATAGGCCAATCTTGATCACTGTAAATGATAGCATCCCCCCAGGTAACAGTAATACAGCTCCGAGATGGAACTACAAACGGGCAGATTAGGAGAAATTTGCCAGCTTAACCAACCAGTACACCGCATCCATCAACTGCAAGTCAAGCAAGATCAAAACATCAAGTCAGCTATTCACAGAAGCTATCTACAGAGCAGCAAAGGAAACAATACCAAGAGGCGCAAGGAAAGAATACATTCCATACTGGTCAGAAGAACTAGAAGATCTGCACAACCAAGTCAGCCAAGCAAGAGATACAGCAGAAAATGATCCTTCAATAGAAAACAACATCAAACTCAAAGCACTCACAGCAAAACTAAGAAGGAACACACTGGCTGAAATAAGAAACAGTTGGCATGAAAAAACAGAGAGTCTGAACTTTGAGAAGGATGGGTCCAAACTATGGAAGCTAACAAAGTCCCTCAACAAAGAACCCAACAGATATGCCCCGATAACTATTGAAAAAGAAGGCAACCTCCTATCTGGAAAGGCAGCTGCACAAGAACTCTTGAAACAGTTCCAGTCTGTTGGCAACGCAGATGTAGACGATGATAAAGAACAGGAAGTACAAGCAAACATACAGGACTTGGAAGACAGCCAACCAGAACAGCCACAGGAGAACACAATGACCAGCTCACTCACCATGGAGGAACTGAACACTGCCCTCCAGAAACTGAAACCAAAACAAGCCCCTGGTCCAGACGAAGTAACAAATGATATGTTAATTCACCTTGGACAGAATGCTAAGAAGAAACTGCTGGCCCTCTTCAACTCCAGTTGGAAATATGTCAGGATTCCTGGAACCTGGAAAAAAGCCACACTCATCCCAATTCACAAGCCAGGCAAGCCAAGAAATAGAGTGGATAGCTACCGCCCAATCAGCCTTACAAGCTGCCTGTGTAAGGTAATGGAGAGGATCATAAACAGTAGACTAACCTGGTTCATCGAGAAGGAAAGGCTCATCATGGACGAACAAGCCGGTTTCAGAAAATGTAGATCAACAGAGGACCAGATAACCTACATATCACAAGTCGTAGAAGACGGTTTCCAGGAAAAGAAAGTGACCATCGCAGTATGGGTAGATATGGAGAAAGCCTTCGACCGCGTATGGAAGAATGGTCTCCTTCTTAAACTCCTGAAAGCGAAAGTGTCCAACCGGATGTACCAGTGGATAAAACAATACATCACCGACAGGAAAGCAAAAGTAAGGTTACAAGGTAACCAAAGTAGCACTGCACAACTGAAACATGGAGTCCCTCAGGGAGGAGTGATATCCCCCACACTCTTCAACCTCTTCATGAATGACATAAAAGAAATTCTAACTCCAAGAGTGAAAGCGGTAATGTATGCTGATGATCTGGCACTACTCTGTTCGGAGACAAGCCTTGGCACAGCTCAGATGCGTCTTCAGTCTACCCTAAACAACCTACAACAATGGACAACAACATGGAACATGAAGCTGAATGCCAAGAAAACAACTCACACAGTCTTTAGTCTCTCCACCAGAATGCAGGCACCTAAACTCAAAATCAACAACGAGCTTCTCATCAAAGATGACTCACCCTCATACCTCGGAGTCACATTTGACCAACGACTGACATGGAAAGCCCATCTGGAAAAGACCCAAAATAAAGCAATGCAGCGGATTGCGCTCCTAAAAAAGTTGGCAGGCACAGAGTGGGGTGCAGCACAAAACATACTTAAGAAAACCTACACCGGATACATACGTCCGGTTCTGGAGTATGGTATCTCAGCATGGGGAGCAGCAGCAAAGAGCAATTTCCAGAGAGTGGAACGCATCCAAAACCAGAGCCTTCGAATTATCACCGGGGGAATGAAATCCACACCTATTGTAGAGATGGAGAGCATCACTGGTTTACAACCACTGGAGGACAGAAAAAATGGAAAACTAACCTCACAGCTAACAAAGTTTCAAAACCTTCGAAATCACCCTATGAATGATAGAGTAAAGAAACCAACAAAAAGCAGACTAAAAAGAACCAGCTTTATAAAATCAGCTAGACAACAGTTAATCAACCTTAAAATCCCACCCATAGATGAAGACGAGGACCTTACAGAGGTTGACTGCTGCCCTCCATGGGAAAGACAACACTTTCCCCTAATCAAAGACACCATTTACGGCATCACCTCCAAGACCAATCAGTCCACGGCAGAGCTGCAATCACTCACACAGGAAATGCTGGACAGCTCCTATCCACAAAACAGCTGGATCCGGGTATTCACGGACGGGTCAGCACAAGAAGCCGTAAGAGATGGAGGAGGTGGTGTATATATCCAATGGACTAATGGGGAAGAATCAGAACTATCAGTACCCACAGGGAAATATTCTACCAACTGCAGAGCTGAAACAGAAGCCATACTAGAAGCTGCGCTAAAATTACAAAACCGAGACATATACAACAAAAAAATAGTTATTCTCACAGATGCTAGGTCAGTCCTGCAGGCCCTTCAAAGTTCACATGATTATCATCAAAACAAACTCACCTCTGCCTTAGTGCAGTTATGTCACACAGCAAGCAACGTGGTTCTCCAGTGGATCCCTGGTCACTGTAACATCATCGGAAATGATAAGGCAGACACTCTGGCAAAAAATGGTGCAAACTTCCCCCAAGACAGAGAAAACATAACAGTCTCAGAAGCTAAAAGTCACATTAAGGCAGCCTTGAAATCCAAGTGGAAACAAAGTCATCCAAACCATGTAACAGACGATGCGATACACTTGCTCAGCAGAAAGGAGCAAACTATCATTTTTAGGCTGAGAACAGGACATAACAGACTCCGGCAGCACCTTTACAAAAAATTCAGGGTTGGAGAAACTGAGACATGCCCATGTGGAAACTGCCCAGAGAATGCAGAACATGTCCTCCAACAATGCCCCCTATACAGAGAACAGAGGGAAAACAGCTGGCCCCGAGGTGCGGCACTAAACACCAAGCTATATGGGACAGCAGAGGAACTCAGGAGCACAGCATCCTTCATAAAGGCTACCGGCCTCCTGATATAAATAGTCTGACACGAAGAACGCAGAAGAAGAAGAAATATGGCTGCTGGAAGAAAGGCAGCTGTCACGATAACAAAATACTGAGAGTCATATATCTGAACATAACCATGTTGAACAAGTTAAAACTCGCCCACTAATGGGGTACCCACCAAACAGAAGTAAAATGAGCTTGGAATAAGCAAACAAACAAAAGAAAACGATTCAAAACATAACGATGGTATCGGGCGCAAACCGGCCAAGTCGAAATTTGCAAATTTCACAGGAGAAACAAAAAACTGCCGATAAAACATGGAAAATGGACTTGATCACACAATTATTTTGAGTATTTCTACTGGATAATGGTAACAGCTACTTTTCCATGTGATGCAGGATTCCAAGCTTCATAACTTGGTACGATATAAAGTAATATGACATTTTTGGCCACTTTGCGCCCGACACCATCGATAATTATTATGTCAGATATTAACGGGATCACTAGTTTTGTCAGTGTGGGACAGTTCTGTTTCAAAGCCATTGGGTGGAACCATACAGTAAAACTGTCTATATTTCCACTCATACTTATTTATAGTTTTGTTTCTTGTTTATTTGCTTTCAGTTCCATGGGTTTGATAATACTATGAAAATGCCCTCGTTTATGGGTACACCTGGAAATGTTATAACATTTGCCACATGTGCCCTTCCATGCTTTTAGACATAATTATAATTAATATCACATGATGTTTCACTTCAGCAGGTGAATAATTATACGGCCTGGGGTGGCATTGTTTCCTCAGCCTGATGTATCGATTCCAATTGTATTCACGATTAGTTACTGTGGTATGAATTTTTCACATTCGTCGATAATCGATAAAGCGAACAGACCGTTAAAATCTAAAAAAGAAAGAAAAGATGAATACACACACTTAGACACACACACACCCACACATATATGTACACACATACAGATACACATATACAGCCTCACATACCAGAGGAATCGCGTTGCCTGAATACGTCACAGACATTGGTCCCGATCTCCTACACAAGAAAATGTGTCGTAACACACACATATATAATAGCATAGCCTTTATCACTGGCGTATTATAAAGATATGCAGTGAAAGAGCGTAGACGTAGCAGTGCATGACTGCACACAGCCGACACACCCCGAACAGTAGAGTCACGGAATAATGCCCGGTGTATTAGCCATCGGCTCAACGAAAGTCCGGTTATCCAGCCGCGGCTTCCAGGAATAACTGGTGAATGCAAAGATCTTAAAATAGTATTATCTTTGGGTGAATGTGTGAAAGCAACAATCAAATGAGTCACACGCTTGGCATGCTTTTATATGAGCACCAACTTCTCCTCGTGTGAACAGCGAGGTCAGGCTGTAGAAGGTGGTGATAATTCCCTTGCACAATTCACAGCCATATTACACGACAGTCAGCCAAACAAACAGAGAGCGCAATAGACGATCTTTTTAATTTGCCATCAGCAATTTTGCTGGTAATGTTGTGTGAGCAATGTGCATGTGCGCGGGACGCGTTAAAGACCTGTGTGCCTTAGATATTGTACTTACTGTTGCACCACTACTGAATGCTGTGACAACGAATTTCCTGACAACAGGATAATAAAGTTATATCTTGTGTTACCTTATCTTATCTTATCAATAGCTTTTTTTTTATTTTTAAATTATCAGGATTGGTAGTTGATGGGCGTTTCTTTTTGTGTCCCTTTCTGTCCCGTCATTTTGCTACATAATGTCTGTCGCCTTGCTTCTCCCATGCAAAACATACCCGTCATCGTGTCCTGGCGCTTTCTCCAAACTCAGATTCAAAGTTTATTTCCTCCGATACCAGTATCATTTACTTCCTTTGTGATGAATGACAGTCTGTCCTAATTTTATGCAATATTTCTTGCTTTTTACTCACAACTCCTTGAGCCCACCCTGCCAGCATCCCCTGCGTCAATCCTATGTAGAATTGTATAGGATTTCCGTAAGGTTGGTAGAATTACTGTAGGAACGGGTTCCCTACGTCAAACCGACGACGGCGCGATGTCGTAACTATCAGACTGATCTACACAGGAACCATGTCATTCTTGTGTGCAAACTTGATGTCAGTTCTATAGGGTGGATCTATATGGGCTGCTGGATAGGAAGTAACAACCCCACTCCCACGAAATCCATTAGCCATGTTCCTTTCTGTATAAAAACTACCCAGGGTCTGGTTAAAACTGCACTCTTTCAGGACGTCAGTGTTTAGGGCTTGGGTCAAGTCTGGACGTAATCAATGTTTTCCCACTTTGGGAAAAAACGGCATGGTTCAGAAAACGTTTACAGAAAAAAAAAAGTATTCATAGTAAATAAAATGTTATACATCAAATAAAAGAGAATTGAATGTAGAATACAATATAAATCGTTGATACGTCCAAACCGAGTTTCTCACCGGCGCCGATAAATCGGGGACATGTCTCGAAAGAGTTAATAATTTGACTTTGATCAACATCTAGTATAATTTAAAAAAAAAAAAAAAAACTTGCTCCAGCCTATACAAACTTTAGCCAAGTCTGCAGACATTATTTGGCAACATATGTCGCGGAATTTTTTGCGCAATAATAAAAAACAATTTGAACTAATCGCTTTTGCCGTCCCTTTTTAGATTTGGAGACTTGAAATAGTGGGGAAGTTTTTGTTTTTTTTGAGTTTAGCTTGAGTCGCTAATTTCTCCCGCAATCCATTTTTTTTTTCCACGAACACAATATGAAGTTATCACTTCCTGTGATGTGTTCACTATCAAACACACTGACCCCGTTGGCAAATTATTGCCATATCACGATGGTCTGACGGGGTGCGTCGGGCCAAACCCGCATTTCTAACACTAACAACAACAAGAGCAACAACAAACAATTTATTTATAAACCTTAAGGACCAGGCAAGGTGGAGCAGATCCGTGATAACCACCCGAACCGGGTAGCTCAGCTAGTAATAACTTTAAAAAAAAAAGATGAATATGAAAGAGATAATGGAACAAACCAGAAATGAAAGGTAATATGATGTAAATATTATAATATATACAGTTTGAAAATGTTACCACGTGGGAACGAAAGAAAAAACGGAAATGGACCACGCTCAGCGAAGTCCAAACCCTTTTCAAAGAAACATCTTCGGAGCAGGAGGTTTAACATTAATTTATTTACACGTCACAAAAAAGCAACATTTGTGTCTCCTCAGTGAATTCAAAGCTACACACACAGTGTTGAAACACATCACGTTTTACAAGGATCCAGAAAAGACATTTTCCTGTGGAGAATTGACCCAGTTGCCAGCACTTAAGCACTTGACTGTCACACGCCAAGCAAAGCAAAGACATAACACACTGACAAAATATTATCGAAACACTTGTCGAATAAAAATCACACATTGATATATGTTATCAATCTTTTACAAAAAACTATTCTATATATTATACATGGACACGTGTTTATACATTGACACGGAACACTTACGTATATTATCTTTCACCCTGTGTCGAACTTCCTGAATAACACGGCCTGGTTTCTAACCTTATGTACATTGGATTGCTAGGTTACACACTCCTGTTATAGAATTAAGGGAAATCCCGATTGTTCCAGGAACATTTGGTTTCAGTTTTGCCGCGCCGTTTAATTCCTCTCTGTAAAACTCAAACACTCCGATCATTAGTGCAATTGTGGAGATTGTACGGTATTAACATAAACTGCTTGTCTGTGAACAGCAAATAATCATTTTTTTATTATTATTATTACTTATTGTTCAAGGTTAGGAATATCTATATTATGGCTCACTGGGTGATACGTCTATCTATCTATCTATCTACCTATCTATCTATCTATCTATCTATCTATCTATCTATCTATCTATCTATCTATCTGTCTATCTATCTATCTATCTATCTATCTATCTATCTATCTAACAATCAATCAATCAATCAATCAATCAACCAATCTATCTATCTATCTATCTATCTATCTATCTATCTATCTATCTATCTATCTATCTATCTATCTATCTATCTATCTATCTATCTATCTATCTATCTATCTATCTATCTATCTATCAGAAAATATGTCTCCGTCTCTACCTGTCTATCCATCTGCCGGCCTGTCTACATGAGTATACTACGTACTTTCATTTCTGATTTGATACCAACTGCCATCCAGTGAAAGAGAATTTACCCGAGCTTCGGCCTAAGCGCCCTGTCACAAATCCCAGACTGGGAGATGTAATAGTTTATGACAGGACGACAATCACGAACAAACAAGTTTAACACTTAACAAAACAACCCATCAGACTCACACATTTATTAAACATAATTATACATATAATAGCGCAATTACATACATTATATTATTGAAATGCACTGCCGTACAACGGCCTTATTCTCACACACACTCTCCCTCGGATCCACAATCCGGTAGTTACTCCTAAAGGCACTTCGGCCTCAGCCTCTCCCCTCAGGGTCTTAATAACACATTAGTAATTTACTGGCACCGCAGTCTCTCAATATCCCCTTCCTATTGTCATACACCTTAGCACTCCCCTAGCACCTCAGCAGGGCAATAACACATTATTATTTCCATAGCCATCAACATGGCAACAACATAATATCAGTTCACTAGCCTATCAACATGGCAACAATATAGTATCTCATTCACTCTCATATCTACGTCCCTGTCCGTGGCCTGACTGCCACGACTTTATGTGCCTCTACTGTCCTACACTGACAGCCTCACTTCTGGCCTATGTACGGCCTCCGGCCCTATGCTGGCCTATCCCTTGTGCTCATCGAGGTGGCTCTTCGGCCCGTCCCCGACACCTACAAGAATAACATTACATTGGTATAATATCCTACCATTCCTATTCACTCCACCTCTCCTTACAACCCATGAAACGTACACACACAAGTTCACCTTCCACTCACCACACATCTTACGGTAACACACCTCCATCGGAGTACACACTACTCACTCGCGCTACAAATCCATGAACTCACTTCCATCTATCGCTCATGGCGCACATTGCTATATCCAATATCAAGGACTTCCACATTCCTCACATATACTTATTTACATCATGGTAATAGACGAATATAATATAATACATCAATCATAATAATCAATCAACGTTCTACATACCAGTCATAACTGGAAAGACTCTCACTAGTCTTCTCGACTGCTTCCCCTTTATGTCCGCCCGATGGGCTTTTATTCACAGGTCCGATCCCTAGGACCTTCTAACTTGCAGTGATAGTAATACCGCGCTTTCGCCTCCTTCAGACCCCGCCCCCACTACTCACAACAGCACGCTTAACTTGCTGTCTACTGTGAGCCTTTCTTACTCTACACCCGCTCTGTAGCAATCCCCTTAATTGCACTCACTCCACTCGTGACACGCCCATTACAAATACATTTGTCAAGTTCCTTTTTTAACCTCGTAATTTTTCAAAGGGGATGACGTATTTTCCCACGCAGGCCTTCAATGTAGTGTGTAGGTGTCAAGATATATATAGTAATATAATTATATCCGTGGGCATTTCCCGGAATTTTGTTCAAGTCAGCAATGAAATATCGCAGTCTTCGAAAAACGATCGTAATGGGGGGTGGTTATTAAATTACAAGTTGATAACTACACAGGCCCGGGCTTAAGAAATAATTTATGTTGTCCTCGGCATCTTGATTCACACTGGTTTGTATGCAATACAACGAGGCTTTAATGTGGTACAGGGAAGCAAGTGCCGTCAATCTACCTATAGATGGCACCGGGACAAGAAAGTGTTGTTGTTTTTCTTTCCAATTAGTGATGGGGAAAGTTAATTTTTAAGCACTGGGGTGGAAAAGGTAAGGCCCAACTTTGAAACTTGTTCTCGATTAATACAGTACCAAAATAGTGGCGAAATTGGTGTGTTTGTCGGTCGTATGGATGTCACGGAATTATTTTTAGTAATTTTTGTAACTTGCTCTTATTAAAATTTATGATTTTATGGGAACGAAAAAAAAAGTCTAATGCAGACGCCCATGAGGATTTGTTTGATTAAAAGAAAAAAAAAATCCATTTCTGCACCCAAGTGTGAGGAATTCATTTCCCCTTAAACAACTCTCTCTGTTTATCATTTTATCGGCCACCGCCTACGAGATTGGGAACTTTCGAAACTGGTTCAGTGTCTTGTCACCTCCGAGATAAAAGGGCCTTTAAAACGTAATACCCTTTGTAGATCAACTACTGCACTTTGAACTACATTGCTTATTTTGAAAGGTGTCTGCTGACTGCGTCCTTGGTACTTTTTAACTTATAAAAAGGTACTTAACCTGGTTTGTTTGTTTTGTTTTATTTTATTCTTGCCAGGGCTGATTATCATATCGCCACAGTCATAACACATTAAACTAAGACATTTCCATAATATTTTCAGAAAGCATGAAGACGTGTCCTTGCTTTGCAATTCGTATGTCTTGCTCAAACGTGTTTTCGTGTCAAAATTCAGACTTTGAAGGCTCGATACAAAACTTAAGATCTATACTTTTCAGGACAACAAAACTAATATTACTTTATCTGGGACGTTAGGCCCTCCCTTAAAAATAATAAAGCATGACTTAGGCAATTGTGTTATGACTGTGCCGATATGACTTTGAGTCTAGCGAAAGAGTGGAAAAAACCCACTAGAGATATACTCTGAAGTACAGTTCATGGCCTACTTGGTATGAATATTGCCCATGATAGGGAATTCATTTTCCGTAACTGTTCTACACGGGAACGAATGATTAACATAGATAGATGGATAGATAGATAGATAGATAGATAGATAGATAGATAGATAGATAGATAGATAGATAGATAGATAGATAGATAGATAGATAGATAGATAGATAGATAGATAGATAGATAGATAGATAGATAGATAGATAGATAGATAGGTAGCCAGACAGATAGATAGATAGATAGATAGATAGATAGATAGATAGATAGATAGATAGATAGATAGATAGATAGATAGATAGATAGATAGATAGATAGATACATACATACATACATACATACATACATACATACATACATACATACATACATACATACATACATACATACATACATACATACATACATACATACATACATACATACATACATACATACATAATAATAATAATAGTTCGTCCATCAGGTATGATGATGACCTTAACAACACCAGAGGAATAAAGAACAGAAATTGTTGAGAATTTCAACACATGGACAATAAAGAGAACTAAAGGACACAGAGGTCAGAATGGAAAGACTGTTCTTTCATGACTTATGGCTTCTCATGTGACTGATAAGTTGACTACATACATACATACATACATACTTACATACATATATACATACATACATACATATCAATATCAATATCTTTATTTCTCTATAATACAATACAAGTAATGTAACATCATAGAAAAATGATGATGAGAAATACATCAAAATGGATGGTAGCATGCTGGATGCAGGTAAACAGGAAACAAGACTCATGAAGAATATTGAAATAATGATATAAAAGGGTAATGACACAGTACATAGATTATAGAGGATGGGATTTACAACGGCGTTTCCATATGTGATGGGATGAGAATATTGCACTATTGCTTAAGTATTTGCAGAGACCCCGGATTTCATATTTTCTGATATTTAGTTGGAACAATCCTTTAGAAAAATTTTTATGAATGTGGCCCAGACTGCCAACAATCAAAGCAATTACACGGGTGTTAAATCCCATTTTGTTTATCTCCATACTGAGGGGGAAATATTTATTAAATTTATTTTGGTAGCAGTTTTCAATATGGGCATCAAAACAGACTGCAACCTCTACAAGCCATACTCTTTTGTGTTCACGATCAATAATTGTAATATCAGGCCTGTTGGCAGTGGTGTCAAAATTTTCCTGGGTGTTATCAAAATGAGCTGGCCTTAAAGGTGTGTCTTTTTTCAATGAGACATGCGTGTTCCTTTTGTACACATCACTTACTTTCTCAAAGATCTTATTGACAACTTTGTTGTGTCTTTGCTGGTAAAGCGGCTTCAGTTTTTTACATCCATTCAAAACATGGGATACTGTCTCAGCATAGAAATTACAAAGTTTACATGTTTTTGAATAACTGTTTGGATAGTATGTGTGCAAAAGACTCTCACATTCAAGCACTTGCATCCTCCCTTTCACACAAAACGTTCGTACTTTATCACTTATTTTGTGGTTGGTTAAAAAGTTACAAGATACAGTGTAATCAATGTTGTTCCCATTTTCTCTAATTATTCTTCCTTGTGATTTCAAACTTTTCAGTTCTTCAACAACATTATTTAGTTTCACATTTTTATAACATTTTTGAAATTTCACATGATCATGAAGAGAAAAATGAACATCATCATCAACCTCGACATTGTATTTAAAGATATTGTTAGATTCCTGTAGTTCAATTTTTTCTCTGGCACACACCTCCTGGAGGTTGACCCAATTTGATTTTGACCAGTTGACCTTGCTTTTCTTATTAAGTTGACCATTTTCTTTTAGTTCATATCCTGCGAAATTTATATTTTCTCCATCACTCTCTACTTTTGACACTTTTCTTTTAGTCATATGCAAATCAAGTGACCGGGTCGCAGCATTTTTGACTAAAACATCATCATTATTCAACATTTCTAGGTGAAAAGCTAGGTGTTTAGCGTGGTATAAAATGGCAGGATTAGGAACTCCGAGACCCCCTTGGGCTCGTGGACTGAAAAAGAAATTTCTAGATGTAGATTCATTTAGACCCAGCCATGTTCTAACATTGTTTACAATTTCATCTTCGATCTCCTTTAGGTGTTTTTCAGTAAAGATTAAATTAGAAAAGTAGAATAGCACAGGGCTAATACACATGGGGCTCAATAGCTGGAGTTTAGCAGATGATGGCAATGGGGCAAGACTGATTCTTGTTATGTTTGTTTTGAATTCGGCTATCACAGAGCATACCTGGGAAATCCCACTGGTGTTTTGGATATTAATGTCATGACCCAAATATTTATAGCTATTTTCTTTTGTCAAAACAGGAATGCTCTGATCTTGCACTTTAACATCAGCATTTGTTTTGCTGTTTGCCCAGTTATTTCCCGTGCGCTGTCCAAATGTAACGGCACACTTTCGTGGCAACCTTGGATTATCCCCTTTTCCCGAACAATTTTGTCTGTTACCCCTTTGCCAGTTTTAACCTGAAAACTAGACTCACTATAGATGTCTTTAGTTATATTAATATATAAGTCAGGGTAGCCATATCGTTTAAGTTCATTGAACATAGTCTGGTGGTCGATACTTCCAAAAGCGTCTTTGATGTCAACAAAACATAGGCATATTTTTGAGGTACAATGTAAGAAGTCACTTATGGCTGTCTTTAAGCATGTGACTGATAAGTTGACTACATACATACATACATACATACTTACATACATACATACATACATACATAGATGAAAAAGAGAGAGAGAGAGTAGATAGATAGATAGATAGATAGATAGATAGATAGATAGATAGATAGATGTGCATTGCTCTTGGGAGGAATACACCTCTCTCCTAATAACCTGTACAAGACAATGGTTTTGCAGTATGTAAACTTCCCTATTACAGTTTGAAGCCCGTGGAAACAGTTTATGTCCCTGAAACATTGACAGAATTATCTGAGGCTCAATTACTATTACTATTATTATTATTATTATTATTATTATTATTATTATTATTATTATTATTATTGTTGTTCTTGTTTTTGTTGTCACTATTATATCAGTCTGTTGTGGAACAATGATGAGACTACTTTCTTCAATTCTCTTTATCTTGTCAATAACTCCACTCTTACTGTTCTTCTGTCTCTTTTTTAGTTTGTCTATCTGTCTGTCTGTCTGTCTGCGTTTCTTTCTCTGTCTCTCTCTCTCTCTCGCTTTCTCCCCCTCTCTCTCTTTCTCTCTCTCTTTCTGTCACTCTCTTTCTCTCTCTTTCAGCCCCCCCTCTCTCTCTCACTCTCCCTCTTTCTCCTCTCTCTCTCGCTGTGTCTCTGTCTCTCTCCTCCCTCTCTCCCTCTCCCTCTCTCTCCCCCTCTCCCTCTCCGACACCGACCTATTCATTCACACTCATAATTAGTTTCTTTAAAACCGACTTCTCTCAGTCTATTACACCCCACTCCTCTCTCTCTTACTTTTATTTCTCCTCTACCTCCCACTGACCCCCGCCCCTCTTTCTCCCGTCTTGCTTATCTGTCTCTCTCATTCGTTCTCACTCAACCTTATCTGTGACCTACCTGAACACCATACTCAAGACATGGAATAATTCAACATCAGGTATCGATCCTTTAGCTTTTTTTTTTTCTTTCACAAACTAGATTATTTGACACCTATGAAATTAATTTTATAGCTTTTGAAACTGTTATTAAGGATGCGGTGTTGAGTTAAAAAACTTTGTCAGATTGCACCACCACAATGAACCACTCCTGCCACTAATTTTTTTATGTAACAATATTGGCTGTGTTATATTAAGACGATCCTTCCCACAGACTATTTATTTTAATTCTCTGTGAATTCTGAACTAGCTAGAGAAATTTGCTCAGCCGTGAGTCAGGTATGTTAAGCTCTGAAATGCAACTCCTCTCCAGATTTTCATTGATTCAATTGTTATAATTACGCTCTACGCGAGCTTAGTTTGTTCCAACTCCACTTTTTGCGCAACCGAGAATTTCGACGTTACGCGTTAAAAACATTTGTGGGCTTAGTATTATGATAGGGAGAATAAATGGGAACTGTGATAAAGCATGATAAGTGCCACATACAACTCATTTTAAACAAATGTCAAAGTGTGCATTTGTTATACATCTTGTAGGTACTAAAAGAGCTCCAGTTTTTTGTTGTTGTTTTGTCCAGAAAATGGAGATAGAACAAACAAGAACTAGAAATTTCAACCACGACCATTTTTTGTCAAAGTTACAGAACAAGACGAAATGGAGACAAATTTTAATGTTGAAGAGAATATGAAATGATGAGAGAAAAAGAGACAACCGAGTAAAAGGAGGAATAATACTAATTCAAGTTAACAACAAAATGACACAAGCAATGACGGAACTAAGAAGTACAGAAGGATATATTAACCCAGTCAGAAGACAGGAAGGCAGACAGAGAAAGAAAAAAAAAGCAAAGGACAGAACAAATCTTATTTGCTTAAAAATACAGCCTTCAGGTCGCGACTTTAATTCTTGTTTTGTTTTATCTCCATCTTCTGAAAAACTGGAGATCTTTTAGTGTGTAGAAGAGCTTTAACAAATGCACACTTTGACGCTTGTTTGAAATGCATCATGGCACTGATCAAGCTGTTTCACAGTTCCCATTTATTCTAACTCCCTATCATAATGCTAAAGCCCAAACGTTTAACGTCCAATTTCTCAGTGGAGCAAAAAGTAGGACTGGAACAAACAAAAACTGAGGTCGTGAAATCGAACAGTAGTACTTTTCGTATTGATTGTATGTACTGTACCCCCAGGGATTTAATAACAATCTATAATCCAAAATACTGACCACTTCACTCTTTGAAATATGGACTTGCCTGCACTTTTTGATATTTGGATTTAAATTGGACATAGATCTAAAGTCAAATTTGATTCGTTTGAACTGGCCCTTGAAAACTGAATATAACTACTAACTCTCTCTCTCTCAAAGAATTATCACCTAGCCTGGCAAAATATTAAATTTTAATTTACCTTAGAACTGTACTTGATAGTTTTCAAATTGCATTTCCAATACGGCGTGGTAAACTATCGTATCTTGGTTTTTTTTTTTACAAATTTTCAGGAGAAGCAACATGCTGAATGCTTGTCTTTGCCAGACACAGTAGTTAGACATTAAAAAACAAAAACAACAAAAAAAATCATTATCTAACCTGTAGTATTCAGAATTTAACCCCCCCCCCCCCCCAACTTATAACAGAAGCTGCGGAATGTCAATGGTCAGAAACATGCCAAATATCTACTTTTTTTGTTCGTTTGTTTGTTCGTTAAAAAGTCGAGTTACGATAGTTCACGAGATAACCCCCCCCCCCCCATTTATTTTGCTTTAAACAATACGTGGCATCTCGTAGCATGGCGTAATCGACCGAAAAAAAAGCAAATGCAGCACATGTTGATCCTTTTTCCCATAACGATACCTACATAGTTCGCGTCTGGCCCCACTCCAAGTCTGCTGGTGACAAAACGTCAATGACATTCCATTGGCCCCGCCGAGACTCTTTAAATTTTGTGAATGAGGCCAACCGGCAACAGGAAGTGAAGGGTTCAGATTTGTTTGCTGTGCAAATACTTGGGCTTAAAAAAAAATGTGCCTGGGAAGTTCGTACACCTTTTCTGTTTCCTTTCTTTCTTTCTTTTTGTCAGTTTTGCTTTTAAAGATTTTAAAACCTAAGGTCGGCGTACTAGCCGATTTTATTCGGCCAACTAGTTGGCTGGTAGACGACACGACAATGAGTTTCGATGAGGCCTCATGCACCAGCCGATTATTTGGATCTCATAGAAACTAAATCTCGTGACGTCACTGTCCAATTAATCGGCCAATTAGAATCTGCTAGTGCGAGAAGCGTCTTATAGCTTACAGAAGGTTAGACAGTTGGCCAGATATTAAGCAGTAAGGACGGAGGATTGTTTAGGGCAGATACTCTAGGGTGTTTTGTACGTGGTTAGCGTTTACTAGGTTTTGTGGTGGATTCTTCACTGCTCTTGTCGACCCATGGGTGACTGACTTTATCAAGTTGAACGATAAAATGTGTTCATTCTTTCTGTTTTGTGTCCTTGTCTGTCTACCTGTCTGTATATCTGTCTGTCTATCAATGTATCTATCTATCTATCTATCCATCTTTCTATCTATCAAATCTGTTTGCCTGTCCGTCTTTTTGTCTGTCTATCTATCTAAATATCTACCTTTTAAATCTGTCTGTCTGTCTATCTGTCTAAATATCTATTCCTTGTCTGTCTATCTAGCTATCTATCTATCCATCTAGCCATCTATCTATCTATCTATCTATCTATCTATCTATCTATCTATCTATCTATCTATATATCTATATATCTATCTATCTATCTATCTATCTATCTATCTATCTATCTATCTATCTATCTATCTATCTATCTATCTATTAAATCTGTTTGCCTGTCTGTCTTTTTGTCTGTCTATCTATCTAAATGTCTATCTATTAAATCTGTCTGTCTGTCTATCTGTCTAAATATCTCTCTAGTTAATTGTCTGTCGGTCTCTCTGTCTGTCTATCTGTCCATCTGCCTACGCACATTTCGTCTGTTGTTTTTGTGTGTGTGTTTGTGTTGTTGTTGTTGTTGATATAGTGTATAATGCAGGCCCTCATATTCTCTTAATCTTCACAACCGTAACTGAGATATTATGACCTTCTTTCGAAACTAAACACGAAAGGTTTCGAAACTCAGCAATGCATAAAGTAATTTTCGTATATTATCGGACTGGCTAACACTCTTTAAATGTTAACATTTTCACCGCGCGAAGCATTATCTGGATGCTTCCCAAAATAATTCCGTGAGAAACTATGCCGATCGTTTCAACAATGAACTCAGCAAACTGAACTGTCACCTTCTCTCCTTTTCGGACAAGTGAAGAACAAATTCGCACAGAAATAACTCCCCTTTCTTTCAGGACCATCTGTAACACACAGTTTTGGAGGCCAAACTAAAAATATGTCTTCAGAATGCTGATTTAGTGATGAGTGGTAGTGAATAGCGGTTAGCGGACAGTTTGTACTGTTTTAAATCGACACGAAAACTCTATACTTTTTACTGAAATTATACTTTAATTCATTTTTGAATGTTGTTACACGTACGTACGTCCCCCGAGTTGTTTGGGCTAGGGGTACGTATGTTAAAGCCTTTTGTGACTTCAGAGCTAGAGAGCTCTTTCCGAAATACTCCTAACAACAGCCTTAATTAATTATTCTTTCAAAAATTACTTTTTGCTTTCCTCCTGTTTTTATTTGGTTGGAAGGGTAAGGGGCAGGGTTAGGGATTCGATAAGATTTAGGGTTAAGGATAAGGACAGGGTTAGGGATAGTAAGTATATGAACGAGCCGCTAGCGCAAAACGCTTGGGGTGCGTACGTACTGTTTTTACATGTAATTGTTGTATTTCTAGTTAGTTGTTTCTGAGCCAGAGTGATACATTTTTATATTGTCAGGCGCCCAGTGACTATTCGCGACCTTAGGTCTTGTTTGTTCTGTCTCGCTTTTTTTTGTTTGTTTGTTAGAAAAAGAAACTGGTGATTCTTTTAGTATGTAGCAGAAGTATAACAAACGCACACCCTGGCACTTGTTTAAAGTTGCATTGTGACACTTTTCAAGCTGTTTCACAGTTCTGACCACAGACTAATAAATTAACCGGACTGGATGATCCCATTGTGTGACGTCAAAAAACAGCGAAAAGTCATGAACCATCCGCCACATTAGGTTTACGGTAACGACCGACGCTTCGGCATAGCTACAATGTTGAATGACACCATTTTGACGCGCCTACTGAACGCGGAAGTTTGGTTCCGCACCAAGAAATTAATACATGTACAACCAATCTTGACAAATAAAAAGAAATTTCTACTGCAGATAGAACTAGAATCGGAATTTCCCGAGCGGCGGCCATGTTGGTTATACGGCCGCCGCTCGGGAAATTCTGTAAAAAACGACACAGCCCGAAGCTCGTGTTTCCAGTCTGGTTAATTTATTAGTGTGTGGTTCTGACTTACTAGCTGAGTACCTGTTCAATGAACAGGTTTGTGTAGTTTTTTTGTTGTTTTTTTGGTAAAACTTAGATGCCTGTGAACTAAGAAAGGCATTAATGCTGCATAGATAGCTTATAAGAGGGGTGCAACAACAAAGGATACCACTCCAGACCAAAAGGAATAAGAACAAAAGCCGAGATGCGTAGGGTCATCCCCAAAACTCAGCGATAGGACAGTACACAGTGTGCAGTGGTGCGCACTGAACATTTTCAGGAAGTGATGATGTCATAAACACCTACAGCATGTCAATGAACCTAGTGAATATTGGGGAAACAATAAATTTCCAATAAAAAAAAAAACTACACCGATTTGAGACTTCTATTAAAAACTGTGCACTCTTACATCCATTCTGATGTACCATATAAAATTTGAAGTCTGAGTGTTGAGTGGTTCAGAAGCCTTTTGCAAAGAAAAATCTCAAGTCCACAAATATAGTATAGATTCTAACTCCTTATCATAATACATGTGCTAAAGCCGCAAACTTTTAACATGGAATTTCTCAGCTGTGCAAGACAAAGAGTTGGATTAAACAAGAACTTTTATTTTTTTAATTTTGAATGGGAAGTGGACGCTGTATAAGTGTGCAGTATCATTTTCCTGAAACAACAACAACAACATCAACACAGAATAATTGTGGGGTCGCAGTAAGGCTTAAAACATAATCAAGAATTAGCAAAAAGAAAAAGTACATACAACTTTTTCCTTTTGCGATTATCATTTATATCATTTGTATTATTATCATTCTTAAATTATCACCCTTATTATAGAGCAGGGGTCGTCAGTCGCCTACGGTTCTTTCAGTGTTCATCTTTGGTTCTTCCCTTTCCGATAAAAGAAAAACAGAAAAATTTAAATAAGAAAAAAATTATACTGGCATGTCGAATTCCATTGCGCTTTGCGGTGCTCTTTAAAGTTGAATTCCATCGAAAATCTCAATTAATATGGCTCTTCTTCTCTGAAAGGTCACAGACCCCCGTTAAAGGTCTCCAGAAAATTACGTTGTAAAGTGAAGCATTATTTCTCCGTCCCAATGCAAGACGGTGATCTGTTGATCCCCGCTAAAGATTTTCAGAAAGTGATGTCATAGATTGAAGCGCGATATGTCCGTCTCTGTGTGAGGCGGTAATCTGTTGACCCCTATTACGGTTTTCAGAGAATGACGTCGTTGACTGAGGCATTGCCATATGACGGTCCCTGTGCAAGACGGTCATCTGTTGTTGTGGCAGTCAGTAGCTGGAATGTTTGTGCATGCCTGCTCTGGAGCGGGGGGGGGGGGCGTGGGGGGAGAGGAGGGTGTCGCTGACGAAATGCCACAGGTCCATGTAGCAGCTTGGCCCGAGGATTAGCGAGTTTGCGACGGATAGCATCAAGCATCACAGTTATGGCACGAATGCAGACCTGGCCTGGCTTGGAGGAACACAGGCCAGGTCGATGTGGAAAGAAAAATTGTGAAGGGTTGGGGGAAGAGAGGGGGGAGACAAAAACGTAGACTGGCCAAAATAAGACAGATTTAAAAGATGGAAGTTGATATGGGACCGTGGTCCAACCGTCCATTTAGAATGACAAGGTTCTGTCTCCACGTTTTGGCTGAACTGAGTTACATACTACACACTACTTCTACAGGCCTTCTCCATTATGTGTCAAAATATCAAGGGGATACGGTGTATACTTTCTATTTATTACTAAAAGGCCTACCACTATAAGCTACGAGCACATGAAGCTTCAATCATCGATTTCCAACAAGTTGACGGAAGGGAGCTGGAACCTTGCATTCTAAGGTGACACATTTACAAACTCGAATAGAGACAATATTGCGTTGAGTTCAATGGTCATGATTATATTTAGCTTACTATGTGAGATACCACGGTCCCCTGCAACAGTCCGTTAACAATTTGGGGGTGGACGAAGAGGCACGAGACGGACAACAACAAAAGACAGATACGAGACAAGAGAGTCGCTTCAGGAACAATTACATCTTGGCTGTTCTTACTTGTACGTACGGTCCCCAAGCGTTTTGCGTTAGTGGCTCATGCGTATACGTACCTATCCCTAACCCCGTCCTTATCCTCAACCCTAAATCTTATCGAATTCTTAACCATGCCCCTTACCCTTTCGACCAAAAAACAGGAGGAAAACAAAAAGAAAATCTGAAAGAATAATTAATTAAGGCTGTTGTTAGTAGCATTTCGGGTGAAGCTCTCTGGAGCTTGAGTCACAAACGACTTTAAGATACTTGCCCCTGGCGCAAAAAAATAATAATAATTGGGGACCGTACGTACAAGTAACAACAATTTTACACGTTTCGTATCTGTACAAAGTAACATGAGAAAGTGCACTGTATTGTATATCGAAACTAAAGAGGGCTTGGTTGTTGCCAGAAAATTCATGATAGCCAAATACGTCTCTGTGCAGAACTGGTCACATTGCTATCTGGTCTGCAGAGATCTTTAGGGATTGTAACAGGGCGACAGACAGGCAAGGTATAGCTAGCGTGGGAAGATAGCTAACGGCGGGGAGACAGAGTTATTGTAGGCCAGAGGGGGAAAGTAGCCGATGCAACTGAAGCGCTTTGACACCCGAAAAGGGTAGTGTTTACTTGACCGCCGTACTTGTCGATCAGATCACCTGGGAATTGCTTGGGGGGTAGAGCTGTTTCAATAGTATTTGACGTGGAGCCGACGGGGGTGGCTATTAGGATAACTGATGCACACTCGGTGGGCGTCTTGGGACGCTACCTGACTGGGTATAAATCCCCGAACGCTCCTTCCAACTTCAGACCGCTGAGAGCACTCACCAGCTTCGTGCCGAAGAGGAGACCACAACTGCAACTGTAACTTTGTACTAGTCTTGTGAGTGGGGAAGGTCAGGGAACCCGCAAACATCCTTTGTCAGAGCGTGGTATCTTTGGTATCTTGTCGGCATTTGGGCTGTTGCTGAGTGGTAAGTTAATTGTACGATGTATGTGTATTTTACTTAATGTTCATGATTGTAGAACCTAAATCTAGTGGGTTTACTTTGGTATAACTACTGCCTCTGAGAGAGTCACGGAAACGCCGTTATATATATGTTACGAAACCTTATAGGATGGGGTCCGTTAGAGAGAGCGTTATTCTTCGTGGGGAACGTGTAAATATCATTAAAACTGTATTGATCGTTTATTCTATTGCCTATATGGGAGCCTATGGAGTATGGGAGCTGCAGCCTGACTTATAACAGTGTCAGCGGTTAAAAGTGTTAATGATGAATATCCGTCATGGAGTAAGTATGGAAGTCATGCCTTCCAGCAGTAGATTAGGACTTTGCGATTGTTTTTCTACAGAGGAGGAAGAACAACACCTTCTTGGCTTCTCAACTTCTTGTACTTTGATTAACGACATCGTGGCTTCTTGGCTTCCCGACCTATTGGTACCTGCCGATACCTGTTGATCTAACTGCGCAGTCAAGCCAGGGTAGAGAGGAAGAACCAGTGCCCAGATAGCGCCATACACCCCTAAAGGAGAGGTTTCCTTATGCTGAATGTTCCCATGTGTTTTATAAAATGTGCTAGAGATTGAATATTACGAAGCCATTTAATTAGCATGTACTGATTTGCATCAACTTCATTCCATCGAAATTCACATGAAATTGTATGACCTATGTTCCTATTATTATTGAATGAATTAATAATTATTGTATATATGTAAGCAATACAGATATCGTTTGTTATAACTTATAGAAGAGAGATAGTCGATTATTTAGTGTGTTTGTGCCGTGCCCATCACGGCTGGTGTCAGAAGAAAGTTAGTGAGAGAAAGTGGAAACATCACAATGGTGTCAGAAGTGGGATCCTGCAAGTAAATAACATTTAATTTTGATCTGGGTCGTGTCAAGGGGCTATTGTGTGATTGTGTGGACAGGTCATCTGCCCTGAGGCGAGTGAGAGAGATTGACATTTAGTGCCTGCGACATGCTCTGATTTTACCTGTGCATTGACTGTTCAATTTTATCTTTTGTCACAGAGAAAATTGTTGTTTGCTATTGCAGGAATATTGTTGTTAACTTCACAGTTACGATCCACGCTTTATTGTTAGCTTTGTTACAGGTCAATTGCTGATGGACTATCTGGGCGCACTGAAGCTTGCCAGACAAGAAGGCATTAGTGATGAGGAATTCAAAATTAGGTGGGACGAAGAGAAAGCCCAAAACCGAGAACAAAGGGGCGTCTCTTGAGAAGATAAGTGTGGTACTCACGCGATCTCGCAAGGTGGAGATTGACAAGGAGGAGCATGAGTGTGAGAATGCGAGTGCGAAAGTGAGTCAGACCACAGATAATGAGGAGGCCAAGGGCAACTCAACGGGGGAGGTAAGGGTAGGGGCCAAGATAGGGGAACTCACACCAGGTGAGATAGCCCGGGCCCAGAGAGAGGACGAAACTTTGAGAGTTTTAAGGGAGAGAGCCACGTTGGAGCAATCGGCTGAGGTAGGTACTCACATAAAGGAGAGTAAGGGAATTTACTATCGGGTAAAGAAGGCCGGGGCTGGACGTGCTGATGTGGAGCAGTTGTTGGTACCTAAGCAGTACCGAAGTGAGCTGATGAAGATAGCTCACGAAGGAGTGTTCGGGGGACACTTAGGAATTTCGCGCACACAGGACAGAATAATGCAGTCGTTCTTTTGGCCTGGGATAGGTGCGGACGTAGGTCGTTTCTGTCGATCGTGTGACGCGTGTCAAAGGACATCCAATAAAGGTAGGGTGACAAAGGTACCCCTAGTGCCGACACCCCTGATCGACACGCCCTTTTCGCGCGTCGCCATAGATTTGGTTGGTCCACTTCCGCGTACGGAACATGGGAGATCGCGTTATATTTTGACGCTAGTAGATTATGCCACGCGTTTCCCGGATGCCGTAGCCTTAAGGGGGATATCAGCTGAGCAGGTCAGTGAAGCGTTAATGGAAATATTTTCTCGGTTAGGCATACCAAAGGAAATAGTTTCAGATAGGGGATCACAGTTTACCGGTGAGCTGATGAGAGAGGTCAGTGCACTTCTCAAAACGAAACAGATATTCTGCTCGCCCTACCACGCGATGGCCAATGGTCTGTGTGAAAGATTTAACGGAGTGCTGAAGAATATGCTTCGCCGAGTAGCTCATGACAGACCCAAGGACTGGGACAGAATGTTGTGTCCACTGCTGTTCGCGTATCGCGAAACCCCACAGGCCAGTACAGGTTTTTCGCCGTTTGAACTAGTGTTCGGTCACCCTGTGAGAGGACCACTTGCAATACTGAAGAATCTGTGGACTGGGGAAGCGGAGTCAGAAACGAGGTCATCGTACGAATACGTGGTAGATATGAGGGAACGATTGGAGGATGCCATGAAAGTCGTAGCCGAGAACAGCAGCGTCGAAAAACACAGGCAGAAGAAATACTACGATAGGGGGGCCAAACAGAGGAAATTCCAAGTGGGCGATTCCGTCCTCATACTTCTCCCAAGTGACGGATCGAAACTACAGATGACTTGGAAAGGGCCTTACAAAGTAGAAGAGCAGAGAGGGTCAGTGAACTACATGGTGAACGTCAAGGGGAAGAGACGACTGTATCACGCGAATATGCTGAAGAAGTATATTGAGAGGGAAGACGAACAGGAAAACACAGAGGCAATAGCTGCAGCTATAATTGACGAGACCGATGAAGGAGAGGAAGCGACTTCGATGCCTCTGGAGACAGTCATGCCTAAGCTAGAACAGACCGAAACCTACAGGGATGTACAGTTAGGGGACACGCTAGATCAGGATCAGAGAGAACAGATGCAAGAGCTCATGGAAGAATACAAAGATATATTTACCGATGTACCGGGGCTCACTGACCTGATCAAGCACAAAATCCCATTGCTAGATCAAAAACCTGTGAAGGTAAGACCCTACCAACTACCGTACTCAACTAGAGAAGCTGTCAATGCTGAGGTAGGCAAGATGCTTGCGGCCAGAATCATCGAACCGTCCGAGTCCCCGTACAATAGTCCAATTGTATTAGTTAAGAAGCCCGATGGTCAACATCGTTTCTGCAACGACTACAGGCGGCTAAATGTTGTGACTGCCGATGACGCCGAACCGATGCCTGAGGTAGAAGCCATTATTTCCAATCTAGCGGAGGCAAAATATTTCACCAAGCTGGACTTGACAAAGGGCTTTTATCAAGTTCCGATGGCCGAGGAAGATAAACACCTGACGGCGTTCGCCACACCGTTTGGGCTATACCAGTACAGGGTCATGCCGTTCGGGTTGAAGGGATCCCCCGCCACATTTAACAGGCTCATGAGGAAAGTATTAAAAGATGCTGGCGAAGGGGTAGATGCATTTGTAGACGACTGTCTTATACACAGTGCAAATTGGCCTGACCACTTGGAACGTTGTCGGAATGTCTTCGAGCGACTGAGACGGGCAAATTTAAAAGCTAGACCTACCAAGACGCTAATAGGGATGACAGAAGTCGAGTACTTAGGCCATAAGCTGGGACAGGGGACTGTAAGACCGCAGGAGAGTAAGGTGCGAGCCATTGTCGACTGTGACCGACCGACGACCAAGACACAAGTGAGGAGTTTCCTGGGGCTAACGGGGTACTATCGGAAGTTTGTACCAAATTACAGTGCAATCTCGGCGCCGTTGTCAGACCTCACAAAGAAGTCCCAGGGCACAAAGTTCGCGTGGGGACACGCGCAGGAGAACGCGTTCAATGCCCTAAAAATTTGTTTGAGTTCCGAGCCGATACTACGGATGCCAGACTGGAACAAGGAACTGATTCTCCAGACAGACGCATCTAACCTTGGAGTGAGTGGCTGCCTACTTCAAGAAGACGAGGGTACGAAGTATCCAGTTGTATATGTTAGCAGAAAGTTGAAACCCGCGGAGAAGAACTACTCAACAATTGAAAAGGAATGCCTGGCCATAGTTTTCGCCGTTAGTAAGTTGCAGGCGTATCTGTATGGGAGAAACTTCGTGTTAGAGACGGACCACCGACCTCTAACTTGGATGCGAACTAAAGACCAGAAGAACGCGAGGGTAACTAGATGGAACCTGGCGCTGCAACCATATAACTTTCGAGTCAGCAACATCAGGGGGCGAGACGCTCTATGGGCCGACACTCTATCTAGATTACCAGTACATTAATAATTTTATTAGCCGATTTTGCCAGGGAAAATCGACTTAAGTGGGGGCGATTGTAACAGGGCGACAGACAGGCAAGGTATAGCTAGCGTGGGAAGATAGCTAACGGCGGGGAGACAGAGTTATTGTAGGCCAGAGGGGGAAAGTAGCCGATGCAACTGAAGCGCTTTGACACCCGAAAAGGGTAGTGTTTACTTGACCGCCGTACTTGTCGATCAGATCACCTGGGAATTGCTTGGGGGGTAGAGCTGTTTCAATAGTATTTGACGTGGAGCCGACGGGGGTGGCTATTAGGATAACTAATGCACACTCGGTGGGCGTCTTGGGACGCTACCTGACTGGGTATAAATCCCCGAACGCTCCTTCCAACTTCAGACCGCTGAGAGCACTCACCAGCTTCGTGCCGAAGAGGAGACCACAACTGCAACTGTAACTTTGTACTAGTCTTGTGAGTGGGGAAGGTCAGGGAACCCGCAAACATCCTTTGTCAGAGCGTGGTATCTTTGGTATCTTGTCGGCATTTGGGCTGTTGCTGAGTGGTAAGTTAATTGTACGATGTATGTGTATTTTACTTAATGTTCATGATTGTAGAACCTAAATCTAGTGGGTTTACTTTGGTATAACTACTGCCTCTGAGAGAGTCACGGAAACGCCGTTATATATATGTTACGAAACCTTATAGGATGGGGTCCGTTAGAGAGAGCGTTATTCTTCGTGGGGAACGTGTAAATATCATTAAAACTGTATTGATCGTTTATTCTATTGCCTATATGGGAGCCTATGGAGTATGGGAGCTGCAGCCTGACTTATAACAGTGTCAGCGGTTAAAAGTGTTAATGATGAATATCCGTCATGGAGTAAGTATGGAAGTCATGCCTTCCAGCAGTAGATTAGGACTTTGCGATTGTTTTTCTACAGAGGAGGAAGAACAACACCTTCTTGGCTTCTCAACTTCTTGTACTTTGATTAACGACATCGTGGCTTCTTGGCTTCCCGACCTATTGGTACCTGCCGATACCTGTTGATCTAACTGCGCAGTCAAGCCAGGGTAGAGAGGAAGAACCAGTGCCCAGATAGCGCCATACACCCCTAAAGGAGAGGTTTCCTTATGCTGAATGTTCCCATGTGTTTTATAAAATGTGCTAGAGATTGAATATTACGAAGCCATTTAATTAGCATGTACTGATTTGCATCAACTTCATTCCATCGAAATTCACATGAAATTGTATGACCTATGTTCCTATTATTATTGAATGAATTAATAATTATTGTATATATGTAAGCAATACAGATATCGTTTGTTATAACTTATAGAAGAGAGATAGTCGATTATTTAGTGTGTTTGTGCCGTGCCCATCACGGCTGGTGTCAGAAGAAAGTTAGTGAGAGAAAGTGGAAACATCACAGGGATACACGAGTATTTATTGTGGCCGACAGATAGGTGGATAGATAGATAGATAGAGAGAGAGAGAGAGAGAGAGAGAGAAATAGAAAGAGATAGATAGATAGATAGATAGATAGATAGATAGATAGATAGATAGATAGATAGATAGATAGATAGATAGATAGATAGATAGATAGATAGATAGATAGATAGATAGATAGATAGATAGACAGATAGATAGATAGATAGATAGATTGATGGGCCTGAATTGACTCGTCACTAGAGCTCTTACCTGGCAACACTGTCACCTGAGCTTGTCACAGCTGGCAAACTGACATGTCCACCAGCCAGGCCATGTGAAAGTTACAGTCATCAGCCAACTTTGCGATTTTTTTTTTTTAACTGCGATTTGTCAACTGGATTGTACTCTAAGAGAAAATGTCAGAATAAAGCCTTTATTTTTTTTTTAAATTTGACCAAGAAAGGGCTTCAAATAGCGAATAACCTCGGGTAGCCTACACATGCACGAATGCACTCGTATACCTTCATTCAATCACAGACACACACATTCACAAACACACACACACATGTAAGAAAATCCGAGCCGACAATGAGCACAGAGTGCACTTTTTATTCATCCCATGCAACATCATCATAATGAGGTCACGTTTTTGTCACCTGCACCATGGTTTTTTTTTTAAATCTTTTTATCTTTTGTCTCTTTTTCCCGGTGTACCATCTGCAACTTGACCTACATATTACAAAGCGTTGTCAAGACCCCATGTTCCTATTTCGGAATCCCCCAAAGGAAGACGGGAAACGTCACGGAGTTACATTGCACTGCAACAAACTGATTCTGATTCAATGGTGTTTTTTAAGCGAGAGAAAGAAAAGAGAGAGAGGGAGAAATGTTTCTTTCAGTGGCTTGTCTTCGTAACCAGTTGACCACACATGACAATTTATGACAAAATTGAGATCACCCAGATTTGTGTCACGAACCACAGAATTTCACATGAGGAGACAAGTTTTTACACCGAATGAATATGATGTGTTTCCATGACTTGCTGCCATGTTTTCCTCATACTTTTCAACATGATCGTCATTTTTTTCATTATAATTACCATTATATGTACTTTATTTTATTGCCTTTTTTACTGCATTGTTTGTGCATCTTTATAGATTCTGTTGTGTTTTTAAATCTTGTTAGATCTTATAAATCTGTTTCAGAAAGTTAATTAATGATTATAACAACTTTCCTCCTTTATGAGAATGTTGTGATTATTATTATGTTTTTTTAATGCGTAATTGGTGGCATAACTAAACAAGAATGAGAAACCAAAAACAGCAGCAACAGTTAACAAATAAAATAACATTAACTGAAAACCAATACAGAGCACCAATATAAACCATTAAACATAAGCATACAGCCCCTTGCTGTTATGTGTCCTGGTACAAGCCAGATATATCTATAAACTTATCCGAAAATCCATTATGTAAGCGGATAAAGACATTTTCAAGATCGTATTACTTTGGAAATTGAATGAAAGTTCCAGATATAGGAATAGCGAGCAAAGTATAAACCGATTTAAAACACGAATTAACAACAAAATACATAATATAAACCCCGGAGATACTACTAATCTTCCTTGACGAAATATTATAAAAACCATAGAAGATCTATGAGGTGGCAGTGAGGCTGGAAGCAAAATCAAAATATGATTTTTTAAAAAAAGCTGTATGTAGTAAAGAATTCCTTTTCATTTTATTGTATCGTTTCTGTGCTGTTTCTTATGCGAGGTTTTGCTACATACCGGTACTTTCACGTTTCTAATCTTCCTTCAGTGGATTAATTTGTGTTGAGATCTTTCTTTTACAAGTATGTCCGTTCTAGACATTTGCACCAATCGTGCTGAGTCTAAATTTGACAAGTAGGGCCACACTCAACATTGTCTTTATGTCCCTGTATTTTCACCACAGAGTGATGACCCCGGCACGGGCCCCTGGCTGCACGTGGTGGGTGTAAACCTGTGCCCTGTACCTGATTGTTAACCACGTAACGACCAGCTGTTGCCAACTGTCACCAAGCCGACCAATCAGAACGCGCGTCTCGGATTTCACCTGTTGCCTGGCGTGTGTCTGAGGTTTTCTTCTTTTTTTTTTTCTCTTGTTGCACCTTTCTCTTTGATGTCTATCGCAGACGGTTTTGTTAAGACAAGCTTCTTAAGATTCCAAAAGAAGGACGGGCGACTTTGAAAAAAAAAAGCAAAAGCGGCTTAAGTCGATTTTTGTAGCATCTAAGAAATTTAGAAAACAAAAACAAAAACATATCTGGACAAACGCATGTAAGCATTTAGACAGGGTGCCTAGAGAAAAGCTTTGATGTCTACCACATATCTAGCATAAAAAGACAAGCCGCTTTAGTATAGTTTCCAAAAGGAGTACCTTTATCACCCCCCCCCCCAAAAGATAGTAATAATGTAAATAATATAATGAATTATATTGTTTGCAAAAAAGATACTGCTTGGCTGGATTTGGTTCTATGCGCCAAACTTAGAGGAAAACAAAAAAAAATTAATAATAATAATAATAAATAACAAAAATGAAATGAATAATATATCTATTATATATTTCAGTAACTTGCAACCTTTGGCATGACTAACTGACCAAACTATATACTCTTCGGGCCTTAAATTTGGCAGGAAGATGACGATTGAGATAAGGAAGATGATGGCTATAATTAAAAGTTGTTTACTTCAAGCATGTATTTTTAAAAAATGACAATGTTTATTGCTATGTAACATCTGTAGTTTTGCATGTTTGTTTCGTAATACATACATGTAATATATATAACAAGTAGATGAGCTACCAGGCATTGCCCAGAATAAACAATCATGTGATCCCCCCCCCCCCCTTCTCTCTAGTACAATAAAAGTACTAAACTACAGCAGTCTTGCTTCAGAACTCATGCGCACCAGAACACTACACACCAAACTGAACGCTTGATACGGTTACTTTTTATGTCATGCACGGTACTATTTTATACTACGAAACAAACATGCAAATATACCGATGTTACATTGCAATAAACATTGTTATTTTTTAAAAATACATGCTTCAAGTAAACAACTTTTAATTATAGCCATCATCTTCCTTATCTCAATTGCCACCTTCCTGCCAAATTTAAGGCCCGAAGAGTGTATAATTTGGTCAGTTAGTCATGCCAAAGGTTGCAAGTTACTGAAATATATAATAAGATTATAGTACCGTGCATGTCATAAAAAGTTACCGTATCTAGCGTTCAGTTTGGTGCGTAGTGTTCTGGTGCGCATGAGTTCTGAAGCAAGACTGTAGTTTATTATTTTTATTATAGGTAGAATGCGCATGACGTCACAGAGTTTTTGTTTTGTACTTCCGCCAAACAAGATGGCCGGTGGATCAGCTGATGAGTGTAACTTCGAGACCTGTCTAAGCAGTTAAAATGCCTGCTGGTGGCATTGCAGTTGACTGTTGTGACCGGGGTGGAAAGGATGTATCCAAACTGCTCCGATTCCCTACCATCCGTGTAAACAAGAGAAAGGAAGTGAAAGAATTGACCGAACGTCACCCACGTGCGTGTACACACGTGTCATTGTTTACAGTAGTGAACTCGCCGCCGATTGGTTCGCGAAGCCTTAAGTGGGTCCGGACAGACAAGATGGTGGATATGCGCATTCTACCTATATGAGAGAGGGGGGGGGGATGGGGGGGGGGGGCACATGATTGTTTATTCCGGGCAATGCCCGGTGGGTCATCTAGTTTTTAATAAAATACAATAATGTACTGCTTCAGTGGATTTAGTTGCATGTAAGAAATTTAGAGCAAACAAGCTGGAGCAAACACTTTTAGATTCAAGCAAATCTGACAAGCTGAGATTAGGAAACCAAAAAATGAGGGATTTTCACTGCGACGTTTGGAGTTGAACTATCAGTTGTTCTCGGGGCTGAAGCAGTGGCGGACCTATATTTTTGGGAGCCTGAAACTTGAACTGTCATGGGGTCCCTTCTCAACCAGCAACCAACATCCAAACTTCACTCATCCAAAATCGTTTCTTCAGAGCCCCTCCGGGATTAGGGGGCCCTGAACCTTGCTTCCTTAGTTTTATAGTAGATCCACCACTGGGCTGAAGTGGATTTTTCTAATTTCTCAAATAATGAAAGATCCAATCTGATGGACTTAGGTAACTTTACACGTCTGTTTGTCTGACTAAAGTATAACATTAGGTCAGGCGGGCAATTGAGGTTTCGTGTGGTTCAGGGACGTGATTCCCTACTTCTTCATGCTTACTTCTCCCTCTGCTTTCTCCCCTTTCCCCAAAACTCATACAAGGGTAGACGCCTTTAGTGCACCCGCCTGGAATCATAATTGTATTTACATAGCCTTTTTAGGGGACCGTGGTATTTATCATAGTAAACTATAGCCGAGCAGTGAACACAAAGCTGTAATTTTCTCTATTCGGCTCTATAACACTACGGTTCTATAACAACAGCCGTATACGTAAGTCTGTTTCCTCGTGAGTTTGAGTTTGATGAGTTTGAGTTTGTGTTTAACGGCGCGTCGGCCCGATAACGGCCACTTTGCACCTCTCACGGTTTTTTTCGTTCTCTCTCTTTGGGGCTAGCTCTCAGCTCTCAGTTGCCTAGAGATAAAATCATTTTTCCTCATGAAATGCAGTAAGTGTTACACAGTAAAGTATTTCGAATTAATGAAAATGAACCACTTCTTTATGGAAAAATGAAAATAACAAAATCTCTTCAAAAGTAAACGAACGGATAGGTTACATTTCGCCTGGTATCCGGATAAAGGCAGATGTTTCTTGATTCTTCTCAATCATTTTTCCATAAAATTATGTCGGGTTCAACTCCTAAGCAATGAAAGACCCGAAAAGAAAAAGGGAAGGGGAAAAAAAAAAAAAAAAAGTAAAGTGCATTTGATTTCAATAAACATAGCCGCAGTGGAAATAATAAAGTGCGAATGGGCGGGCGTATTTGTTGGCTGTCGGTCATTGAACTGTCGGAACGCAACACATGCAGTCACACACGTCCGCACACACCTGTATACACACTCACACACACGTTAAAGATGTCCACAAGCTGGAATACCAGCTTACTTCAGGGGGGGGGGGGGGGGCATCCATAAAGTATGTGGACTCTGACGGTTTTGGAGAGGAGGCTTCGCCCCCATTTTATGAAAAGTACACAGCTCGAACCAAAATCGAGAGTACTGTACTTTATAGCTGTTGTTACTGGTACATACGCACCCCCAAGCGTTTTGCGCTAAGGGCGCGTACGTAGACTATCCCTAACCCCGTCCTTATCCTCAACCCTAAATCTGATCGAATCCCTAACCTTGCCCCCCCCCCCCTCCCTACATTTTCAACAACAACAAAAAACTGGATGAAAGAAAGAAAAAATCTGAAAGCATAATAAAGGCTGTTATTAGGAGTAGGCCTATGTGGGGAGGTACTCTCTAGCTCTGGAGCCACAAAAGGATTTAAAATACGTACCTTTGACGCAAAAAAAAACTTGGGGTACGTTCGTGCGTACTTGTAACAACATTCGACTTTATAGATGGCCCCTGGTGGAGACTTTTGTGTGTGTGTGTGCCATGGCACTGAAAGGGCAAAGTCCTGAGAACAATCCCTTTGATGTTCGTGGCGACTTGTCTAAGAAGCGTGTGCTCACGCGTAGGCCAGAGGTCTTATGTCTCTGTACACGTCCAACATCATGTTGCCTAGAAAACTACATATAATATTGTGTACTTTGACCACTGACTGGCAACGTCAGACCATTGTCTATCTCCGAGCACGGTCAATGTCTCTGATCCTGACTTCTTTCACTGTTCTGACACTGTTGCCCTGAATCTATAGCCCTGGCTGTTTTTAAGACATGGGATGTTTTAATTTAAGAATGATTGGCGAAAATCAAAATAGGGGTAAAGATAGAAAGACTGAGACAGAGAGAGAGAGAGAAAGATGGAGAGAGAATGAGGGAGACAGATAAATAGAGAGAGAGAGAAAGGGGAATAGGGAGAAAGAGACGGACAGGCAGATCGATAGATAGATATATAGATAGACAGACAGACAAACAGACAGACAGATAGCTAGATAGATAGATAGATAGATAGATAGATAGATAGATAGATAGATAGATAGATAGATAGATAGATAGATAGATAGATAGCCAGGCAGACAGACAGACAGATAGATAGACAGACAGACAGACAGACAGATAGATAGATAGATAGAAAGATAGATAGATAGATAGATAGATAGATAGATAGATAGATAGATAGATAGATAGATAGATAGATAGATAGATAGAAGACACTGTCATAAGGTGGGCTTTACGTTGCACCCTGTCCAAAGAGGGTTATCCTGTCCCAGTGCACACCGGATCTCTCGCTGCAAGGCAGTGCAGCCTTGGTTTCCGTGTCATTCCCTCACTGACCCACTGACCTACATCCCGTCTCTTGCGTCACCTGGGAGTAGACAGTGTTTTAAATCCCTCGGAATCTGGGTCAGCCTGACCGGGCAGTGTCAGCGGCTGAGTTCGCTGATAAATGTTGCCCTGATTATGTATTAAAACCAGTTGGCAAAGTTGCAGCTGGATAGGACGACATGGCTATTGGCCTACTTTCATTTCTGTGGCAGTTCCGTGCAGGCCACATGGATAAAATTGATACGTTTATGCATTTAATATGAATTAGACCAATCCATGCGTATTTCCGTGCAGTGTCGGATTGAAATGATTAAAAGGCAGGTAGGCATTTAAGATCAAGGTGCCCCCATTCGTCATTCCAAGTGCATAAATATAACTTTGGGTCTGCAAAAGGTTAATGGACACGTACCTGCAGTCCATCTATCTATCTATCTATCTATCTATCTATCTATCTATCTATCTATCTATCTATCTATCTATCTATCTATCTATCTATCTATCTATCTATCTTTATCTACCTGTCTACCCAGTCATCTGTCTGTCTCTCTGTCTATCTGTCTGTTTGTCTGTCTGCTTGACTATCTGTCTATCCATCCATCCTCCTACCCATCCACCAGCTCGCCTCTCTGTCTGTCTGTCTAGCCATCCATCCACTCATCCACCTGTCTGTGTGTCTGTCTGCTTGTCTATTCGCCTGCCCATCTATCGATTTATCCACTCATCTATCTGTTTGTCTCTCTGTTTGCTTGTCTGTCTGTTGTCTCTCTACCTACTTGTCTATTCACCCACTTGTCTGTCTGCCTGTATACCTACCTATCCGTCTAATTGCACACTTACGTCCCATTGTCCTGCCTGTCCCTGTGATTTCGCCCCCTTAGAATGACAAGGTTCTAACTCACTTCCGTCAACTTTTGAGACATTGAAGATTGAAGTGTCTTGTGATCATGGCTGTAAGAAATACTATATCTTTTCTCTTTAGTAGTACTTACACTTTACACGTCGAATCCGCTTGATACTTTGACACCCAATGGCGAAGGCCTGTAGAAATAGTGTGTTGTGTTTAATTCAGTTCAGCCAAAAAGTGGAGGTAGAAACTTATCATTCTAAGGGGGCGATTTGTCAGATAATCTACAGCATAACTCTATAGATCTAACGTCACCAGGGTGATTTTAGGCAGGTAAGGCTCTCAATGAGACAAAGGAGGGCGGAATGTAGAAACCTACCGGAATATCCAAACCCAGGTCATGGTAGAACAAAGCGACATGTCAAACCAGCAGTGAAGTTCAGCAGTGCAAAATTAAACACATGTTGACTGGGCCAATATAACCGGCTTCATCTATGTGTCAATGTGCGATTATGAGTACAGGGGAAAGCAATGGGCTGTTGTTACGTGTAGAAGTTCGTAATGTACCCAACAGATTTACATTAGGGACGCATACTTATACCTACCTATCCTGCTTATCCCCAATCCTAAATTTTACTAATCCCTAACCCTGCTGTGATGCTGTGGACAAGACCACATAATATATATACCAAATGTTTTCAAAATCTTGACTGATGATTGTTTTAACTATACTGAACGTATTAAATACTGTAATGAACCACAGAAACATCTAAAGAAAACGTGCGAATTTGCATTTCAGTATCAAACTCAGACTGCCAAAATAAAACTAAAAGGATCATCATCAACAACAACAACAACAACAACAAAAAGAGAATTTTACTGACCTTTATTTTTTACGTTAACTGTGGTGAAAAACGAGCTCAGCCAAAATATTTCCACGAACCGCATAATAAAGGTCAAAGAACCGCATGTGGCTCGAGAGCCGTGGTTTGGCCACCCCTGTCATAATAATAATTTGCTTTATTTTCTAAGTAAGTCCAGGAAGACCCTATCACTCTAAGCTCGCCAAATGCAGCTTCTTATTTTCTTGGGTGTACATTTTGCTGGCAGTAACTGATTGTGGCGTTCCGAACTTAGTATGACACCGCCCGCCCCCACACCCACCCCAACCCCCCACGTATTATACCGTACTAATTATATGAGACGGAATGATATAAGGTTCTGACAGTGTGAGTTAGGGTTTGAGTTTGGAAAGAGCACGTCGACTCTATAATGGTCACATTGTGCTAGGAAGAAGCAGGACGACAGGTAGGATCTTACTATAATTAATTGAGCCAGAGGGTGAACCCGTTGGGCTTGGTACATGGAAAATTTGCAAGACCCGGCTGGCATAACAGAATGATAGGACAGAAGGAAGACCCTACTAGAAGTTCCCACCAATCACATGCAAGGTACTGACAGAAAAAATCACAAGGAAATAAAAGTCTGGAAAGATGTCATTCTGACCTACCTGTCTAACAGATGTCCTCATCCATTATCCAATATACCAGATCCAGTAATCATGGCACTGATCCCAGGTCACGCTCAGCCGGGGACAAAATTTGTAGGGAATTCCACCAGTTATTGGATTTTGTCTTCATTGACAATTTACACATGGTCAACTGAAGAAATCCGCTAAGAAAGTGGTTAAATACCAGCGAGGAAACATTTAAATGTTATTCAACGATAATGTCCCCGATACACAATAGCATGCCACGGATCACCAAACTCATCTTCATTAAGCGTAGTGGGGACAAACATGACAAGGATCAGGTGGATAATGAAAGCGTCTTCCGACAGATTATGGACAGTTAACTTTAAGCTGTTGATGGCAAAGACTGTAAATACATTCGTAATGTCAAGGATGGTGAATTTAACTCTTTATTTAAGGCCAGGTGGCCCACTAGGTCATGCCTGTTTCGTCACTGTTATAGTGTGGGAAGTGGACAATGCTGTTAACAAGAGACTCCGCACACTGGCGAGACCAAATCAAATCCGTCTCACTAGAGATGCGCCGTAAAAAAACCCAAACTCAAACTCTTACTGTCTAGCTAAGTTAAAAATCGGCGAAAACGAGAAAGTTGTATGTAGTAAAGCCTCGCATAAGAAATAATACCCAAACGATACAATGAAATATAAACTAAAAGGGAAGACAGAAAGTGGCCGATATTTCGGCAACAGCCTTCTTAAAAAAATAAAAAACAAGTGAAAAAAAAAAAGGAAATTGAACCGATAAAACAACCGAACAATAAAAAAAATAGAATATGAAAACATAGAATCTAAATAGAGTATGTCTACTTAGCTGCTAGGTCTTGCTTGTATTGCAGCACAGAAACTTTTGTAACGTTACTGTCTAGCTAGTTCGGATGCGTCATGACCGTCTTGAATTAGCGGATGGAAAGAGAGACCTCGGGTACGGAGACAAAACTGACGCAAAACAATCTTGACTCCGTGCGCCAACAGACTACTATCACAAGCGACCCACAATGAGATATGAGAAACGAATATTGCTTTGTCACATTCTGGAATGGGAAGGAGTTGAAAATAACACGATATACGTGTGTATTTAGCACCAGTGATGAATTACCTTCGATCTCGGATGTGTGGACTTTTTAGTTAATTTTCAATGCCCATGTTAGGCTTTTAGAAATGTGACAGAAAACCTGTTCTCTCTCTCTCCCTCTCTCTCTCTCTCTCTATCTCTCTCTCTCTCTCTCTCTCTCTCTCTCTCTCTCTCTCTCTCTCTCTCTCTCTCTCTCTCTGTGTGTGCTTACCCCTATTTATCTATCTATCTATCTATCTATCTATCTATCTATCTATCTATCTATCTATCTATCTATCTATCTATCTATCTATCTATCTATCTATTTATCTATCTATCTATCTATCTATCTATCTATCTATCTATCTATCTATCTATCTATCTATTTATCTATCTATCTATCTATCTATCTATCTATCTATCTATCTATCTATCTATCTATCTATCTATCGGTTCGTCTGTCTCTCTTTCTCTCCCCCCCCCCCTCCCCCCGTCTCTCCAGCTCTCCAAATTTCAATTCATCCCCCCTCTCTATCCATTAGCTTAATGGGCTGTGTTATTGTAGCCCAGATTGTCTAGAAATGGGCTTCATGTTTTTTTACAGGGCAACAGTGGAATGTGGAACTTATTGTGCTTTCTGAATGTTGATGTCAGGCCAAAGAATGAACAAATGGCGCATCACTTTATGTACACTTTATGTACACGCTGAATGTTTTGTAGTGACGTACCCAGACCGTGTGTCCCTGCATGAGTTAATAAACTCAGGCGGAGTAAAACCATTACACCAGTGTACAGTTCATGGCAGATTCCCCCAGAGCATTTGCCATAAAGGCAGTAAATTCGCGAGAGAACAAGACATAAAGTCCTCTGGGGTAGAATGAACGATTTGTGCGAGGATGATTGAGGCCAGTTTGGTCTGTTTTGCTTCTGTTTTGTCTCAGTGTGCGAGGTCCCTCTTTCTGTCAGCTGACTCAAGATAGTTTTGTCGCCCCCGACATATGAGACAGACTTGTAGCCAGTCTCACCACTGCGCTAGGACATTAGATAGATGACTTGTAGCCAGTCTCACCACTGCGCTAGGACATTAGATAGATAGCAAAAATAGTCTTCATAAACGCCCATGCACTAACATAGTAATCTTTTTTTTTTTTTAATTTAGCCAATCTAAAACTAAAAGAAAGAATGACTTGAAGATAAATCTAAATAGTTACTAAACTTAACTCGTAATACTCTCCAGTGGTTGAAATTGTCTCATTTATCCCCCCCTTCATATTTCAGTCTCCAATTTCAGTTGAAGACACGGATTTTGTTTTATTTCATCACTTTAGTTGTGCCAAACTAATTGAAAGAGAGAAAGACAGAGAGAGAGAGAGAGAGAGAGAGAGAGAGAGAAAGAGAGAGAGAGAGAGAGAGAGAGAGAGAGAGCCAAGAAGACGAAAATTGGGATAGCGAGAAATTTGCGAAGACTGAGGAAAGTTGAAAATGATACCAAGGAATGCCGGGGAAGTTGTTTTTGGGGTGGGTGGGCTCAGAAATATTTAAGATGAGATTTTGACGAGGACAACAAATTACCAAACGTTTGATCTCACGGCCCTGATTATTTATTTCCGCCCCTGAGGCCCCAGTGCAGGGACCAGAGACAGAAATTGAAACTCAAGGAAATCAGAGACGTTGACTCTAATTGCTGCTCATGGTTGGCGCAACCGAAGATGCCCACATTTTTCCATCGAGATAAGACACCTCTGCACCACCGCATTTCTGTTCTGTTCTATGGAGATTACTAAATGTCCAGGGGCCATGTCCGTGTACAACAAAAGCCAAGAAGACACTGGCGTATCCACAAAGGGATAAAACCCCACCCATGTCGTCCTCCGAAGAACTGTTGAATGGGCGCGTCAGAGCAATAGTCGTCTTAATCGATGGAGTTGTCCCCCTTAGCGACAGAATGACCCAGAGTTATGTCACATTAGGAGATGGACAATTTGACCACGTCAAGTAATAAGATGCTGTTTGAAGAGAGGCATAACAATTAGATCAGTTGTCAGTTACAATTATTCACTTTGGTGTGGGGAGGCATGATTAGAGAAGATTAAAGGGCAGTGATCCACGTTTTCGATCATACTACAATGCATGATTATTTATGCCAGTCGTAATTCAAAACTATTTTAAACATCCAATGTGTGATAAGTACAACAGGTTGATATATTTGTTTGTAACCTTAACTAACTTGAAAGTGAAAAATGGGGACGAGATGGTCTAGAGGCTAGGTCCTCGCCTCTCATGCCGAAGGTACAGGGTTTGATCCCCGGTCGGCGCAGGCATGTCAGATTTTTTTTGGGGGGGAGGGGGGGAGGGGGGGAGGGAGGGGGGGGGCGGATTCCTGTCCCTGAGATTCTATGGTAAATAGCATCGAGCACCTAGTCTTCTCGGATTGGGACGAAAAACACGGAGAACCATGTGCACGTAGCGCAAGTTAAAGAGACCTCGGCAGTTGAAAGACGAAAAGAGCGGGCCCAGCAAGGCTGCGATCCTGGCAAAATCAATAAAAAAAAAAACTCATCCCTACCACAAAACCCCACAGAAACAAGAACTAGAAAAATAAAAACAAGAGAAGTGAAGTGTAAATGCCAAGGGCAGCGAAACCTCCTGAAATAAAGAGCTAAAGACAAAACTGCCAGTGAAAATGAAGGAAACAGAAAGAGGGCTATGGGATTTTATGTTTACTCTTTGGCAACTGAACACTGAAACTTACGCATTCCATCCACCAAGTCATAACTCTCTCATGAGTCGAACAAAAAATTTGCCACAGGGAAAAATAGCTGACGTGCCTTATCACAAGGCACTGAAGTGAAACACACCACTGACTTCCCTTTAAAATGTCCCATCTCACGATATATGTCAAAATTTTTGGACTTACTCCTGGACCTACAGGTAACAAAAGGGCAAGGACATGAAAATAGACATATAATTTTTAATTGGTTAATAATATGAAAATTTGAAGGTTTTGGTGAATAATTGAAAGTTAGGATTGTCAAGGAATAATTAATATTCTGTTGTTGTTTTTTTTTTCTTTCACAGACATTTTGGCAAAACAAAGTACTTCTTAATACTACATTTAAATGTTCTATTTTCAAAATCAGCAATCGACTTTGTACTTTAATCCAAGGATTTCGCAATGTAACAGTTCATGAGTGAAGTAATTTCTTCATGTTTTCCTTTACATGTTGTCAGTGACTTCAAAACAGGTAAACACATCAGGTCAAGGTTGTTTTCTGCCTCTCCCACATACATACCATAATGTATATTTCGGCAGTTGTATCCGAGACACGGGATACCGAGATGGTTCAATTCGCCAAATTCCGTCAGTCGACTTGCGCGCGTATCATCCATGTCAACAGTGCAACAATTCGCACCACACCCCTTCAGAATTGAACGAAAAAAGATTAGTACCACAGAGCTCTGTCAGTGGTACTCACCTTGTTTATACGCGGGCAAGTTGTGGACATAAATAGTGAAAGAAGGAATGGTCCGTTTCGGTATTCGGTGTCTCGGGTTGTATACTATAAGTGACCAAGTCAAGCAGTTTTAAATCTCGCTGCCTCTCTCGCTTTTCGAGAACAAATTCGTTTTACAAGAAAAATCATTCTGTGTCCTTAGCAGGTAACGCAATTTAGATGTACCAATGAAAATCTGCGGTCAGAATTGCCCAGCATGTGAATCTACAAGAGCTGGTTTGTTTTTGTTGTTTATTTTTTCATTTCTCAAAAAACTTTCTTTTTTTTTTGCTTGGGCATTTATCTCATACAAGTGACGATTTATAAGATGGAAATGAATTTTCTTTTTGTTCTGTTAGTGCAAGATAAAGAAAGGCAGGAAGAAAGAAAGAAAGCATGTCTGAAAGGAAGAGCAAAGAGGAAAGGAGAGAGAGAAAAAAAATGAATAATAAAATACGTTTATAATAATATTTTCTTTCTTCGGTCACAACTCCCTGTGACCATGGATGGTGGTTCGTTAACAAACAAAAATGACCAAGTGACTGATGGATAGCAGGAGTTTTATATAGATTTGATTACATACAATACAAAGTCTATCATATTTCTATTTCAGTCCATTTTTTTTTTTTACACCGATCACTGTACACTTTGAGTAAAGAATGTTGTTACAGGTGCATACCCCCCCCCCCAACCCCCCCCCCCAACACACACACATCTCCAAATTTTTGCCCTAAGGATACGTATTCTAAACGTTTTTGTGACTCCAGAGCTAGAGAGCCCCTCCCGAAATAGGCCTACTCGTAACAACAGAATTAATTAATTATTCTTTCAGAGTTTGTTTTTGTTTTCCTCTGGTTTTTTGGGTTCAAAGGGCAGGGGAAAAATTAGGGCCAGGATAAGGACGTGTACGTTCGCGCCCCTAACACAAAATGCTTGAGGGTGCGTACGTACAAGTAACAACAGGCTTGAGTAAATTACACAATGATGACGATGATAAAATTGATAACAGTCATAATAAAATCAGAAGGCACGTACTCGTAACTACACTGTGATTCTGTACTAGTTTTTAAATAATAGTTTTAGACGGCCAAATGACCTGAGATAAGTGCAAGAGGAAATAAAGAGAAGGGAATATAGGGCAAATTATAAATAGAGACCTGCGGCGCAAGGGAAGCAACCAAATAAATTCCAAATCTGGAGTCGCCACAATACGAACGTTATTTCTGTTCCCGATAATCTTGTCATCTCCGTCAATTTTCAGTTGGGAGGAAATACAAAAATATAGGAGAGAGAGACAAACAGACAGACAGACAGACAGACCAGAGACATCGAGAGACAGAGACAGACAGACAGACAGACAGACATACAGAGAGAGAGAGAGAGAGACATAGGAATAGACAGAGAGAGAAAGGACAGAAAAAGAGAGAAGAGATAGAGAGGAGGGATAGGAAAGGAAGAGAGAGAGAGAGAGAGGGACAGAGAGACAGAGACAAAGACAGAGAGAAAAGTTACACAAGGAAACAGATTATGAGAAAAACCAGATCTGGAGTCTGTTTGCGGATCCACTGGCAAAGACTTGACCAAGACGTAAGCAAATCTGTGGTGTTTCAGTAATTTCAGCTGGATCTGCCTGACTCCATGATCACAATTACCAATGTCCTTCAGCTTGATTCTTCCGTGACTTTGTCACACCCTCAACTGTGACTGACGTTAATCTCAGCAAATTTGTAGACAAGTTTTCTCTTCTCTTCCCCCCTTCCCCCTTTCTGCACGAAAATACTCTCGGGAGTTTTAAAGGTGCAGAGACAGAAGGAAGGAAGGAAGGAAAGAAAGAAGAGAAAGAAAAACTACGAAAGGAAGAAAGAAATTCAGAAAGAAAGAAAGAGAAGAAAAGAAAAAATGAGCGAAAAGAGGAGAAAGAAAGAAAGAAACCAAGGAAAGAAAAAAGAAAGCAAGAAAACAAAGAGAGAGAAAGAGAGAAAGAAGGAGAGAATGAGAGATAGAAAACGAGAGAGAGAGAGAGGGGAGAGAAAGAGAGCGAGAGAAAGAGAGAGACGAGGTGGGGGGGGGGGGGGGGGATAAATGAAAAAAATCGATAAAGAAAGGAAGCATGTAAGACAGATAAGAAAGAAAGAAAAAGAAAAAAAATCCTTATTGTTGTTGTTGATAGATACGACAGACAGACAGAAAGATAGATAGATAGATAGATAGATAGATAGATAGATAGATAGATAGATAGATAGATAGATAGATAGATAGATAGATAGATAGATAGATAGATAGATAATCAGATAGACAGATAGATAGATAGATAGATAGATAGATAGATAGATAGATAGATAGATAGATAGATAGATAGATAGATAGATAGATAGATAGATAGACAGATAGATAGATAGACAGATAGACAGATAGATAGATAGATAGATAGATAGATAGATAGATAGATAGATAGATAGATAGATAGATAGATAGATAGATAGACAGTAAGATAGATAGATAGATAGATAGATAGATAGATAGATAGATAGATAGATAGATAGATAGATAGATAGATAGATAGATAGATAGATAGATAGATAGATAGATAGACAGATAGACAGTTAGATAGATAGATAGATAGATAGATAGATAGATAGATAGATAGATAGATAGATAGATAGATAGCTAGATAGATAGATAGATAGATAGATAGATAGACAGATAGACAGATAGATAGATAGACAGATAGACAGATAGATAGATAGATAGATAGATAGATAGATAGACGGATAGATAGATAGATAGATAGACAGATAGACAGATAGACAGATAGATAGATAGACGGATAGATAGATAGATAGATAGACAGATAGACAGATAGATAGATAGACAGATAGACAGATAGACAGATAGATGGATAGATGGATAGATAGATAGATAGATAGATAGATAGATAGATAGCATCTAAGGGATATCCCCTATCCCCCCTCCTACCCCCTACCCCCCCCCCCCGCCCCCTGCTCTGATACGTGGATGGCTACAGAGCAAACACATCACGAATAAAGGGTAGAATGGTAGGCAAATGTCGAATGGAGAATTCGGCCAGACAGATCTTGTCCCCGGTCAACAGTAAACCTGTCAGTCTGACTATTGCAAGTGACAGACATGTGCCTTGTCTCATGATGAGATGAACACCAGAGACATACATATCTCTGTCGGTAATCCTACCGTCAGACAGAAATTCAATTCGCCTTCTGAAACCAACAGGTGTGGAAAGAGACCTGTTTGATCAGCGTGGTGTTCTCAGTTTTGCTTTAACCGTACTTTTCATTGTACAATATGTTACTATTATGATTGTTGTCACATGTACGTACGTACCCCAGGTATTTTGCGATATGGATACGTATTTTAAAGCCTTTTGTGTCTCAGAGCTAGAGAGCTCCCCCCCCCCCCCCCTCGAAATACTCCTAACAACAGCCTCAATTAATAATTATTAGTCTTTCAGATTTTCTTTTTCTTTATCCTCCTGTTTTTTTGGTTGAAAGGGCAGGGGGCAGTATTAGGGCTTCGATAAGATTTAGGATTGAGGATAAGGACAGGATTAGGGATAGGTACTTATACGTAAGGGTCTCCAGCGCAAAACGTTTCGGGGTCGTAATCATGTACAAGTAACAACAAGCTATTATCATACGGTGTAACTTGGTTAGGGCGAAACCGGATTGTACGAACGTGCATATTACAATATTTTGTCTGTCTGTTTTCCGACGACTTTGGCTCTTTTTTTTTCTTTTTTGTGAATGTTTGTCTTGAATTCAATGGATCATACAGCACATGCAGATATTATGTAATTTAGAAATGTCCTTAGATCTAAAGAAACTGCGGCATGCCAAAGGCGAGGGACAATTTGCTGTTTGCACCGCTTTTCACGCTTTTTGTATATATATACATAATATAGACAAAGAAACAAAGAAAGCCAACTTGAAATGCGATCATTAGTATGGGAAGTTGGATGGCAGAGATAAACTGACTTGGTAACAAATACAAAGAGAAATAAATATGAACAATGCCAGGACAGGCAGACATGGTATAAAATTACTTCTTTTGCTGCATTTTTTAAAAGATAACATAAATATCAAACTAACGCAGCAAGTTACCACAGACAGTGCTCTGTTAAAAAACACAAATGGAAACTTTCGTAAAAATGGAGCACACAAAAGGCTAATTATTGTGTATGCCGTATTAAAAGACTGGTTAAACGCCAGACGGACAATAAATAAACAAATAAAGATATATGTATATACAAGAACACTGATATCCCTTTGAAATGATTTTCATTATCCACCACAATAATCATATGGCAAGACGGAAACAGTTAATATGAGCGCTCATTTTTTGGGGGGTGTCTTAGACACAAAAATCATAAAGAAAGTCTTGAAAAAATGTCGTGTCCCACTTACAGGTAAAGAAATAGAAAACCTTATCTATATAGACAGACAGACAAGGGAGGAACTATTAAGACGAGCTAGTACGTGTCTACGTGTGTGTCTGAAAGAAAACAGCAGAATAAACACGCAGAGAGCGATAGACAAGGTTTTTAATACTGCCCTTACATGAATGTGTATTTTTTGTAAATTAAAAACAAACTTTAAGCAGGGAAGGCACGGCGGTGGACTGGACCTCTTGACTGGGCCAGGCAAGCTTTTCCCACGGTTAGGTGGAGCAATAGCAGGGGCGGAGGGTGTTTTAAGACGTGGGAAGGGGTTCACAGATGTGTACTAATCGTCCCTTAGAATGACAGGGCTCTGAATCCCTTCTCTCAACTTTTGAGAAATCGACGATTGAAGTTTCATGTGATCACAGCTTTTAGAGCAAAGAATGGTTTTTTGTAGTAATACTTACAAATTATACACCGAGTCTGCTTGATACTTTGACACACAATGGAGAAGACCTGTAGAAGTTGTGTTCAGCCCACAGACTAATAAATTAAGCAGACTGGAAACACGAGCTTCGGGCTGTGTCGTTTTTTACAGAATTTCCCGAGCGGCGGCCGTATAATCAACATGGCCGCCGCTCGGGAAATTCCGATTCTAGTTCTAGCTGCAGTAGAAATTTCTTTTTATTTGTCAAGAATGATTGTACATGTATTAATTTCTTGGTGCGGAACCAAACTTCAGCGTTCAGTAGGCGCGTCAAAATGGTGTCATTCAAAATTGTAGCTATGCAGAAGCGTCGGTCGTTACCGTAAACCTAATGTGGCGGATGGTTCATGACCATTCGCTGTTTTGTGACGTCACACAATGGGATAATCCAGTCTGGGTATTTTATTAGTCTATGGTTCAGCCAGGAAGTGGAGATGGAACCTGGTCATTCTATGCCAGGCATGCATATCTCCTGGTTCTTGTTTTTCTTTTAACTTCTCTTCTCCATTCTTTCTCTCCAGTATTCTTTCCCACTTTCCATTTCTTTCATTATCATCATATCGCATATTTATCTATATTGTTATTTTGTTGTTGTGAGGGGGGGGGTTCCTTCGTTATGATAGTTCTAATAATTTTTTTTTTCAAACACGTTCATTCATCTTCCCATTGACGTCTTTTTTTTTTTTTTTACGCTCACATTATATTTCTCACCTGCCCGTCACATCTGTTCTGTTTATTTCTGTTCTTCTTCTCCTTCCCCACTTTGCATTTCCCTAGATCTCCTATATGTAATGCCCACAGTTCAATTTTCTCCTTATCATCTTCTCTTTTCAACCACTTTTTGGTCTTTTAGTTTTGTCCAAAAAGACAAGGCGACTTTTCTTTCCCTGTCTTCCTGTGTTTCTCTCTCTCTCTCTATGTGTGTGTCTTTCTCTCATTCTCTCTCTGTCTCTCTGCCTTACTGTTTCTCTGTCTCTCTGTCTCTGTCTCTGTCTCTCTCTCTCTCTCTCTCTCTCTCTCTCTCTCTTTCTCTCTCTCTCTCTCTCTCTCTCTCTCTCTCTCCCTCTCTCTCCTCTTGAAATGTTTCAATAGAAAATCCCAGCCTCTTCTTTTTCTGATTCATCACTACGCGTCAACACAAAAGGTTGCCATTAGAGGCCCGAAGAAGTTCAGATTACAAGCCATAGCTAAACGGTGATCACAAATCAAGCATTTTCTCTATTTGGATTTGTAAGCAGACTACACGCCGCCTCTAACAACATTCGAAACAAAACAAACAGACAAAAAAATACAGAAATTCTCTGCTTTGCTCGCATGACTTGCAGAACTGTAATCTTGCATCATTCTACCTTTGATATCTAACTTTTCATCGTGTGAGAGAGAGAGAGAGAGAGAGAGAGAGAGAGAGTAGCTCGTTCACCTGGGCCGAGTACCGCCATTATACACCTGACCAAGGCCCACCTAGGTGTGCGCCCCTGAGCCCAGTGCATACTTTTCTGATCCGCGGAGTCCAGGCAGGATAAACAGGAAGCCAGTGTGCCACTCACAAAGTTATCAAATAGACAAGAAATGAACAGGAATGTGCCACCTTACCAACCCATGCATACTTAGCAAAATAATGGAGATAGAAAGGCAGAGTGAGAGTGGGAGAGAGATAGACAGATAGACAGAGACAGAGAAACATTGAGAGGGAGAGATAATACAGATAGAGACAAGGAGAGACAGAGAAAGACACAGAGAGAGGGGGAGAGAGAGAAGGAGAGATAGACAAAGAGAACAGACAGACAGCAACAGAGAAAGGGAGAGAGAGAGAGAGAAAAGCCTAAGGAGCGTAGGACAATGAGTAAGAGTGTAGAGGGGACACAGAGAAGGACAGGCTGAGGAAGGAGAAAATGAAGGAAAGAATCTGAATTATATCGAATAAACTCAGAGAAATTATAAGGCATTCAAATCATAAACAGTGACGTCCTGGTCAAAGTCTGCACTCCAACACATCCACCCCCCCCCCCCCGGGACAAGAAAAACCTTCGGGAAATTAGGGGGGGGGTGGGGGGGGAGTGATTGAGGTGGGTTTGGAATTTGTGGCTTGCATGGGGGGGGGGGGCACAATATTCTGGACAAATTTAAAACAAAAAAAAATGGAGTTGAGAAAGGAAGACAGACTCACATTTCCTTATTTACAGAATACATGGTAGAACAGATCTTTTAAGATTTTTGAAATAAGAGATGGAGGGAAGAAATGATCTAGCAGTATCAAGTAAATGCTGGAACAAAGAATGCCTAACATTAAGACTAAACAGAGGGAGAGAAAGGAAGAAAAAAACCAAAAAAAAAAGAGAGAGTGAGCCGTGGGGGGGGGGGGGGGGGGGAGCAGAGAGAAAAAAACAAAAAACAGCTGAATACAGGTTTTTCATTAGTTTCTCAGTTTAATAGGTAAAATCAGCTAATTGCAGCTAATTCTGAACAAAAACAAAAAAAAACAAAAAAAAAGAACTTGAAAATTTTACTACGATCAACAGCAGGTACAACGGCAGAGAAAACCCACAGTTTTTATTATAGCCTCATAACTTACACACATTTTATCACATTCTAATTTCTAGCAGAAACAAAAGAACATAAACGATCTGAACAGAACATGCTACTTTTTTCTTTTTTTTTTTCATTTAAGGACGAGACCAAAGGGGAATGAGATTTAATAAAACTGAAGATCAAAGTCGGAACAAAGGCTTGAACGGTGTATGAGTTCGCTTTAAAAAATATTGAAGAAATGGAACAAGGAGACAGGGGGTTTACTTACACTGAGATATTTCAAACTAGAGCTAAAAAATAGAATAAATAAATATTTAAAGTAGGAATGTATTTGTCAGCATTGCCTGAGATCTCTCTTCCAGCAAGAGATTAAAGAAAACACTGACGGATTTTCCAAACAATAAAAAATAATATAAATAATAAAAAGGAAGAATTGATGGAAAAGTACTACTTTAATATTGGTTGTGTTATGTTCTTAATATTCTAAATATTCCATTATTATTATTTAAACTAGTATGCTTTCTTTAGAACACACACACTGTCTATCCATCTATCTATCTATCTATCTATCTATCTATCTATCTATCTATCTATCTATCTATCTATCTATCTATCTATCTATCTATCTATCTATCTATCTTTGTCTGTGTGTTTGTTTGTCTGTGTATCTATCTATCTGTTTATCTGTATGTCTATCTATCTATCTATCTATCTATCTATCTATCTATCTATCTATCTATCTATCTACCCTATCTATCTGTCTGTCTGTCTGTCTGTCTGTCTGTCTCTTGTTTAAGTTTCACATTTTTTACTTTATTATTCTTTTTTTAAAAATCGGTTCAGTTCGCCTAAAGAACACAACATCAATCCCCTCTTCTATATAAAAAAACAAAACAAAGAAGAACTAAAACAAACTATGGCTTAAGACAGTTGCAGCGCCTTTAACTCGTCTTTCCTTTGAACATGTCAGAGTGTCTGAGACCACAAAAGTGTAGAACATTCAGAAATATTTAAAACAATGTGCTCCGTCTCTCTCTCTGCCTCCCACTCTCTCTCTCTCTCTTTCTCTCTATTTCTCCCTCTCTTCCTCTCTCTCCCTCCCCCCGGCTTTCTTTTTTCCTCGCTCTCTTTTTCTCTCTCTCTTTTTCTCTCTTTTTCTCAGTATTTCTCTCTCTCTTTCTCTCTCCTTCTCTTTCTCCCCCGTTCTATCTCTCCCTTTTATGTTTAAACTGTGCCTTTACTTGCTTTTATTATATACATCTATTTTATTTTTGCTCCAGTTCAAGATCACAGCATCAATCCCTTCTTTCATAAAAAAAAATTTAAAAATCTGACTTAGATTCTAAGTCTGTTTCAACACCGTAAGCACGTCTTTCCTTTGAACATGCCACAGTGTTTGAGTCCACGTATGTGTGTGTAGGTCTGTTGTATAAATGTGTGAGTGTGTGGGTGAGTGGGTGTATATGTGGGCCTGTTTTCGTATGGGCGAGAGCGTGCCTTTGTGTATGTGGATGGGCAATGTTCCATGATAGTAATATTATTGTAATATACATGAAACAAAATAGGGCATAGGTGTAAGACTACATATCTGTCTGTCAGTCTGTCTGTTTCATTCATACATTCAGTCAAGGCTTTCAGTCAACCTTGTCCTAATCCATAAAAACGCCACCATCACCCCTCTCCGCCTCCCCCCCCCCCTTTCCCCCGGCTCTGTACATGACGACGAAAACAAAAAACCGCAAACCCGCCGACCATGTCAGCTATGTAGGTTTTCACAGTTCACAAACTACAGCCTCTCCTGTAATCAAGTGATCTAATATGAAGTTTCACATAATCAGACATTGAGCCGTTGTCCTCTATTTGGAAAAACCATCATTTCTCTCCTCCCACGACTTGAGATGACGAAAAGCTCGGGTGACCCTGAATAGTGCAATGTCGTTGGCGGGTCTCCTGGAGGGAAATCTGATTTGTTTGGCCTTGTGACTATGACGTGGAGTTGCTTTTTTATCTATCTATCTATCTATCTATCTATCTATCTATCTATCTATCTATCTATCTATCTATCTATCTATCTATCTATGTGTCTGTCAGTCAGTCAGTCTGCCCGACCGTCTTTCTGTCTGTCTGTCTATCTATATATCTACCTGTCTGTCTATCTACCTGTCTTCCATCCATCCATCCACATCCATCCATCCACCCATCTACCTTACAGCCTATTTACTTTTCAAATGTCCTAGAACAGAGCAAAATGAGTGTGAAAGAGATTTTCCATTTGAAGGCTTTGTTAGCCTATTGTTAAACATGAAAAATGTTTGCTAGCGGAAAAAGACAAAATTTTACTCCATTAATAGTTAAGAAATAGATGAATATATCAACAAAAAGACAAACTATGTATCCTGGATGAGAACGTCATAGCTAAGAAGAATTTTGCATATATCAGAAATGAAATAACACACATCTTTCCTAATCAGAGTGAAATTTAACCCTGAGCGTGTTTGAACAGATTTCAATCGGCCGGCTGGTTGGATGGTGACGTCATGATAGTTAGTTTCAACAAAGCTACTAGGATTGATAAGATGAGACAGCTAGTGCTTTTAGCATGCACAGATTTCGCACCCACACTGGGCGGCAAACGCGCGGAAGTCATGAAAAGTGCCGTATTTTACAAACCCAAATAGGGAAAACATTGAAGTTTGTTCACTGTTCAGATATCGCGATAGGCTTTGATTGACGTCACATATTGTGGAATTACAACCTCAATCGCTGTGGAGAAAACTGGCTATTTTTTCTTTTTTTAGTCGCAGAAGCTCTGTCACAGTTTTTCGTCATAAATTTACCATTATAGGTAGAATGCGCATATCCACCATCTTGTCTGTCCGGACCCACTTAAGGCGTCACGAATCAATCGGCGGCGAGTTTTGAAAAAGTTCACTACTGTAAACAATGACACGTTTGTATATGCACATGGGAGACGTTCGGTCAATTCTTTCACTTCCTTTCTCTTGTTTACACGGATGGTAGGGAATCTGACCAGCTTGGATACATCCTTTCCACTCATGTCACAACAGTCAACTGCAATGCAACCAGCAGGCATTTTAACCGCTTAGACACATCTCGAAGTTACACTCATCAGCTGATCCACCGGCCATCATGTTTGGCGGAAGTACAAAACAAAAACTCTGTGACGTCATGCGAATCTACCTATATCAGGCATTCTTTTCGTACCATGCGCCATGGGCCCCGCCCCCGATCAGCAAGCAAATTGTGTGCACGGTTTTTTTTAGTGGTGCGAAGAAGGGAGTGTCTCCTCTTATCGTTTCTAGTATCTTTGGTTTCAGTGAGAACACAAAAACCAACCAATAGGATCTCATTGAATTCAATGTCAAGACGACACCATCAAAGTTGGCTTGCGAGCGCCTGGTTTTAATATAGAAGAGGTAAGTCAGTGCAATAGAAATGACAGTGGGTGGATCTTTGTAGCAATGTAGTTCTCTCCACCCATACCTGATTTCTTTCTTGTCTCCACCAAGCATTTTCATTACGAAATTGAAAGTACTTTTCAGGAGAGACAGAAATTCCAGTTTCCTGTTACTTCCCCGGCGTTTAATTCTCATGACTAAGTTGTTTGATATGTCGTCTTAAAGGTACTAGTTGGCCCGCTGACTTGAGGAATACACAGATGTGATTTTTAAAGTTGTGCTTCGATCACCAACGTGTTAAGTATTTTTGCGCCAGGGATAGGTATTTTAAAGCATTTTGTGACTCCAGAACTAGAGAGATCCTCCCGAAATGCCCCTTGACAGTAGCCTTAATTAATTATTTCTTTCAGGTTTTCTTTTGGTTTTCAGCCTGGTTTGGGAATGAAAGGGTAAGGGGCAGGGTTAGGGATTCGATAAGATTTAGGGTTGAGGATAAGGACGGGGCTATGGATAGCACGTGTAAGTACGCGCCCCTAGCGCAAAACGCTGGCGATGCGTACGTGCTTATAAGAACAGCCCGAAGATGATGCGTCTTTTTCTTCATGCTCAAAATGTCGGAGCACTTTCTTCTTTTCAGTTCAGTTGTGGTTGAAAATCAACGAAGTGTTAAGAATATAGTGAACGTCAGAACCTTTTAAGATATGCCCACGCACACCTTTTCGTCTTTCTGTGAGTTACATATTTTGTAGAATTTAAGGCCCAGCAGTTAAATAGCCTTTGGTGACTACAGTAACATTGAAGGCCTCACTTCCTTTATAATATGATCTAATCATATATTTCACAAATTCTCCATCTTTGAACGCAAAAGGCTTTTTTATTAGGCCGCCCACAGTAACCAAATTTTGCATGTAAATTTCAAATACCGTGGAGGGTGCAGGAAAGTTTCTATTATTTTGATTGGTTTTGTTTTTTGAATTTATAAATAACGCATTGTTTCATGGTGCTATAAACAGTTCCAATTTTCATCCTCCATCTTGGCTCCATTCTGTTATAGTATCGTGCATATAATAAAAAATAACCATGTCAGGCGTTCACCTTGGTGTGTAGTCTTCTGGCGCACATGGGTTCCGAAACAAGACCGTAGATTATTACTTTTATTATGTGACAGAGAGAGAGAGAGAGAGAGAGAGAGAGAGAGAGAGAGAGAGAGAGAGAGAGAGAGAGAGAGTGAGAGAGCACACGTTTATTCTGAGCAATGCCCGGTACGTCATCTAGTTAAATATGAAAGGAACTTCGCCATAGCGCGGCATACCTTTCCTCTGCTCTTAAGTTAAACGTCACATTTCACCCAGTCAGTTCTCTTTGTCGATCTTGTTCAGGACACCTGTACATGAAATCCATTCAGTCTTTAGAAACTTTAGAAAGTTAATTTCAAAATTTATTTTTGTCTTTAACGATATAAAACGATCTTTAAAAAAAAATGTGCGCATGACACTGTACCGTTGGCCCAAATTTTAGCAGCAATTCGTGTCAATTTAAAGGGTAGGGAATGCATAACTTTGCCCATAGTTGAAAAATGTCTGAAAGTGTCTGGCTTCACGCGTTTACAAAAATTAGGCTAAAGTATTTCTGGTGTCGACAATCAAAACTTACCCTTGCAAAACTCATACTTGGACGAAAATTGAAGTTTTGCGGTGGGTATTTAAAAGTGTGTTAGGTTAGGGTGATTTTCATTTCTTTTATTTACACCCCGACCCCCCCCCCCCCAGACAAAACCTAGATGTGCAATAGCTGATTTTGATAGGCCAACAATTTAGACTTTAGATCCCCTTCCCCCGCCGTCCCCGCCCCCCCCCCCACACACACACCCCCAAAACAAAACTCTCCCAAAAAGGCAACATACACAACCCACTAGACCCCCTCTCTCCCTCTCCGAAATTATGGCAGCAGTGATTTAAACCATGAACAGCTGATCAAATCTTCGTCCACAATCTAAAGATTACAAAAACAACAATGATGCACAAACCATAACCTGGTCCCGTCCTCTCGGTCGGTAGAGGAAAAGATAGCAAAAAAGACAAACAGCAAACAGACAGAGAGGTAGACAGACAGACAGGCAAACAGCATACAGACAAACAGACAGACAGACAGACAGATAATCAGACAGTCAGACAGACAGCATACAGACAGAAACATACATACATACAGACAGACAGACCTACAGACGGACAGGAACATAATATATATATACATACAGACATACAGACAGACAGAGACATAACAGACAGCAGGAGAAATGGCTGTATAGAATCCAATATCTATATCTGTAGCCAATGCATTCATTGCTATCCAAATCTGAAACGCTTGAAGTCAAAGGTTAGTTAAACCAGAGACCTTACACTGGTTAAACCACAAACTAAATTTTACTCGGGACAATTTCACGATGATCTGATAATATAGTTCTGATCACTGCAGAAACCCGCCAGCTCTCCGGGAGGGTCGAAATCCTTCAAGGCGTGAAAATGCTCGAGGCAATGGCGTGGATTTGTATTGTTGAGAACGCTTTTCTATTTCCGGTCTTATTGCACTTTGAATGGCCCTCGTGTCAGATACAGCGTCATTGAGAACTACGCTACAATTGTAGAAAGTGATACACCCGCTATTAGGTGACGCAATATCTCAGTAGATATAACACCCTCAGGTGCAAAGGTACCCGTTGTCGTATCAATATAAAATCATCATGACCCACACCTTCAAAGACAAATTGCTTTATGGCGTATCCGAACTTCTGAATCTCCGATACAATTAACTGGCCGTCTTGGGGATGGCACTTAGCAATGGAGTGGCGAATCCCATTACCCATCGCTTAATTCCAACCTCCTTTCGATAGTTGGACATTGTAAAAGAAGCAACCCTCGGGCGGTACCGACTCTTTGTTAAGGTGTAAAACCTTAGACCGTAAAGACGGGACCAGCAATTTAAGACAAGTTGCCAACAGAGACAGTTCAGTTCGGCGCCACAAAAAGTAACCGTGAAGTGCGCTCGTAGAGATTTGAGATGTCGCTACAGCCCAGGGGAACACTGAATGAAGCCATGTTACAATTCAGTCTGCGCTATAAAGTAATCAAGAGCAGTCCAAAGGGACAGCTGTTGATACCACCTCAAATTACTGTTCAATTGGTGAAGATACCCCAAAAATACAACCACTGCAACATTTCATGTATGGTACCTTGAGAGGAGAGTTACTGTAGAGGACCTCATTTCTACTACGTTCTTACTATTACTGGGCCTACCAATAACCCTATGCAGTGCAAATTTATTTGAAAAATGTGTCTATTATGATAACAGGCTAAGTTTTAACTGTTTACAAAAAAAAAAAAAATTTAAATCTGTGGACAAAATAGTAACGGATGTAAACAGTAATGGTAATGTAATTCCTTTAAACACCGAAATAAACATTACATAATAATTGTAGAGTAGAGAGGAAACAACGAACATAGCCTCGAAGAGTGATTTTTGCTTTTGACCCGGCTATGTGCAAGTTTGGTTCATTAACCTTGTTTCTGCGAAATCATAGTCTGAAAAAAGAGCTGCAGTCATAAACATAAGAAATCACCCATTCAGTTGTAAGAGGGAAGTAGTGAACTGAAACATACAGACAGCAGGGTCGAAATGGTTATGGTGTCGTTTAGAATCGGATATCTATGACCATAGAAACTACATTCGTGGCCCGGCTGTCCTAATCTGAAACGCTCCAAGCCAGAGATTACTTAAAGCACAGACTAAATTATGCCAAAAATACTAGAAACAATAAGATGAGGCACTCCTCCTTTCGCACCTCTAAAAGTATAGCGCACACAGTTTGCGGGGTCATTGGGGTCGGGGTCCATAGGGCACTGCATGAGAAGAATGCTTGATATAATGATAAATTAATGATGCTGATTTTTTTTTTACAGTGCTACTGCGACCCAAAAAAATAGCCAGAGTTTTCCCATAGCGATTGAAGTTAAAATTACAAAATTGGTGACGCCAATACAGGCCAATGACGATAGCCGAACAGTGAACAAAATTCAATATTTTACTTATTTGGCTTTGTAAAGTACTTCATTGTTCATGAATTTCGCTCATGGCGGTGCGAAATATGTGAACGCAAAGCGAGCTAGCTGTCTCATCTTATTGTCTTCAGTATCTTTGATTTTCCTTTGACAATTTCTCGATGGTCTGATCATATGGTTCTTATCGCGAGGGAAGGCCATCGCAAGAGAGCCGAAATAGATATCGATTTTCCCAGGTTTACATTTTTTGTTATTTGATGTGTGGATGTGTGTGACTTTGGCTGTATTTTTTTCCCCACGTGGTCTCAAATTATTTCTCAGGAAGTACATTGAGATTTTCTAGGATAAAAGAGTTAATCTCAACAGACACCAGCAAAGAAAGGCTACCAACGGTGTTACGAAGCTGAAAGGGGTGATAATCCCCTCCAGTGTTACGAAGGGGTCTTCTCAATGATGGTATTATGACTGCATTTAAATCGAGAGGTATTTAATATCTAAACTTTCGTACCATGCCACACACTAAGAACAATCTGAATAAGTTTCATAAACAGACCTGCAGGGCCACAAACTTAGTTACATTAATTACCCTAACAATTTTGTCTAGATCTATTATATAGTAAAGACAACATCAGCAGCATCAAATCCAAATTCAATAATACCTCACTAGAATTCTACTCTAGATTCCTATAATATTATTATACTTCTGACTCACTAACAATCTAAGTACTAATTATATATATCTCAGATCTGGTCTGCCTACTATATGTCAATCAATACACTAATATGGTCTCTGGCGACAATGTCATCTCAGCTATTTGTGCCTAACGCTTATAATAATCGAGCCCGTCAATACAAACTGACGTAGTTACGTCTAGAGATCTACTCTAGGATGGGCTGGCAATTCCCAGCCTCATCCAGACAAATCAATCACAATTCACAGATGTGTATGCCATACATTCATACTAGTTGCAAGTCTATATATATCTTTATCTTGTATTCTTGGGTAGCACTCCTAGTATATGCGACAATCCTGTCCTACTGGATAACTTATGTTCAGCTCCTCGTTCATGGTTGAGTCATCAATAGACAAACACTTACGATTATTCCCTGGTGGAAACCAGGGAACGATGGACAATAGCGGTGGGCATATCTCATTCAGGCATGTGGATTCATCTCAAATGTCTATAGGGGACTAGACATGAGTCGTACAAAGCTTTATGATTCTTCAGGCAGAATCGTGCCGACGCCTGCACAGATTGGAGTTTTCTGTATGGAGTGCAGGATATATGTCTGGGCTGACTTTTATACTGTCTAGCCCCCTGCAACTACCGTCCAAATCCCTAGATTTCCTTGGTGCGGTCAGCTCCGAGCTGAGCTCGCAGTATAATTTATTCTATTGTATAAGTCGGTTACGGCCTTGCACTAAGACAGACAAGGTCGTCTTCTAAATAGGTTGATAACAATTAAATCCAAAAATCTTACTAACTTGACTCAGCACAATTCGTGCTTTCACGAACTACTGAATGTCAAAATCAATTACAACCACCTCACACCCTCTAACAATGCTATTACTCCCGAACTGGAGATATTCTGCCATCCTTAGTTTACCCACACATATTCCTTAACCATTTGCAAGGAAAAAAGATGTTTCAAAACAAACTGTTCACGAGAACAGCTCAAGGACAAATTACGCTGGATCTAATCAACAACATCGTAAAAAATTAACTCATGCACTCGTGACCTAGCACGGCATTTATGAACTGAATCTGTTCTTGACAAACGGCGGAGTCCAGGAATTACTCATGCACCCATCAACCCTCAGCACTTCCGGTCAAGTTCAGGCAACGTACCGGTGCAATATGCAGCCGTTTCCGGTAGAATTAAGATAGATGGCGTCGCTGCCTAACGCTGAAAGATTAGGGAGACTGCTAGAAACATTACCTTACTTTATTTTTCCCCTTTTTACATCCTCCAGTCGCGAAAGAATATTTAACCTGTGAAGACATATTTCCTCACACGTCCTGTTTAGCGAAAAGCACAAAAAATACTCCTGTATTGAGTATTTTCTCTTCAAAATGTCTTCGAAAACACAATAAAAACAACAACAACTCAAAGATTCTGTGTCTTCAAGTGTCTGTCTCTACAGTGTTTCACCTATATTGGGCCAAGACACTAATAAGCTGAAGAAGGCTGTTGTTACTAGAACGTCACTGACCCAGTCCTTCTCCTCAACCCTAAATCTGATCGAATCCCTAACGGTGCCCCATACAGTTTCAACCAAAAAACAGGAGGAAAACAAACAGAAAATGTGAAATAATAATTAATCATAATTAAATAAGGCGTAAGGAGTATTTTGGGAGGAGCTCACTAGCTCGGGAGACACAAATGGCTTTAAAACATTTACCCCCAGGGCAAAAAACTTGGGGCACGTACGTACTTGTAACAACCTTCTATGAAGAAATAATTATTATGAAAACACACACAGACACACACATACAGAGAAAATCTGTGGGGTCGGGCCAAGGCTGGAAGCCAAGTCAAAATATAGCATCGAAAAGCGAAAAAAAAAGTTGCATGTAGCAAAACCTCTTATTCTTTTTTGCCATATTTTGACTTCATTAATTTGAAGGCCTCTTGAGGCCAACGCCAAAACTGAACTTCATTTTCAGGATATTTGAATGAAGAGAATAGTTGAAAATATATTTATTGTGTAGATAACTATCTCCATAAATCCTACGGTATTTGTTAAAATTTATTTATTTATTTGTCTATTTATTTATTTATTTATTTATTTATTTATTTATTTATTTCTTTCTTTCTTTCTTTATTTATTTATATTTTTTACAATTAGCCAAGAGACAGCATTCACCCGGCTAGAATTTGTTAACGACCTGATGAATTTTTAATAATTGTCTGTCTTTACGTTGCAATTATTATTTTTTTTTATCTTTCTATCAGGACAAAATAAAATTGTCAAAATATGTAACGTAATGTTTCATCTTCCTCCTCTCCTCGCCCATAGACAACATTCGAGCCGAAATCTTTGTATATACAACGGGATCCCCACTTCGTCTTTTTTTTTCAATTTTTGAGTGACGACCGTTTTATGGAGTTCTCGATCCATCATGATTCCGAGGCAAATTAACAAAAAAAGACAAAATAAATCTACTAAAATACTAAGATTGAAATAATATTTGCACACCTGAAAGTGTGTCGAGCTCTTTGTTTTAGGAGGTTTCGCTGCCATTGACATTTACACCTGACTTTTCTTGTCTTTAGTGTTCTTGTTCTTGTGTCTGTGTGTTCTTGTGGTAGGGATGAGTTTTTGTTAATTATTTTAGCCCGGGCAGCGGCCTTGATCAGCCTGCTCTTCTCGACTTTCAAATGCCAAGCTCTCTTTAACGTGCGCAACGTGCACGCGGGCCCTCCGTGCTTTTCCTCCTTATCCGAGAAGACTAGGTGCTCGATCCTACCTACAATAGGATCAGGGACAGGAATTTTTTCCCCTAAAAATATTCAACATGCCTGCATCGACGGGGATCGAACCTGATACCAGGCAAGCACCTTGCCTCTAAACCACTGTGTCCCCGTGTGCACGCTAAATTCTCAGGCTGTCTCATCTTATGGTTTCACAACCATCTTATTATTTCACATCTGAAAGTGCAATCTGGAATAAAATATATTGAAAACAAAACAAATAAAAGGAAAAAGAATAAAACGTTCCTACATGAACACAACCACCCGTCAAACTGAATTAATACAAACACTTTGTTCCTTCCCTTAATAATAAACAGGACCCGCCCCTGCACCAGGAAGAAGAAGGAAGGGAGGAAAGAAAGAACAACAGGAGAAGAAAGTCAGGAAGAAACAACAAGAAACATCGATAACACCAACAAGAAAAGCGAGGTGTAAAATTAATACCCCGAGCAGAGATTTCCCAGAAAGAAGACCTAATTCTAAAAGCATTTTGGTTTTCTTTTGTATTCCTCAACTTTCGATCCGGGAAGGTGTGATCAACGCCCGAGTGGCCATCTGCCACGCTTGGATTGTCCTATCAACCCCAAGGGGAATAATTCGACCGCTTTGGATATCCTGATTTAAAACAAATCTGTAGCTCACATAATAGAACGAATTGGAGGACCTGTTGGTCTATAGTCAAGGTGGCTCACCTCTCATGCCGAAGGTACCGGGTTCGTTTCCCGGTTGGTGCAAGTATGTTGGAATTTTGCAGGCAAACTCCTGTCCCTGATCCTATGGTAGATAGGATCGAGCACCTAGTCTTCTCGGAAAAAGGACGAAAAACCAGGAGGACCCTTATGCAATTTGCGGACGTTAAAGACACCCTGGCAGTTGAAAATCGAGAAGAGCAGGCAGAACCAGGCCGCTGATTGGGGAAAATTTAAATTAAAAAACTACCACGGAAACACACAAAACATTAACAAGAAAAAGAAAAACAAACAAAGTGAGGTGTATATGCCAAGAGCAGCGAACCTCTTAAAATGAAGAGCTAAAACATAGAATGAAATCATTCAAAAAGGTGAAATTTGTAACTTTAGTTCACCACTTTGTCGATGCTGGGCCCGATTTCTCTTTGGCACCGAAAGAACGGTGCAAACATTAATCACACATTAAGACTGTATCCGGCCGGTATTCGTTGCTTTGGCCAAAAAAAAACCTACAATTTTGAGTCCCCTCAAATTCATTACTTATCCTTCCCTTTCTTAAATGTCCCGTGAAAGTCGGAGATAACCTGACGAGTTCCCTCCAAAACAAATTCAATGGTTTAGAAATACGTACGGTCACTGGCATCGTTACCGAAGGAGAGAGAAAGAAAATGTGGACACATCATTATAATGGTCAAAGGTTAAAGTTCGCGTTTGGCCTCATTCTTTTACCCGCCATGGGTGTTAAGTTTTGGCTCTTCAATTTATTTACATTCTGGATGCCCTGCTCTCTATCATCTACCCACCCCCGTGGAGGCTGGGCCGTATCGCAATCAGCTAAGTAAGATTCGATCCACAAGTATCTCGAAGCTTGATGGAGGTGTCCTAGTGGCGCATCAAGTGACTGTAACTTAGATGTATCATTGTCATGACATAATTTTAATTGAAGTCACGCCCAAAACCAAAAATTCCCTGCACATTCTAAACAAAAAGCACTATCGGAGTGGACTGAGGTAACATTAAAGTAGCTATTCTTTACGCAAAAAGATATTGGTATTCTAGGCTCAGTGGTCAACAACCGACCATCAGCTTCTAGTGGCGCACATGTCTTGTAACTTAGATTTTGCATCTTTGTCATGACATAATTTGAACTGAAGTCACGCCCCAAACCAAAAATTCCCTATACATTTTAAACAAAAAACTCTATAGGAATAGACTGAGGTAACATTAAAGTAGCTGGTCTTTACGCAAAAAAGACATTGGCATCCTAGGCTCAGTGATCAACAACTGACCACCACAGAGAGCTAGTTGAGGAAAGAAGAATCATGAAAATCAACATTCTGTGATATACGCTTTTTCGTTGTTGTTTTTTAGCCTGCTCTAATAAAGATAAAATGTTCGGGCATTACTTTGTGGCTTGCAGGAAAGTTCTCGAACGAACATTTAAATAAGACTTTTAACCACCAGAGCATACAAAAGAGGCCATGCGCAACCTGCAGCCCGCGGACCGGATCTGACCCACCAAGCAATTTTGGCCGGCCCCGAGATTCATTGAAAATTTCACACCAATAGCTAAGCCGTAAGAACAGTAAAAATAACTCACATAAGCACACCTCCCCCCCCCCCCCCCCCGCTCCAAAATCATACAAGAAAGTTTTCTTTCAAAATCCAAATCCAAATAAATAACGTCACTTATAGATAGGATGAGGTGAGAGTATTCGGCCGTCTGTTTGAAGGGTTGCATGGACAACTCTAGGAGTCTAGAAACATAATCACGAAGAATAATCGCATTATGCTCGTTTGGATTAACTGAAAATAAACGGGTAGGCCCTAATCACATTTTACCGACGTTTTATGGAGGAACACGATCCTTTTGTAAAGAAAACAAACCATTCATCTCATTTTTAAATTGGCGCAATGCATTAAAAATGAAATGGGTGCTGATTCGGGCCTTTATCTGTTTGTATAGCCAGGCTTAACCCCCCAGTTTATGAAACTGTACATGCAGAAAGACGGGGTAAATCTGTTGGTGTGATCCGATTGTTTTCATTTGGGTGACATGTTTAAGTCTAAATATAAGGCCCATTTTTCGTAAGTCTCACCCTGGCATTCAATTGAACAATCTGCGTATCTCATTTCTGTCTTTTCTCCTAAGACTACCCTAGGGGCCATCCTTACAGTACATATACTCAGGGAGGGGCGAGGGGGGGCGGCACCTCCATCGTAAGAAAAGCTTATAAATAAGGGGGGGAGGGGGGGGAAGAAGGGTTCTGGGGAGCGTGCATAAGCTTTTCAGTTATAATAACGCATGAAGAAGTTTTGTTTCATTTACTTCTGTTTTTGGCACATTATAGTGTTGGATCATAATAATTTAAGTCATGTCTCTCAATGAAGCCATGCAAAGTAGCCCTGAAAAGTTTGTCAAACATCAAGGCCTATTATCATGACCATTTGCTATTCCAGTGGTCGCGGGCTTGAACAAGGCATAATCAGTTTGTTTGTTGTTGTTGTTGTTGTTTTTTGGGGGGGTTGAGGCCAAGCCTATGAAAAGCGAATATGAGGGTGGGTGTGTGTTTGAGTGGGAAGGCGGGGGGGGGGGTCCCCAAAATCCATCGAACATACTTCATAGATGGCCCCCTTCGTACCCTGCAAAATCTTTAGATCTGACTACGTGTGTTTTCTCCACCAGTGGCCCATCCTTCCTGTTCCGGATATTTCACCGTACGACAAAACCACGGGCTGTGCCGGTACGATTCCTTACGGCTGTACTCTTTCCGTTCGTTCATTCATCATGCCTATTTGTTTTTCTTTTCCCCCCACTTCTTCTCCTTCATCCCCCCTCTCTCTCCTCCTCCCTAGGGTCTGTTTCCACACATCCTTATGTACTCAAGGAAAGGGAAGAAAACACGGAACATAACATAGCGCCGTTACTAACCAATCACCGCTCAGTTCATTCACGCGCGTGCTTCATTCTGATTGGCCAGGTCTGTTTTCCTTTCAGGTTTCCAGAGATTTCCCATTCATAACTTTTTCCTTCTTTCTGTCGCTTTGTTGGACTCACAGGCAGGAAGTGAGTGTCTGGGCGCGCGTTCATGAGGAGTTCTTTTACCGTTGTTATTTTTAGGTTTCCTGGTTGGTAGATAAAAAGGGCGATAAACATTAACATGGAAAGAGGAGGCAACCGAGTAAAAAAAAAAAAAGGGGGGGGGGGGAGAAAAGGTGTGTCAGGTGGTAAAACAGCAGGCAGAGACGCGAAATTCTGAGAATTACAGTAACTGACGCAGAAACGGTATACGTACTTCAGTGAGCCGTTGTGCCCGTGTTTGACTGAATACTGCTTGTGATGCGTGAGAGGAGGGGGTTCTTGTCCAAAGTCTTTACTAGAGGAAACCGAACCTAAAGGCTCATACCTGGAATATTAAAATTTGGAAGCTCTGTAGGCTAAACTCGCCCCTGCAGCTCTTCTCTCCCTCTTCACTCTTGCCCCCAAGATCTCGCGCGCACAGGCAGATACACATACACAACCACACACACAACTTTTCTGCCTATTCTGGCACTTCTGAAAAAAGTCTTACAAAAGGCAGGTGAAATGCTTGCTCAGGGCTTCCTCTTACATGTTTTGTCGTTTTTTTTAATAATTATATTGGGACAGCTCTTTGTTTCTCCGGGGCCTCAGCCGAACTCTGTTGGCCCCGACTTTTATAATTATACTTCAGTATGCCAAACGTTTCGTAAGCAGCCCAAACTGATGTGGAGGCGGAGGTCAAATTTGGAGGGTAAAAAAATGTAGTATGTTGCAGAGCCCTGCATTATTTACACTGAAGAATTAAATTGTCATTTTCGCTCCAAGCCCTACTGCGATCCTCAGTAGATTTTCTGTGATTGTTTGGTGTTGTTTCTTTTTAAAGCATTTCTTCAAATTGATGGGGAGCAAACTGGCAAATTACATTACTATTACCATTACAATTTTGCATGAGGCTATAACAAAATCACTTTTCAGTTTTAAACATCTTTTTCGGTAGAATGAAGTAAATCCGGGATGAATAAACGTTCGTTTGAGAGATGTTTAACAACAATGATAATCATATTATAGTAGAACTTCAGGGTGAAAACGTAAGACTTCGTGACAACAAGACTATAAGTTATGAAACTTTTGTTTACAGTCTCGTTTTTTGACGATAAATTACATGGACTCATCCTTTTTGGACAAAATTCAGCATTTAATGCTACTTATTCACGATTTCATTGAACCGCAAAATAGAGAGGCATTTTCCAAGAGTACAAAAGAAAAGTATGATCGGAAATTTAATTCTTCATAACCCTCCGCCGCGTTGCTAGTAGTATATATGGCCTTTAGCGTCTTTACAGACGGTCTTAGCAGCTAGAATATTCACTTTCACTTTGACTGACAGCTTCTCTCGTGGCTTATTCTACCAATGTTTGACCCGAGAGTGCGATGGCAGTGATTGCAGGTCAGTCTTTTGGGTTCACTTTGGCGAGTGTTTTCATTCCGCCTCTGTCGTTTTGTCAGGTATGTTTCTTTTGCCTTGAAGTCTATTGCGAGCGTGCCACTGCGCAATTTTTGTCTCCATCTGCTTCGATCATTTGCAAGGTTCTCCCATTCATTGGGGTCGATGTTGAATGCTTTCATCGTGACCTTGCAAGTGTCTTTGAATCGCAGATGTGGCCTACCTCTGGGTCGGTTGCCAGTAGCAAGTTCCCCGTAGAGAATTTGTCTGGGGATGCGATCATTTTCCATACGGTGGAGATGTCCAAGCCACCGCAGTCTTTTTTTGCCTAGGAGAGCCTGAGTTGATGGAATGTTGGCTCGGCTCAGAACTTCGATATTTGAGATCCTGTCTTGCCACTTGATCTTGAGAATTTTGCGTAGGCAGCGCAGGTGGAAGGAGTTGAGGGATCTTTCATGTTTGGAGTAGGTGGTCCATGTCTCTGAGCCATACAGCAGGGTGCTTAGGACGCAAGTTTGGTACACGAGTACCTTTGTTTTGATGGTCAGCTTGCTATTGTTCCACACCCTTTTTGAGAGTTTGCCAAAAGCTGTGGCCGCCTTTCCTATTCTGGCATTTATTTCAGTTGTTATGTCTGTGCTACCACTGATGGTTGAGCCTAGGTAGCAGAATTTTCCCACTTGCTCCAGAGGAGAGCCATTCAGCATGATTGGGTTGGGGTTTCTCAAGCCTTGTGTCAAAACTACAGTTTTTGAGACACTGATCTTTAGCATGAATTTGTCACAGGCTTTGGCAAGGCTATTGATGAGAGCCTGGAGCGTGGTTTCATCGTGGGCCACGATTGCAGCATCATCTGCGAAGAGGAGCTCTTGTAACATAATATGCTCTGTACGAGATTTTGCTTTTAGTCTGGCAACATTAAAAATGGAGCCGTCCACTCTGGTGTTAATAAGTACTCCACCTGAACATTGACCAAAGGCATTCTTGAGTAGGGCTGCAAAATATATACCAAATAAGGTAGGAGCAAGAACACATCCCTGCTTCACACCGCTGTTTACAGCAAATGAATTGGATGTGCAGCCCTCAAAGTTGACACATGCCCTCATGTCAGTGTGGAAGGATGCAATAAGTTTTAGCAATGTTGGTGGACAGCCTATGGATTTAAGGACTGCATACAGGCCAGATCGGCTTACGGTGTCGAAAGCCTTTGTTAGGTCCACAAAGCATGTTATAAGCGGCCTGTTTTGTTCTTTACATTTTTCTTGGATTTGCCGAAGTGCAAATATCATGTCAATAGTTGATCGTTTGCTTCGAAAGCCACATTGTGTTTCTGGTAAGACTTTTTCCGCCAGTTGTTGAAGGCGGCAGAGGATGACGCGAGCAAAAGCCTTTCCAGTAATGCTGAGGAGGGATATGCCTCGATAGTTGTTGCAGTCGCCTTTGTCTCCTTTGTTCTTGTAAAGTGTGACAATTTTGGCGTCTCTCATATCATGTGGTATCACGCCTTCTTTCCAACACTGCAGTAACAGATTATACAGGTGTGGTAATAGTGGGCCTTTTAGGTCTTTTAATACCTCTGCAGGAATGTTGTCACTTCCTGTGGCTTTTCCAGCAGACAGGTGGTCGATTGCATTGGAAAGCTCGACTAAGGAAGGTTCAGCGTCAAGTTCGGCCATTATTGGCAGTTTTTGGAGGTGTTCCTCAAAATCTGGTGGAATATTTTTCTCAGTTGAATACAACAGAGAGTAATGCTCTACCCACCTATTCAGTTGTTCATTTTTATCTGTGATGGGTTCACCATTTACAGACTTAAGTGGGGCGCTTTTGGTGATGATTGGCCCAAGAGCTACTTTCATCTGACTAAAGGCGGTTTTCATATCTCCCTTTTCATTTGCCTCTTGTATGCTGTTACACAAGTCTGTCCAGTATTTGTTGGCGCAACGTCTTACCTCCAGCTGAAGTTTAGCTTTTGCATTTTTCAAACAAGTTTTTGTACTCTGATTGCAATTTTTGTTATACTCATTGAAAGCAGATTTCTTTTGCTCATTGAGAGGTAGGAGAATTTTGCTGTTCTGGGCTACCCAGACGTTGTTTGAAACTTTATGCTGTCCAAAAGACTTGATGGCACAGTCATGAATTTTTGAACTGAGAGTGTTCCATGTTTCATCTACCGAGTCACATTGGGTGACATTATCCATGCTTTCAGCAAATAACTTTTCAAATGACTTTCTATTTGATTCATCTCTGATTGCTGTTACATTGATCTTAGGGATTGAAGGGGCTTTTGATCTGTATATTTTCTTGGCCGAAATTTTGATTTTGCTGACTACCAGTGCATGGTCGGTGTCACAGTCAGCACTGTGGAGGGAACGAGTTATTTTTATACAGCCCAAACTCTTCCTCCTTGAGAGAATAAGATCTAATTGATGCCAATGGCCAGACCTGGGATGGCGCCATGATGTTCTTTGGCATCTCTTAAGGTCAAAGTACGTGTTTGTAACACATAATGAGTTTACGGAGCATAGCTCCAGAAGGCGCTGCCCGTTTTCGTTGATGTTGCCAATGCCGAAGTGCCCAATGCACTTTGGCCATGCGGAGTGATCTGATCCCACTCGAGCGTTAAAGTCACCCAGAATTAGCAGGCCTTCGGTGAGAGGGATGTTGTGGAGAGTCCTCTGCAATGCCTCGTAGAAAATGTCTTTGGTTTCGTCAGAGGAGGTAAGTGTTGGGGCATAGACACAGATAATGTTGGTAAAACCAGACCGGGTGTTCAGTCTGAGTGTCATGATGCGTTCTGACACTCCAATTGGAGTTGCGATCGAATTGATAAGGGAGTTTTTTACGGCGAAGCCCACGCCGTGGATTCTCGGCTGTTCGCTGCTAAGGCCCTGCCAGAAGAAGGTGTAGTTTTCTTCTTTGACTGACCCGGAGTCGGGAAGTCGAGTTTCTTGAAGGGCAGCGATGTCGATGTTTAGTAGCTGAAGTTCTCGATCAATAATTTGGGATTTCCTGATGGAGTCAATATCAGTGAGATCTTGCTGTTGCAAGCCTGGGCGCATTGTTCTGACGTTCCAGGTACCAAGTTTTAGTATTTTTCTGTTTTTGCCAGGTGCACACTTTACGTCGGCTTTTTGACTTTTGGTCTAGCTCCAACCACCTTATGAAGCAGGCTGACGTGGCGGAACAACACCCAACTGCCTGGGGGCTGCCCAGGTTACGGCGGGCGGTAGTTGATCAATGCAGCTGAAAAGCCGCTCCCACCGACAGAGGGGACCCCTGGCGCTCATCCGTACGCCAAATGGATTGAGCTTGTCACCGGTAACTGCCACCTCCCGTGTTGTGCCCATCCGTAACGGATGGCTGGAGTGTCCTCTCCAAATCGGAAATGGGTGGGCTTATAGAGGAGAGACAGACGCTTGCCAAGCCCGAGGAAACGCCTCCTCGTTTTGCTGCCTTGCCTGGGCTATTTTTAAGAGATGGTGCTTTGCCCAGAGGCACCACCCCTCTCTCTGCCATTCTAGTTAAACCCAAGGGAGAGACCAGGTCAATACATTTGGAACTAGTCCGGCTGCAGGAGATGCTGGAAGCCAGTTTGATGCAGTTCTCCCTGACAACCACCTTCGGGTCTCCACTCCTGATTTTCTGTCTGGGTTTACTCCCATAGCAACACACAAGGCAGTGTGGTAATTGTATTCAGGGTTACCTTCCCCTAGTCTTCCTCTCTCCCGAGATGACCCACAAGACAGTGGGGGTGACAGTAGCAGGCTGTATTGTGTACTGTCATACAATAGCAGAAAACTCTGGCCTGACATACAGGCTAGTAGTAGCGGTAATAATAATCGGCCTATTAATAAATAACATTTAAATAGCGCTTTTTCCCGTCAAATGCAAGCTCTGAGAGCTTTACAGTCAGTCTTCAAGTTCACAGCCAGTTCACCTAATATTAGATAAAACCTAAATCCCCTAATGTTAAAGTCAACATCTCCCTCCTCCTCCGCCCTCGACATACACTTTCCCACTGTGCCTTCATCTCACGGTCGTGGCTCTAAACTCTTCCACGGTCTTACATCCATTCAGCTCCCAGTTTCCATTCAATTTACTTTGTTACTTTCCACAGAGGTATTTCTTTTATAACCTATGGTGTTTTTTTTTTCTCTTTTTTGCGGCATTTCTACTAAACTCCTAATATGTTCTGACAAGGTTTCATTACCAACGTCCTCTCTCCGCCAGCAGATTAGCCCTTGTTGAAGACCTAGTGAGCATTCAACCGGCCATTGTCAACTGGCTCAATAGAAAACCTTTTTGCTGCTTTTTAACCACCATCTACACAGTCTGATTCTTTTCTGACAGCAAGAAATTTGACCGTCCTGGTGAAAATGAGATTTAAGTACATACATTTTAGACACGAGACAAACTTTTCCTGGGAACTCCAATCTTGATAAATATATAGATATTTTTTCGCATATTGAGGTCAAAAGCCTTAGGGGGAAATTCTTCTCAATGGAAAATCATCAACAAATTACTTTCACGGCCATTTCGGCCATTCATTGCTTCGCCTTGTGAATTCTTCGCAGTTTATACTCACCTTTGTCACCAAAGTACTTCAAATGTTACTGGAGTCTCATGGATATTTAGGTTTCATCACTCTGTGACATATTTTGTTCACTTGGAATTTTTACTTTCTATCTTTTAATTGTTTTTGTTGCCCTTTCCCAGGCTACTGATACAGTTGTATTGATGAATCGTATTTAGGACTGTTGTTTGTTTGTGAAATATCACATTTGGATCCGTCGCTTGTTGATGAATTATCTTATTTGGGACTATTTCTTGTTAATGAAACATCGTGTTTGGGGCTGTCGCTTGTTGATGAAATATTTTATTTAGGACTATTTCTTGTTAATGAAACATCGTGTCTGGGGCTGTTGCTCGTCGATGAAATATTTTATTTAGGACTATTGCTTGTTAACGAAACATCGTGTCTGGGGCTGTTGCTCTTTGATGAAATATCTTATTTAGGACTATTTCTTGTTAATGAAACATCGTGTTTGGGGCTGCCGCTTGTTGATGAAATATTTTATTTAGGACTATTTCTTGTTAATGAAACATCGTGTCTGGGGCTGTTGCTCGTCGATGAAATATTTTATTTAGGACTATTTCTTGTTAGTGAAACATCGTGTTTGGGGCTGTTGCTCGTCGATGAAATATTTTATTTAGGACTATTGCTTGTTAATGAAACATCGTGTCTGGGGCTGTTGCTCGTTGATGAAATATCTTATTTAGGACTATTGCTTGTTAATATAACATGGCATTTGGGACTGTCGCTTGTGCATGAAATATGGTATTTGGGAATGCTGCACTTAAGCCTGATGAAAATGGAATCTCCAATTTGTCTGCATAATATCGGTTTGTTTATACGTGTAGTTTGTTTATAAGTATTAGTCTTCCACGACAGTTTGTTAGTCTTCAGTTTCTCTGAGTGTAAAATACGATAAGAATATTATCATGTCAGTATGTGGCGTCGCTGTAAGTGTTATACGTTGTTGTTTTTTTAAATAAAAATAATTATAATTCATAATAATGTGTAGGAATTTTTTTTTTAAAAAAACTCTCTCGAAATTGGACTTTTTGATTGCACTGAAGGGCTGGTCTCCCTTAGCACTAGTTTTTGGTGCTCGACTGTAAGTTGTTACTTGTACGTATCCGTCCCAAGCGTTTTGCTCTAGGAGCGACAGCGTCTACGTATCTATCCCTAGCCCCGTCCTTATCCTCAACCCTAAACCTTACCGCATCCCTAACCCTGGCCCCTTACCCTTTCAACCCCCCCCCCCCCCAAAAAAAACCAGGAGGAAAACAAAAAGAAAATCTGAGAGAATAATTAATTAAGGCTGTTGTTAGGAGTATTTCGTCAAGAGCTGTCTAGCTCTGAAGTCACAAAGGACTTTAAAATAACTACAACTAGGGCACTAAAACTCTGGGGACATACGTACTTGTAACAACATTCTTGGTATTACTGAGCATCTTTTCTGACATGAGCATAACCAGTATCGATTTTCAACATCGACAGTCTTTTAAGTTTATTTGGAATTTTACATAATTATTTTCATAGGGGACACGACGTGTTCTAGAGACAAAGTGCTCGCCTCCCATGCCGAAGGTACCGGGTTCGATCCCCGGTCGGTGCAGGTATGTTGGAATTTTTTTTTCGGGGCAAAAAATTCCTGCTCCTGATCGAGCACCTAGTCGTCTCGGATAAAGAGGAAAAACTCAGAGGGCCACTGTGCGGGCTGTGCACGTTAAAGATACCTTGGCAGTTAAAAGTAGAGAAGAGCAGGCCGAACAAGGCCACTGCCCGGGCAAAATTCTAAAGAAACTCATCCCTACCAAAAAAAATCGCACAGAAACTAGAACAAGGAAAATAAAAACGAGAAAAATGAGGTGTAATTTAATGCCAAGGGCAGCGAACCTCCTAAAATAAAGACTTAAACACATGCATAGGCTCATATTTCGCACCTAACCGTAACAAATGGAAGTGATATCTTACTTGTCAGACTGTACCCCGATTTCAGTTGCTTCTTTGGGCTTTGTAAGAAATAGTAATTAGATTAAAAAAGAAAAGAAATCTACACTACCAAGTGCTGTTAAACATTAAAAAATGTTGAACAAAATTCTTGTAGTTTAGGACATGGACAATAACTGTTCGCTGAGTATTCACCTATTGCTTCCCTGCTAAAGTCAAACACTGTCACAGTAATGTTTCATACAGATTAAGTACAGTAGAATGTCTTTTCAAATAATTTGGTCTAGTTAAAAAGACGGCGTCTGAACCCCGAACAACACTCTGGTCCTCATAATGCAGATGTGGGTCAGATCATAATTCTATGCATAGTTTGCACACATTCCTTCATCCTTTCATCGTGCTACAGCTACTACATTTATAACTGAATTTGATCACACCTTTCCACACTCAGGCACGCACCCGCTGAACGATCACCTTTCCTGACCTTTAACCTGAGACTTTTTTCCAGCAGAAAACTGATTTTCCCTTAGGCTAAGGCCGCACACATGCAACTTGTTGTCGTGTTGCTCTCGTGTGTTGGGTTCCATGTTCTCGCCGACTCTGTATTGGGCTGGAGTGTGGTGGCTGTGCGAATTTGCATTCATTCGCCTAGATTTAAAGACAGTTGTTACAAGTACGTACGTCCCCCAAGTTTTTTGCACTAGGGATACGTATTTTAAAGCCTTTTGTGACTCCAGAGCAAAGAAGTTACAAACTCTTTTCTAACTTCTTTGCTCCAGAGCTAGAGAGCTCCTCCCGAAATCCTCCCGAAATACCCCTAACAAAAGCCTTAATTAATTATTCTTTCAGATTTTCCTTTTGTTTTCCTCGTTGAAAGGGTAAGGGGCAGGGTTAGAGATTGGGTACGATTCAGGGCTAAGGATAAGGGCTCGGTTAGGGATAGGCACATATACGTACTGAAAAGCTTGAGGGCCGTATGTACTTATAACAACAGCCGATTTATAAGGATGTAACGCGACAGCGAGATAGCAAAGTCGCATGTGTGCGCCTAGGCAAACTGACGTTGATTCAGTTTGTACCATATGAAAACATTTTCAGGACAGTTACAGTGTAACTGCTCTTGTCCACAGTATCCGCTCCGCTCCGCTATTTTTTACGGAAAATGACGTACGCAAAAAACCTCTCTTTGCCTATGGCGGTGAGGAACGGAGCGGAAGGGATGATGAGGACAAGATCAGTATGCAGAGGCAAAGAGTGTGTAACATCATTGTCTGTAAAAATAGCTGAGCTGATGCTGTGGACAAGAACAACAAAACTGGACATTGAGACGAAATGTAAAACTTCGGATAGGTCTACGTTTTGCGTTATCCTTTTTGACTACAATTTGTGTGTTTCGATTAACAGGAGAGAACAAAAAATAGGCCTATTCATACTTACACTCTATTACAACCTAAAAGTTCTGAATATACAATTTTATTTATCTATTCATTTAGACATATATTTATTTGTGTATTTTGTTATTTCGTTATTTATTTATTCATGCATTTATTTATTTATTTATCAATCCATTAATGTAGTTTATTTATATTGTGTGTTTTTTCTTTCATAATTTGAGTGTAATATTACGGCCTGTAGCCAAGGAAGTTAAGTTAAGCCGAAAATTGTCTCTCTATTTTAATATTCCGTATCTCGGAAAAGGCCCATATCCGAAAAGTACGCCGGGTCGGAAACTGTCTACTATACTACAACAGACCTCTTTCGCAGTCTTACAAGTCCGCTCATACCTACAGCTATCTCTGTTTGTTACGGACTGTATGATCATGGTACCTACAGCAATCTCTATTTGTTGCGGACTGTATCATCGTGGTACCTACAGCAGCTATCTCTGTTTGTCACGGACTGTATGATCATCATACCTACAGCCATCTCTGTTTGTTGCAGACTGTATCATCATGGTACCTACAGCAGCTATCTCTGTTTGTCACGGACTGTATGATCATCATACCTACAGCCATCTCTGTTTGTTGCAGACTGTATCATCGTGGTACCTACAGCAGCTATCTCTGTTTGTCACGGACTGTATGATCATCATACCTACAGCCATCTCTGTTTGTTGCAGACTGTATCATCGTGGTACCTACAGCAGCTATCTCTGTTTGTCACGGACTGTATGATCATCATACCTACAGCCATCTCTGTTTGTTGCAGACTGTATCATCATGGTACCTACAGCTATCTCTGTTTGTTACGGACTATATGATCATTGCACCTACAGTTATCTCTGTTTGTTAGTGACTGTATGATCATGGTACCTACAGCTATCTCTATCTGTTACGGACTGTATGATCATTGTTCTCACAGCTGTCTCTGTCTGTTACGGACTGTATGGCCGTATTCCTGGCTGGCTACGGGCCTGAGTGGACAATACGAAAGGGTCAAAATCCCTTTGAGATTGTGCACACAGGCATCTTGGCCGAGGTCAGGTGAGACCTACATAGAAACGGATGACCGCCCAAAGTCGAAGACGGCAGGGAAAGTTCATTGAACGGCAGCAGGTTTTCATTGAAAGTTCAATTTCCCATACCCTCGTTTTTCTGTCTTTTTCTCCTCCGCCCCCCCCCCTCTCTCTCTCTCTCTCTCTCTCTCTTTTCTCTCTTTTTCTGTCTCTTTCTCTCCCTCTTCCTCTCCCTCTTTCTCTTCCCCTCTCTCTTTGTCTATCTTTCTCTCCCTCTTTCTCCCTCTCTCTCTTTCTCCTACCTCACCCCCTCTCTGTTTTTACCTTTGCCTCTATCTGCCTGTTTGTGTCGACTATCTATCTCTCTCATTCTCCCCCTCCCCTCCCCTCCTCCACCCAATTTGTCTTTTCATTCTCTCTCACTCTTCCTATCTATCTGTGTGTGTATGTGTGTGTATGTGTGTGTATGTGTGTGTATGTGTGTGTATGTGTGTGTATGTGTGTGTGTTGCTGGCACATTTTCTTAAGGCTTGCCCCTACCCATTTATGGTTTCCTCCAGATCTTCCTCTTTCATCTTTCCATATTTCCCTTCACTTCCTCCCTCCATCTCTTCCATACATCCCTCTTCTACCTCCTCTGTCCCACTTTCAGTTCATTCCCACCATTATCTTCCCCCCCCCCCCCATTCTCTCCACCCTCTTTACTCCCTCCTTCCCCGTTAAGTTCTGCCTCTCGCCCCTCCTCACTGCCTCTGGTGACAAGCTGACTGACTTCCTATCATATTTTCCCACCATTTGGCCCCTATAACCGAAATGTTCCCACAAGACTCTGCCCCCAGAAAGAAAAGAAAAACTGCTTCTTTCAGCCCACCACCGACCGATCACCTCTCTCACTGGTATGTTGTGGTTTTGTTTGGTTTTTTTTCAAAAGTAATCTAAGGTTTCAGTGCATTTTTTTCTTTCCATTGCCCCCTGGGATGGTTTGTAATCTGTTCGTAGATTGTTTTGCAATCGGCTATGTTTGGCAACCAAGGACAGGAAGAAGAACAAGAGGACGACCAGGGAGAAGATGGCAAGACGACACAAAACAGAGAGGAGGAAACATCATGGATGAGGAAAACATTAGACAGAAAAGTATGGAAATTATTATCGGAAGGCTGTGTCCTGCAGTAGATGGACAAAGGACGAAGGACAAAATCTAAGGTTTCCTGTGGGCTCAGAAAGAATTAATTCTGTCTCAAGCGTGCTGTCATCATATAATAATGGAGCTTGAGCCCAACTTTGTTCCCGCAAAGGCTTTTTTTACTACGCAACGTAGAGAAATGAAACTTGGCACATGTATGTAAAATTTATTCAGCCTGTACGTGTCGAGCTCATTTTTTCCCGAAACTCTTTACTTTTCCCAGAAATTCAGTTATAATTATCAGTTATCAATTCATGATTGCGAATACGACGTGATAATGTACTTCCGTCAATTTCGTCATTTCCGCCTCTTACCGGAAATGTAAACTAGAGTTCACAATCCAGCCACGTCAAGAAAACTTTGATACCGAGTATATTGTTATACAGATGAGATGAGTGCCATTCATTCATACCAAGAAAACTGTGTAGAAATATTTAGAGTGTGCTTCAAGCTCGGAAGGAAATATTTTTATTATAGACTAGATCTCGGAGTGTCAGTCATGCCAAGAAAACTTTGCCGAAAGGCTAGATCTAGGCCTCTCACGCCTCGAGGATCGAACTAGAGCTACTGCCGCTCACACAGCTCGGATTTGCTTGAAATTTTACATGTGCCTGCCCTTCGACCCGCAAAAGGTTCTCTTTTAGATTTGGAGTCTTGAAAAGGTGTGGAAGTATTTTTTTTAGTTTGCTTTATGCCGCTAACTGACTACCTCCGATCCTTCATTTTTTACGAACACAGTCATGAGTCCATGACATCATCACTTCCTGAAAAATTCTCGGTGCGCACTACCTCGCACAATATACTAATAATATTATCCTATCTATCTGTTAATCGCCGATTTTATGTGGATGAATCAAAGTGTCTGGAAATCAATGTCTTTGTGCTGATTCCTTTCGGTCTTGATTGGTGAGCTTTGTTTTTTTACCATTCGAAGAATGGGGCAGAACTTTACTAGTGTATATAATGTTCACAGTGAGGAGAATTCTAAACATGAAATGAATGTAATCATTTTAGCATCATAACTGTTCTTGCCCTGCTCCGCTATTTTTTACGGAAAATGACGTATGGAAATCTCTCTTTGCCTCTGTAGCGGTGAGGAGCGGAGCGGAACGGCTGCTGTGGATAAGTATACAGAGGCAAAATGTGTTTTACGTCATTGTCCGCAGAAATAGCGGAGCAGGGCGGATGCTGTAGACAGCAGCAATTAAATAGGACAAAGGAGTTCAATAATTATTATTGTCTATCCTAAACATTCGGAAGGGGGGAGAATCTAAGCAAAAGGGGAGGTAAAAAGGGAAGTGGGGAGACAATCAATTATTGGTAAGTGGGTAAATGAGTGGGTCAAGGAAGGAGTGTAGGTGTGGGCAAATGAGTGAGCCGGGAGTCGATAAATTGGAGGCTGAGAGATTGATGGTTGGGAGAGTGAAGAAGTAAATGAACTAGTAAGCATATGCATGAGCGAGTGAGTGAGTGTGTGCGCCCGTGAGTGAGTGAGTGAGTCAGTGAGTGAGTCAGTCAGTGAGGGAGTGAGTGAGACAGTGAGTGTGTGAGTGAGTGAGTGTGTGAGTGAGTGAATAAGTCAGTGAGTGAGTGAGTCAGTGAGACAGCGAAGGAGTCAATGAGTCAGCGAATGAATGAGGGAGTGAGTGAGTGAGTATAAGAATATACTGCGAGGTATTTTTTTGTTCAGATCCATAGACTGAAAAAAAAAATTCTCTTTTAGCGCTTCTCGGAACTAGTAAGATTGTATCATCGTTCATTGGTTTCTTAATTATGCAGGCCCTTTTCTAAATTTATGATCTTAATAATTTAAAAAAAGAAAAAACAGAAGGAGGTCATGAATGGGCGAATCTTCAGAAAGCATTATTTGGATATATGGCCATAATATCACCATTTACAACAAGAACAGCTTTACAAGAATTCCGCGTTTGACTGACACTGCTTTTCTGCAAGTAAATGATGAATATCAGTATTCTGTTCGGAAGTTTATAAAACACACCCCATCTTTGACCTGTGTTGTTAAACGACCTTCATTTCGTCTCTGTCAGAGTCAAAGGTTCTTTGACCTGAGTTCACATCGCCTCTTTGTATACACTACAAAATTAACTGTATTGTCGGTGTGTGCTCATCTATAATAACGCAGCATCTCAGAACTTTGGATCATAACTCTTGTAACCCATAAGGAGAAACGGCCATTTCACTTGACCACCGTTGTCTGTAAACACTGAAGGTGGCGCGGAATGTTCGCTCCGTTTCCAGCAGCGATGCACAGATCCTGAACCCACGGAGCCCATAGCATTTTCTTCTGTTGTCCTACAAAGAGGACATTCCTGGCCGTTGGTCCTCCCATATTATGGTCTTGCATGAAATAATCTTTTCACTTGGTGGCCAGATCTGCTTCCCGTCTTAACTTTATAACCCGAGCATTAAAATCGCTGACGTTCACAAATATATTCGGCTCTGTGGCCGCCGGTAAGAAACTTCCAGACTGTAGGACTGTCAAGATGGTGGAATAAAAGGCGGAAAACATTTTAGAAAAATTAGTTGTATTATTGTATACTTAACCAGCTATTAAGAGAGACAGACAGACAGACAGACAGAGAGACAGATACACAGAGATAAAGAGACCGAGAGATGGGGAGAGAGAGACACACAACTGATAGAGAGAGAGAGAGAGAGAAAAAGGAGCGAGAGAGGAAGAGAGACAGACAGACAGACTAACAGACGGACAGACAGAGACAGATAGACTTACAGAGATAGACAAAGAGACTGAAACCAGAAAGAGAGAGATGGGGAAAGAGACAGAGAGGAAGACACCATAAATGGGGAGGGAGGGAGAGAGATGGAGGCCTACTAAGAGACAAACAGACAGACTGACACACACACAAAGACACACAGATAGACATACAGAGACACACCAAGAGACAGAAACCAGACAGAGTGAGAGATGGGGAGAGAGACAGAGAGAGAGACACCACAAATAGGGAGGGAGAGAGTGAGAGAAAGAGAGAGAGAGAGATGGAGGCCTACTAAGAGGTATTCTTAGAAGTCAAAACGCTTAAATCAGTACAAATTAAAATCTTTGTCCTGCGTGA
>OZ007570.1:18178473-18343473 GCA_963931925.1 Onchidella celtica | reverse complement strand
TCGCAACGTATAATTATTAAGACCCTGTGACTTGAGATTGTTCAGTGTGCATTTTGTTTTAGTTGGTCATCATTTTGGAGATTGTTCACGGTACCATTCTCTTTGTTATTGTTGTTGTTGATGTTGTTGTTGTTGTTGATATCATGTTAAGCTGAGTTTTCATGTGTGCGGAACGGAAACGTCAGAAATCCTTGAAGTAGTGAAACAAAAAGAATGTTTTCACACATAGAAACACTTTTTCTTGTAACCACTTGATGGATTTTTGCCGTTTCTGTGTCCGTTTTCGTGCATATGAAAACGCAGCTTTGGATGTCGTTCTAATTGATTATGTCTTTCATCCTTTAAGAGATTATTCGATGCATCATTTTTTAAAACCTTTTTATGGTCGTCCATCGTATCACTTATTATTTTTTATTCTTCTAATTTATTATTATTTCAGAGTTTGTTCATTGTAACATTTTATTTTAGTTTTCACAGGTATTCAATTTTTTCTTTTATGTTTTTTTTTGTTTATTTTTGTTTATCATCAATGTAACATTCTTTTTCCTGCAAATCATCATATTAAAGAATATTTCCGTTTATCATCACCAGCTGACCAGAGCTAATTTACCTTGTACCAAGACCAGCTGCATATCTAGATCTAGGTCACATTGCAAACGACACTTGGATTCGAAGCAAAGAATAATAGATCTTTTTATTACACCATGATTCCTTGCAGAATACACAGATGTGATAAAGTTGTCTTTCGGCCAGCAATGTGTAAAAGAGTGGCGTAAAAAGCAATTTCCGGTCACACTTTTCGATTCATGTCGAAACACTTTCTTCAATTCAACGCATTTGCGGCTCAAAATCAACGAAAGCATTAAAAATATAGCCAACTTCCAGACCTTTTAAAATCCGTCCACGTACACCTGTACGTCTTTCTAAGCGTGATATGATATTTTGTAGAATTTAAGGCCGAGCGGTTAAAAGGCCGTTCATGATTACGTTGGGGGCTTTACTTCCTTTATAATATGGTTTTAAATTCATATTCGTTTTCGCCAGCGTATTCACCATGGGAAAAGATACAGTACGATTTGCTAGTGTGTTATCTGATATGGATCTCACTAACGGTATGCTGAACAATATAACTTTACCATTGGAAAAGAAGGGTCTGTTACAGTCCCCTTTAAAATAACAAGGTTCTATCTCCATTTTTTGGTTGAACTCAGTTACACACTACACAGTACTTCTACAGGCATTCTCCATTGTGCGTCAAAGTATCCAGCGCATTCGGCGTGTAATTTGCAAGTATTGCTAAACAGAAAAAAAAAAAAAAGTCGTATCTCCAAAAGCTGTGACCTCATGAAACTTCAATCATCAGTTTCTCAGAAGTTCCTTGAAGGGAGTTGGGACCTTGTCATTCCAAGGGGACAATTGGTCCTCTGAGTTTCCCTTTGTTTCTGTGGGTATTTCTGGGAGATAATGTAAGCCAACATGTCAAATGTACTGATAATACCCTTGCTAATGTCTTAACATGATGGCTTTCATCGTAGTTAAATATTATTATTATAATCACACATATTTTAATGTTAATATTTCGCTATCTACATTATAGTCCTGAAAATCATGGTGGTGTGAACGCGGCCTTAATGTATTGTAGCTGATTAGCCATTTTTATGGGGGTCAGGCCCGGAATGTGTGTGGTTTGGGGGTGTGTGGGGGAGAGGTTGAGGGAAGGGGAGGACCTGGGAAGTGTAAGATTATGAAATTCAAGAGAGATACCAGCTGATGGCTCCTTAACTGCCTCTCTTTGACCCTGGTGAATACGGACGGGGTGGTCCAGGGCAGGACCGTCTACTAATGGTAAATAAAGAGGGGGAGAGGAGGGATGCAGTCTTTGCAGATCCATAGGGGGACACCTTGGTCCAGAGGCAAGCTGTTCGCCTCTCATGCTGTAGGTACCGGGTTCGCTTCTCGGTCGGTGCAAGCATGTCGGAATTTGGGAGGGAGGGGAAGATCCCTGTCCCTGATCCTGTGGTAGTTGGCATCGAGCACCTTGTCTTCTCGGGTAAGGACGAAAAACTCGGATGGTCCCTGTGCACGTTGCGCACGTTTAAGATTCCTTGGCAGTTGGATAGTTCCATACATACAAACATTATTATATTGGTCAAAATTCTCAAAGGTTGTTTTGCATAACATTGGGAATCGGTGACCTTTCTAATGAAGAAAAAACAACAACAACAACAAAACAACAACTGATGCATGACTGAAAAAACTCAGAAAAACGAAGGAGCAGCAGAAAAATGGAAAGAATGTATTTAATTTGTTAATGTGACCTTAAAATCACACTTAAAAGCCCTGAGGCAAGTATAGTAATTAGCGGCTTAAAACAGGCACTTAAAATACCCTGATATAATCATAATTGTCATTTTCTCTGTAATGTACAATGTAAACTGTTTTACAAAAAAGGAAAATCTCTGCTTGTCCCCAGGCGAAGGAAAAAGCAGGGTTAGAGATGTTAAAAACATGGTGGAAAAAATGCAGAGTTGTAAGGTTGAAAGGGCCGAACCCAAGACTTCTTGCTCATCGGGCAAATGTCTTGACCAGCTGAGGAATTGCATCTCAGACGTCCCACACTGCCATCCTCAACAAGACGGCAAAAGAATCACTACTGTCATCGCCATCACCATTATTGGCATTTCCATTATCATTATCATTATAATAATTCAGATTAGATAGTTGGCACACAGCATAACCTTCTGGATACGAACCGTAAAGCAATTTTGTTACTAACTTTTAGTTCTATATCCTAAATGCTAACCTGGGTCGCATAAGGTCTCTTGTCATTTTTAATCTCACTTTCATTAAAATGTGTACCATTATCGACAACACCGTCATCAGCAGCAACATTTTCGTCATTATGACCATTAAAACCAACGGCTTCAGCACCTCTTTCATCCCGACGACCATCATTATTTAATTTTTACCACCGTCAACATCATTATCACCATCTCTTTCATCGCGTTACCAAGAAAATGTCACAGAAGCGCTAAGATTCCAGGATCAACTCCAACGATAACACCAACCAGCCTTGTCTATCAGGTACCATCATACTTTCACTACCATGACCCTCTACCACCCAGCCACTACATCACCAACACAGCTACGCTACACGCCTATACCGGCCACCAACGGCATCGACAAAATCACCGCCACCAACATCGACAGCACCATACATCACGGTTTCATTACCAGCACCCAGCTCACAGATAACCAAACTCCGCTGGTCTACAAAGACCAAACCGGTCTGTTACTGGTGAAGACTTATTCTAAGCCCGAAAATAAGATCAAAGCTCTCTCCGGCTTACCGCCCCCGATAAGAGAGTAATTCACTCCGTGTAAATTATACTGTGAACTTCATAGACAGGAAATGACCCTCAGCCTTGTTTCTTGACCTGGGCTGACCTTTTTCTGTTGCCTACGTGCCCGGGATAAAGCTAACCTACATCGTATAGACCTGCTAGTGAATTTATAGTTATAGTGAAGTTTTAATGTTAAACTGATTTACTGTGATTCTTATGCTCTCAATTATTGGGTCGGCGATTAAAAAAAGCAACAAACCGCTAATATATAATATAGAAATATCAGAACTGCCCTGCCCTACATGCGAGAAGCCATCGAGTTCAAACCTCAGTGGTATCGACGTTTTCTCTTAGATTTTTTTCTGTAAAATTTCTCGTTTTTCTTGACGTTCATTTCCTAATACCAAATTTCAGACTCTGCAATTTAAAGAGAACAGTTTACTTTGGACTCTACGACAGGTCGACTAACATTTGAACGGCTAAACTGATAATGAAGATACAGTGTATTGTTGATTCCGTTGCTGTTATTTGATATGACAGGAACAATAAAATGATGATTATGATGAAGACAGACTAAAGATATGGTACTTTCCAAATTCATTTTTATTGAATTTACAAACGGATGAATTTTTGATCAATAATATCATTAGCATCATTCTTCTGCGAATTTTGCTCTCTATCTCTCTCTCTCTCTCTCTCTCTCTCCCTCTCTCTCTCCCTTTCTCTGTTATATTCTTTATTTCGTCTGGCTTTTTCATCCCACAGTGTGATATTTTCTCCAAACTCAAACGCTTTGTGTTTGTCTGTCTGTCATCTGTCTGTCTATCTGTCTGTCTGTCTGTCTGTCTCTCTCTCTTTCTCTCTCTCTCTCTCTCTCTCTTTCTGTCTCGCACAGGATGACTGTTGTCGTGTCGAGACGTGCTTTCCCTAAACTCAAACTCCGTACAATGTTTGTCTGTCTGTCTGCCTCTCTCTCTCTCTCTCTCTCTCTCTCTCTCTCTCTCTCTCTCGCTGTCTCTTTATCTCTTTCTCTCCCTCTTTCTTTCTCTCCTTTACTCTCACTTTCTCCCTCTTTCTCTCTCCCCTTTTCCTTCTCATCCTATCCAAGATTTCATATTCCCTTCTTATCCAGTCGTTCAGAATGCTGTAGTTTTTGTTATGCAGTTCCCGTTCATCTTCAATCTCCAAACAGTGCCTCGAAATATACTTGAAGCATAATTAACAAAGAAAAAAAAAAAAAAAAAAGCCTGATATGAAGTGTTGATCAATAGGAAATCTAGAATTTTACATGCAGCAGAGTTCACAAAGAGAAACTGGAATTCACACATAGGGCAGTACAGCATTAATATAGAGATCCCGGTCATTTCCCCTGTCTGTCTCTTTTCCTCCAACACTTGAGTTTTTCCCCCTTATTCCCGACTTTCAATAAGTTTATCACCTGATGCGTTGAGCTTATTATTCTTATAAATTTAAAACTCTTTCTGGAGACGAAGGGGGGGGGGGGGCATTTCAGGTTCCGGTTCTAGATTAGTTTGACCTCCTAGAAGATTTTGCACTAGGAATCTGATTGTAAAGGTGTGAAAAATCAATGGCTTTGTGCCACCCGGAAACGTACGATGAGCTTCAAAAGGCTCGAAACTGAGGGGAAATGAAGAGATTCAGGTGTGCTTCTTTTTCCTTCGTCACCCAAAGTAGGTCATGTTTACACATTTATTTCATAAAGGCAACAAATCAGGTTTTCGTGTTAATAATTTGTCGCTACGTCCCGTTGTCGAATCGCTGACCTGGTGAACTTTAGAATAACCAATCCTGATATGACGCAGTTTGTTGGCTGTTTCTCTCAATAGAAAGGTCTGTAAAATTCAAATCACTGGTTCCATCCCTTAGTCATTATAGAGCCAAGGTGTTCCTTTTCATGCTCTTTCATCATTTCAAAGCTGATACAGAAAAGGAACAAATTGACCTCAAAAAAGTAGAGCAACTCCAGGAAGATCCTGTCACTTCCATACAATGAAAGTTCAGAAGTTTATGTGCTAAACACAATGGCAACAGATTCTTGCTATCCATCAAAAATGTATTTGCTATTGTTAGGCTGCTCCTTGGGTTTGGCGTCAAATAATCATATTCATCTCTTCGTTAAGCTCATGTGATAAGTCTTGACTATTTATTTGGCCAAGGTATGTCCGCTAGTTCCAAAATTAAATTTATCAGTTGGCCCGCGGACTCGGAGAATACACAGATGTGATTGTTTTAAAGTTGAATCTCGATCACCAATGTGTAAACTGAGGCGCAGAACGAAATTTCCGGTCCTAGTTTTTAATTATACTCGAATAGAATGCGTCTTTTTTTCTTTCCGGCTTAAATTGTCGGAACAATTTCTTCTGTACAACTCATCTTGGGCTCAAAATCAAGGAAAGTATTAAAAATGTAGCGAACTTCAGTGCCTATTAAAATATTCCCACGTACACCATACGTCTTGCTTTGCGCAATATGATCTTTCGTAGAATCTGAGGCTCAGCGGTTAAAAAGCTTTTCATGATTACATTGGAGGAATTATGACTCTGCACGCAAGGATAGTTCTTTATTTAATCAGATTATAAAAGAATTAAGGTACAAAGTAATCATGAAAGGCCTTTTAAGTGTTGAGCCTTAAATTCTACTAAATATCATAATTATTATGCATAGAAAGACATGTATACGTTGGGATATTTTAAAAGGTGTTGAAGTTCGCTACACCTTAAAGTGTTAATTTAATAATAATAATACAAGGATGGGTAACCAGGGCTTGTTTTCTTTACATACGAACGTTCTTACTTAAATCCATTTCTTTGATAAAAGATTATAAAACTGTCGCTTTGTCTGAGAAAAGATTACAAAATTCTGTTCAAAGATTGCAGTATGTCTGATTACAGTTTCAGTAAGAGGTAAATGAAAGAAGGAGTGGAAGTAACGAGAGGTCTGCTACTTGTGTCGCGGCTGCTGTTATCACTAACGAGATTATTGAGGATTCTCAACGTCATTTTATCTTGAAAAACCCTTCCGGAATGTTCTTAAAACCAAGAGTCTCTTTGGAACCCTTGTCTTAAATAAAGGTAAGAACCCGGAGAAATCATTTCTCAATTCAATACCCCCTCTTAGGCCTTTCCGGTTGCACCTTCGCCTGTTAATAACACCAAAGGTATTGCAATAATAGTGTATGGCAGCTATAGCAACCAGTACATCGCATTCAGTTAACTGCCACTGTATAAATGACAATTTCTACATGATATAGAATACGCTCTCGGGGCATATCATGTTTTCACTTGGTTGGTTGGTTGGTTAGTTGGTTAGTTGGTTGGTTGGTTGGTTGGTTGGTTGGTTGGTTGGTTGTTTGGTTGGTTGGTTGGTTGGTTGGTTGGTTGGTTGGTTGATTGGTTGGTTGGTTGGTTGGTTGGTTGGTTGGTTGGTTGGTTGGTTGGTTGGTTGGTTGGTTGGTTGGTTGGTTGGTTAGTTGGTTGGTCGGTCGGTCGGTTGGTTGGTTGATTGGTTTTTAGTGGAAAGAGGTTTGCTACGGGCCCATTGCTTAGAATGGAGAACCACTCCTCGTACCCTCTCTGCACTCAGTGGCATTTCTTCACTTGAGAATTCTTAAGATGATAAAAATATAAAATTATACGAGGCCGTATTTCTTATTTTTACTGATACCCTGGGATTACTATAAGACTGTTACTGTCTTGTGGCGAGCAAAGGCAAGATTATTTCAGTCCAGATCACTTCTCTATTCAGTCTTGCTTTCATCAAAACCAGTAAATGACTCATCCTCGCCTTTTCCTTTTTTCTTGAATCTTACTCACTTTCTTCGAACAGGAAGCTTAGAGACCCCCATCCCACCCCCCCCCTCCGCCCCTTATTGTGGAAATGAGAAAAATAGGTTATTAGGGATGGTAGCTACGAGCCTGGCTAAATTGTTACCAGTCTCTGCAACTAACCACAACACGACTCAGTGGAGTCTAGGAAATCCTTCTTCTGGGTGAGACGATCTGAAACAATGTAACCCCATACCACCCCAAACCCGGTGATTAGCCGTGTGGCGTTGACTAGGAAGTTATGCTAGCATGACTTTCTGTCTTATTTAGTACCAGGATTGGTTTGCAAAGATAATGACTTCGCCCAACCCAGCAGGCCTAGCTAGAGTAGTACAGGAGACCTACCGGAAGGCACTCCTCATTTTCCCACAAAAACGAAATACGGGTCACACACAAACTGGAACGAAGGGCTATTCAAATCTGTTATTGTATAAAGTGTAAAGCTGAAGAAGTCAGGCGTTCCGTGAACATGAAATTTACAATATCCATTGTTCACTTTGATTAAAACGTCAATGCAGGTCAGGGATTAAAATAGAAATGAAACTACCGAACTTTTGTATTCCATCAAACATCAAACACCCTACGTAGGAGTGAACCATGGTATCCTGTCTTTCAACCGAAGTACGAAATGTTGTTATTTACTGGGGCATGGATGGAGATTTAAACTAGAGGCGGGGACATTCTGCCCTGAGGATACAAATTAAATGCCCCTCCCCCCCCCCCCCACTCACACACGCACGTACAAGTGATCTATAGCCTGGGGAGGAATTCCTACGCTCTTTAATCAAACTCATAGATAGGGGGAAAAAACAAAAACAACAGACATAATTATCGTGTGAAGCTCATAGTCGTCTCGCTACTTCTCTCGTATTACCGAAAAACACCGTATAAGCCAATATAGGTCAAATTCATTTTTTAACATAATTTTTACAGTGAAATGTGCACTTAGTGGGTTTTTAAGTTTTGCACTACTTATAGTTTCTTTTTGGTCATTTCAAAATTTGGAATTGAACAAAATTTTAAGCGAGATGCAAAGCACATAATTATTTGTTTTTTCATTCACAGTAAAATTTCATTTCTGGCACATAATGTCTTTTTCCATAAAACGGCTGATTTCTGGTGTTTACCGTGTGCCTGTGTGTGTGTGTGCGGGGAGGGGGGGGGGGAGGCGTGCGTTGTATCAGATTCTTGGGAAAAAAAGAAAACAACTACATCTCTTCATCTGTCACACAATACGCAATCATATACATAAACCAAGGACATACAAATACAAGGGCTCAACTGAATTTAATTTTCCAATAATTATTATAACCAGCTTTCATATCCATTGATCTAAAAACTACGCCAGAATCCAATTCATACTGATATTAATTTTGTTTGTATTTACGTGGTACTCAAGCGGACGTCCCCCACCTCCCCCCCCCCCCCCCCCACACACACACATCCTCACTAACGGCTGTTAGGGTTAATTCCATCTGGTAAGACTGAAGTTCAGTTACTGTGGCAGAATAAACATAAAATGTAGGAATAATTTTTTTTTTGCGTAAAAGTGAAAACAAAAAATCTGGATATCTAAAGTTACTAATAACATCTTTGTCTCATATAACAATAGAGAAGGACAGGAGACGCGACCGGGAGGCCGGATTGGGCGCGGGAAGAGGCAAAAGAAATGATGCATCAAGGGCATTTGTCTCTAAATTGTCAAAGGTCCCCCCCCCCCACCCACTCTCTCTATCTATCTCTGCTTCTCTCTCTCTCAAATACGCACATTCTCTCTCTCTCTCTTTCTCTCTCTCTCTCTCGGTGTGTACTTGTCTCTACCTGTGTCTCACTGTATATCTGTCTGTCTACCTCTATCTTTCTCTTCCTCTTCCATTCTCTGTCCTCTATTTGTCTGTCTCTCTGTCTGTCTCCTCTCTCTCTCTCTCTCTCTCTCTCTCTCTTTCTCTCTCTCTCTCTCTCTCTCTCTCCCTCCAAACCCTATCAGACACACTTACCACAAATTTTGCCTACACGGCATCTTCTTTCTCCTCCAACCCTCCAACATATTTCTCATTCTGCAATTTCACTGTTAGACACACCTATCTCTCCCCCCTATCGCGGTCCTCTATGGGGACAGGTACGAGGGGAGTTCTCAAAGGGATATTTTATCACCCGGGCCACTTCATGTCTCATTAAGTACTTCAAAGAGAGAAAGCGATAGCATGATGGGTGTTATGATGGCACAGGATGGGCCTGGGGATTGTTTGGGCTTAAGAAGTGTAGAGAGCAGAAAGATTTGACGATTATATTGGAGTGATGTGGGTTATGATGTTGGAGTCACGGAACACCGGAGCAATTGTGCGACATAATTATGAGACGTGGCTGTGGTAGTCAACTTGGTACATATAGGACAAGGACATTGATCTCGATGTGTTTTAGTGTTAGTGTTAGGAAAGGGTTAATTTGTGTGTTGGTGTATGTGTTTGTTTACATGTTGTTCTGTTTGTTTGACTGTCTGTCTGTTTATCTGTCTGTCTGTCTGTCTGCCGGTCTGTCTCCTTCTGTCCCTCTGGTTCCCCCCCCCCCACTTCTCTCTCTCTCTTTCTCTCTCTCTCTCTCTCTCTCTCTGACTCTCTCTCTCTCTCTCCTTCTGTCCCTCTGGTTCCTCCCTACTTCTCTCTCTGTTTCTCTTTCCATCTCTCTCTCCTTCCTTCTCTGTCTGTCTGTAAGGTCGAATAGAATTTGTCGTTTGGGTACATTATAATAATATATTCCTAGATACACCCCCATTTTCCCACATTTTCTAAACAAATAGTCGAATTATTTAAGGCTATCTCCTTCTTCCTCTGCATTTGCCATCTGTCCATCTTTCATTTTGGGTCAACTTCTTATTTTACCCCCCCCCCTCTCCTCCCTTTTTCACCTTTTGTTTCTTCTTCCTACGCCCCCCCCCCACCCCCCCCCCCAGCCCTGTTGCTTTGAATGTTGTTAATTATACATAAGTCCCCCAAGTTTTTTTGGACTAGGGGTACGTATTTTAAAACCTTTTTGACTCCAGAGCAAGAGAGCTCCCCCCACTCCCCCACCCCCCACCAAAATACTCCTAACAACAGTTTTAATTAATTATTCTTCCAGATTTTCTTTGTTTTCTTCCTGTTTTGTGGTTCAAAAAGTAATGATGGACTGTGTTAGGGATTCGATAAGATTTAGGACTGAGGATATTAATATAATATAAGGAAGGGGTTAGGGATAGGTACGCACACACAGACTAATAAAATACCCAGACTGGATGATCCCATTGTGTGACGTCACAAAACAGCGAAAGGTCATGAACCATCCGCCACATTAGGTTTACGTTTACGACCGACGCTTCAGCATAGCTACAATTTTGAATGACACCATTTTGATGCGCCTATTGAACGCGGAAGTTTGGTTCCGCACCAAGAAATTAATACATGTACCACCAATCTTGACAAATAAAATGAAATTTCTACTGCAGATAGAACTAGAATCGGAATTTCCCGAGCGGCGGCCACGTTGGTTATACAGTCGCCGCTCGGGAAATTCCGTAAAAAACAACACAGGCCGAAGCTCGTGTTTCCAGTCTGGTTAATTTATTAGTCTGTGTACGCACATGCCGGTGCCACTAGTGCAAAAACGCTTGCGGTGCACAATAATTATGTACAAGTAATAACAGCCTGTTGTTTTTCTCTTTTGGGGGGGGGGGGGGGTTCTCATACTTCAAATAGACTATATAATTTTTATCGCTCATGCCTTCATCTTTTCTCTTTCTTCTTCAATCTGTACGTCGTCTTTTCATTCAACGATAACAACTGTCATTTTTGTTCATTGTCATAACTAGCCAAACTTTTAAAATAGTCCTTTGCGAGAACTTTGCAAAAACAAACAAGTAAGTAGGCAATGTAGGATGGCATAGGGAAGGGGGGGGTGCAAGGATTGGTCCTGTTTTGTGTTGTTGTTTTTCTTGGCGGGGAGGTGGGGGAGGGGTAGCAAGGGTGACATCTGCTTCTTCTTTCCCCGGTCTTTCTGAGTGCCATACAAAAGTATCGAAAACTCCCTCACTGTCAACGCCCCTGCACCACTCGCCCCTCATGCCCACCACCACCATCTCCTTGCAGCGTTTGTTTAACTGTTACCAGATTAAGCTCCAAATTTTGACGTCTTGTGACCTACTTTTTTTGGGATTCTTGAGCGGCGCATGGCAACATATCAAACCCATTTCCGGTGTTCCAGTGTTTCCGATCGAGGGGATTGACCGATCAGCCATTTTGAAACGTGGATCGCTTGCACTTATGGAAATATCGTAACTTAGAACAGCGAATCCCAAAATTGGTTGCCCGGAACCCGAATATTCCATCACGAGCCTTTTTCCAGGATTCTTCTGGAAAGGTTTCATAAACTGTACAAAAGCGCAATTTACACTAAGGCTGGGTTTTCATGTGTACGGAAACGGAAACGGCCACGTAAACGTCAAAACCCCTTCAAGTAGTGAATTAGAAAGAATATTTCCGTACCTCGTTGCCGTACACATGGGAACACTCTTTCTTTTTGCTATATGATGGATTTTTGCCGTTTCCGTACACATGAGAACCCAGCTTTAGGTTGGGTTTTCATGAAAACTTAAACGGAAACGGCAACGGAAACGTCGAAAACACTTCAAATATTGAGAAAGAAAGAGTATTTGGTCGGTGCAGTTGTGTTCACTGTTCAGCCATAGCTTTCTAGGTAAAAACACTACGCCCCTCTAACAACATTATAAAACCACAGAAGAACTGTGGGGTCGCAGCAGGACTATTTGCAAAGTCAAACTTGGGCAAAAAGAAAAAGTAGCAATAATACCCAAACGATCCAATGTAAAGCAAACTAAAAGAGAAGACAGAAAACAAAAGCAGCGTTAAAAAGGACCCGTGTCTCTTCAAAAGTTCGAGAACCGCTAAGAAAGAAAACAAAAAAAAACAGACTTACAACAGAGGGAGGAGATCAACAAATATAAAACGTGTGAGTGGCTCATCAATGGCAGTAAATAAACATTTAAACGCAAAAGAATGACAAGCATTTCCTTTGCCCTTTGGTTGACATTGTCAAATCGTTGCATTTCTGTCATTAAAAATAGAATGTTGTGTACAGATAGGTTTCCTGTTTATTAATATTTTGCCCCATATCAGTTACAAAAATAAACATGAAATAAAAAAAAGAGAAGACCAATAAATAAGAAGAAGAAGCCGCAGAAAAAGTTGCACTTATCAAATTCACAATAAAAATGTTATTTGTGCACTCATTACAACAAAAGGAACAACATTTTTAAAAAAATAATCCATATATTAAGCAGCAGAGATTTGGTTTACTTTTATTAGAAGAATATTGAGAATATCATGAATGGAGAAAAAATCTAATGAGTCAGTCTTGAGAGACTCTAATCTGAAAAGACCATTAATCAAAGCAGTAAGACAAATTCAACTGAAATTTCTAGGGCACATCTGTCGCCTCAGGAGCCTTGAACATCTAGCAGTCACGGGGAAGATCGAAGGCAGGTCAAGCAGGGGTAGACAGAGAAAAACTTTCACTGAAAGTCTTAATTCATGGACAACAAATAAACGTCACAACAACAACTCCTTCTTGAGGTTGGCTGATGTCAGATCCGAGTGGAGAGCCATGATCGCCAATGTCTGTTGGTGTCTGAGAGAAAGAGGGGGGGGGGAGAGAGAGACGGGGGAAGAGAGAGAGAGGGGTAAGAATTTTGAGGTTAGATGGTAGAGAGAGAGAGAAACTAGAAAGAGAACAGAGAAACTAGAGAAAGAACAGAGAAATCAAGACGGGCAGGGGGGTGGGGGGGGGGGGTAAATGTCTTACACATAACGATCGCCAACCATTTGACATTGACAGAGAATCTCATTTAACGGCCCACGAAATTTATTCACTCGAATGTTCCATTCAAATTTCTTTGTAAGTTCGCTGGTCAGCAACATGGACACAAAATTCAGAATCGTTGTTAATATGGTCATTCGATTTCTTCCTTCGATTACAAGTTCAAAGTAGTTATATGAAAAGCTATGAAGAATACAACTACTGGTTTTCGGCTTTCATCCTGTTTCATCATCTAAAAACGTCCCGCCTTCAGGGTATTGATCATTATTTGCTCCAAAGCTTTAAGATAATTTGCTCATAAATTACTCTAGATCTTTTGTAATTATTTTCTGGCATGGACCTTTTTTGGAAGGGGCTAAGATCTACAACTTGGTTTAAAAACACACATTTACAAAATTCTTTTCAGATCTATACAAATCAACTTTTGAGCAGTTTACAAATGTAATAAAATTTGTAGGGATCTATAAAATTCTGTTTGCAAAAATTAAATTGATAAAGCTCTGAATACCGAACATAAATGATGTATCCACATAGATGGTGAAAGGCGCAGGGACATTGCGGTCTAGAGGCAAGGTGCTCGCCCCTCATGCCGAAGATACCGGGTTCGATCCCCGGTCGGTGCCGGCATGTTGGAATTTTATCAGTCGAGAAAAATTCCTATCCTTGATCCTATGGTAGGTAGGATCGAACACCTAGACTTCTCGAATAAAGACGAAAACTTCGAGGGCCCGCGTGCACGTTGCCGCTTCCCGAGCCAAATTCTGAAAAACTAATCTCCACCACAAAAAAAACACAAAAAAACACACACAAGAAAAGCGAGATCTGGTGTCAGTGCCAGTGGCAGCGAACCTCCTAAAATAAAGACCTAAAACACTGTGACAGGCACAAAGTGGCTGTTATCGCGCCGATGGGCTGGAAAACTGTAAGTTAAACTCTACTTTTCAGACAAAGTCGATTACTGATTTCTGTTTTGGTCCATGTTATGTAGGTCAGCAACAATGACCTGACGAGTGGGAGTGTCCACTGTGTCAGAGTAGCTGGACAGTCAGTATGCTGAGATGTCTGAATGACAATGTGTGCGATCATTCGGTCCTCGGTGGTTACGGAAAACATTTGTGATGAATTTAGGGCAATAGAGGTTACTTGCATAAGCAAGAAGCTTTCCTGGTGACTTTGTGTTTGTGTGTATGTATGGTGTGTGTGTGAGAGAGGGAGAGACAGAGAGAGAGAAAGACAGAGAGAGAGAGAGAGAGAGAGAAAGAGAAAGGGGGGGGGGGGAGAGAAAGAGAGAGAAATTAAGCCTAAACTGGAGAACGAAGTGGAAGCAGAATCAAATAATGCAAGATTCCGGCCACCAGGACCTTTTCGTCCTGAAAAAATAAAATAATAAACAAACAAAAAAGCAGAAATGAATTCTTTTGAAAGCAAAACAAACAAACAAATAAAAACAATAAACGCGATTGCTACTTAGCTGCGCCCAGTGCTATAGTTCACAGCCGTGTTTTGCAAGAAATTTTTTGGGGTGCAACATTGCAACTTAAATGTAAGTTCAATGTTTTCAGTTATTTGTCACTTTTGACGTTCCGATAGTAGATCTATTATTCCCTCGCCATGCCTTCCTGACCGAATCACCTCGACCCATGTCCTACTTTTATTTCTGTACAGCCTCTGTCAAGTTGTGTGCGTGTGTCTTTTGGTGACATCAAGAGCAAATCTCATAAAACGCCGATTTCATTATAATAGTATTAAGGTTCGGTGCCCAGCTGTCCCCTGAAATGATAAATACCTTCTGACAATAATCCTAAGGAAGTGTGACCCAGTGACATTTTGTCGCCGGATGTGGTCATCGCTCCTCAAAAATTCCATTCAGAATGACTGGACACCGGCCTAAAAGTCAAAGTTCAGGGAAGGGTAGTAATGTTATCTTTCGGCAGGCCAGCAGAGAGAAGGCTGTTTGCTTGGGCTATTAAATTACGCAATTATTTTTCCTGGACGCATTTCCAGCTGACTCATTTGAAAGTGATACCTAGGAGACGAAAATCATCAGATTTTATGTAGCACAGTATCTTTAGTACATCTATAGTGAAAACTAGTGGCTGGTAGGAGAGAATGAAAACGCTGGATTTCTAGTGACAGTAAAACCATCAATTGACGTTGTGGTTGTCAATGTCATTGTACTATGGGCCCCAATACAAAGTGTGTTCTGGATGTGTTGTAACGTACTAGGAGTGGCCAGACTGGCTTTTCGAGCCATTCATAAAGAACGTGTACACGGAAGGGGGGGGGGGCAAAGTGTATGAAAAATGTATAAAGAGGGGTTTTCAAGGGCGGGGGGGGGGCAGGATGGAATCTGGGTGTACATCTTTAATCCTATTTCCCGGGAAATTTGACTTAGTGTCATTGAAACCAATTACAACTGGGGCAGACACGTCGTGGCCACAGTGCAGCTCTGGTCGGCAGTTGTTGATGTTGTTGTTGTTGTTGCTGTTGTTGTTTTGGGGGGAGGGGGGAATAGGGATAGATTTTATTTAATTTTGCCCTCAGCGGCCCTGTTCGACCTGTTCTTCTCGATTTCTAACTGCCAAGGTATCTTTAACATGCGCAACGTGCACACCTGCCCTCCGAGTTTTTTTGTCTTATCTGAGAAGACTAGGTGCTCGGTTCTACCTGCCATAGGATCAGGGACAGGAAAATATGATAAAAATCCCTAAATTCCACCATACCTGCACCAACCGGGATTCGAACCCGGTACCTTCAACATGAGAGGCGAACATCTTGCCTCTAGACCACTTGTCCCCAGTTGTTTCATTATGATAATGCATAAAAAATATTATGTTGGATCGCCGATCGGTGCAGGCATGTTGGAATTTTTTTTCCGGGGGAAAAATTCTTGTTCCTGATCCCATGGTAGGTAGGATCGAGCATCTAGTCTTCTCGGATAAGGACGAAAAACTGGGAGGGCTCGTGTACACGTCGGGCACGTTAAAGATACCTCGGCGATTGAAAAACGAGAAGAGCAGGCCGAATAAGGCCGCTGAATGCCTGGACAAAATTCTAAAAAAAAAACCCAGTTAATCCCTATCACAAAGACAAGAAAAGTGAGGTGTTAATGCCAATGGCAGCGAACCTAGTAAAATAAAGACCTAAACACGCACAGTTAGTTCCCAGCACAGACTAATAAATTAACCAGACTGGAAACACGAGCTTTGGGCTGTGTTGTTTTTTACGGAATTTCCCGAGCGGCGGTCGTATAACCAACATGGCCGCCGCTCGGGAAATTCCGATTCTAGTTCTATCTGCAGTAGAAATTTCATTTTATTTGTCAAGATTGGTGGTACATGTATTAATTTCTTGGTGCGGAACCAAACTTCCGCGTTCAGTAGGCGCGTCAAAATGGTGTCATTCAAAATTGTAGCTATGCTGAAGCGTCGGTCGTAAACGTAAACCTAATGTGGCGGATGGTTCATGACCTTTCGCTGTTTTGTGACGTCACACAATGGGATCATCCAGTCTGGGTATTTTATTAGTCTGTGGTTCACAGCCCGTATATTATATTTTCTGTATTCCCCAACCAATTGCATACCAGCAATCTCTGGGTGACATTTAAATTTTGTTCCGGGAAATTTTCTTTTGTCTATTTATGTTTACGTTTTAATACAACAACAAAGCAAACAAACAAAAAAAAAAAAAAAGCAATAACAACAAACAAACAACAACTCGAATATGGGGCTATCTGTCTAATGAAACAGTCAAAACAGGCCATGCAATTATATGTCACTTACAAGTTTTCAAACATCGAAGCCTTTTCACAGACATGCATCATTTTTTTTTCTGGGGGTGGGGGGGGGGGGGTTGACAGTCTTTCATCATTTTGGAGGGAAAGGGGGGGGGGAGGAGTTAAAACTTTCATCATTTTGGGAGGGGGGGGGGGAGGAGGTGTTACAAACTTTCATCATTTGGGGGGGGGGGGGAAAGGGGGGCGGGGAGAGTTACAAACTTTCATCATTTTGGGGGGCAGGATGGGGGGGGGGGAGGGGAGGAGTTAAAAACTTTCATCATTTGGGGGGAAAGGGGGGGGGGGAGAGTTACAAACTTTCATCATTTTGGGGGGCAGGAGGGGGGGGCGGGGGAGGAGTTACAAACTTTCATCATTTGGGGGGGGGGAAGGGGAGTTACAAACTTTTGTCATTTTGGGGGGGGGGGGGGAGGAGTTACAACTTTCATCATTTGGGGGGAGAAGGGGGGGAGAGTTACAAACTTTCACCATTTTGGGGGGGGGGGGAGAGGAGTTACAAACTTTCATCATTTTTGGGGGGGGGAGGGGAGGGAAGGAGTTACAATCTTTCATCATTTTGGGGGGAGGGGGGGGGGGAGGAGTTACAAAATTTCATCATTTTTGGGGGAAAGGGGGGGGGGGGAGAAGTTACAAACTTTCATCATTTGGGGGGAAAGGTGGGGGGGGGGGTTACAAACTTTCATCATTTGGGGGGAAGGGGGGGGGGGAGGAGTTAAAACTTTCATCATTTTGGGGGGGGGGGGAGGAGGTGTTACAAACTTTCGTCATTTGGGGGGGGAAAGGGGGCCGGGGAGAGTTACAAACTTTCATCATTTTGGGGGGCAGGATGGGGGGGGGGAGGGGAGGAGTTAAAACTTTCATCATTTGGGGGGAAAGGGGGGGGAGAGTTACAAACTTTCATCATTTTGGGGGGCAGGAGGGGGGGGGGCGGGGGAGGAGTTACAAACTTTCATCATTTGGGGGGGGGGGGAGTTACAAACTTTCGTCATTTTGGGGGGGGGGGGGGAGGAGTTACAACTTTCATCATTTGGGGGAAGAAGGGGGGGAGAGTTACAAACTTTCACCATTTTGGGGGGGGGGGGGGGGGGAGGGAAGGAGTTACAATCTTTCATCATTTGGGGGGGGGGGGGAGGAGTTACAAAATTTCATCATTTTTGGGGGAAAGGGGGGGGGAGGAGTTACAAACTTTCAGCATTTGGGGGGAAAGGTGGGGGGGGGGGGGGTTAAAAACTTTCATCATTTGGGGGGAAGGGGGGGGGAGGGTAGTTACAAACTTTCATCATTTGGGGGGAAGGGGGGGGGGAGGAGTTACAAACTTTCATCATTTGGGGGGAAAGGTGTGGGGGGGGGGGGGTAGTTACAAACTTTCATAATTTGGGGGGAAAGGTAAGGGGAGGGGAGTTACAAACTTTCATCATTTGGGGGGAAAGGTGGGGGAGGGGAGTTACAAACTTTCATCATTTGGGGGGAAGGGGTGGGGGGGGGGGAGGAGTTACAAACTTTCATCATTTAGGTGAAAAGGTGGGGCAGGGGAGTTACAAACTTTCATCATTTGGGGGGAAAGGTGGGGGAGGGGAGTTACAAACTTTCATCATTTGGGGGGAAAGGTAAGTGGAGGGGAGTTACAAACTTTCATCATTTGGGGGGAAAGGTGGGGGAGGGGAGTTACAAACTTTCATCATTTGGGGGGAAGGGGGGGGGGGAGGAGTTACAAACTTTCATCATTTGGGGGGAAGCGGGGAGGGGGGGGGGTTACAAACTTTCATCATTTGGGGGGAAGGGGGTGGGAGGAGTTACAAACTTTCATCATTTGGGGGGGAAAGGTGGGGGAGGGGAGTTACAAACTTTCATCATTTGGGGGGAAGGGGGGGGAGTTACAAACTTTCTTCATTTGGGGGGAAAGGTGGGGGAGGGGAGTTACAAACTTTCATCATTTGGGGGGAAAGGTGGGGGAGGGGAGTTACAAACTTTAATCATTTGGGGGGAAAGGTGGGGGGGGGGGGTTACAAACTTTCATCATTTGGGGGGAAAGGTGGGGGAGGGGATTTACAAACTTTCATCATTTGGGGGGAAAGGTGGGGGAGGGGAGTTACAAACTTTCATCATTTGGGGGGAAAGGTAGGGGAGGGGATTTACAAACTTTCATCATTTGGGGGGAAAGGTGGGGGAGGGGATTTACAAACTTTCATCATTTGGGGGGAAAGGTGGGGGAGGGGATTTACAAACTTTCATCATTTGGGGGGGAAAGGTGGGGGAGGGGAGTTACAAACTTTCATCATTTGGGGGGAAGGGGGGGGGGGAGTTACAAACTTTCTTCATTTGGGGGGAAAGGTGGGGGAGGGGAGTTACAAACTTTCATCATTTGGGGGGAAAGGTGGGGGAGGGGAGTTACAAACTTTCATCATTTGGGGGGAAAGGTGGGGGGGGGGGGGTTACAAACTTTCATCATTTGGGGGGAAAGGTGGGGGAGGGGATTTACAAACTTTCATCATTTGGGGGGAAAGGTGGGGGAGGGGAGTTACAAACTTTCATCATTTGGGGGGAAAGGTGGGGGGTGGGGGGGGTTAAAAACTTTCATCATTTGGGGGGAAAGGTGGGGGAGGGGAGTTACAAACTTTCATCATTTGGGGGGAAAAAGGGGGGGGGGGAGGAGTTACAAACTTTCGTAATTTGGGGGGGGGGGGTTGTACAGACATTAATCGGGAGGGGGGGGGGATCAGCTTGAAATGCGATTTGGTCTGTAACAATCGTATGCATGACTCCGTGAATTTTATGTGGAATAAAGTGGGTGAATGAATAAATAATGAATAAATAAAAAATATACAAATAAATAAATACATAAATAAGTAAATAAAAAATATACAAATAAACAAATAGATAAATAAGCAAAATAATGAATAAAACGCATAAATACATAGGTAAATAATTAAATGAATTATGTGATAGGTAGAATAAGCTATTGAATAGATCACTGAATGATTAAGTAGATAAATAAACACGTAAATATATAAGCCCTATTACCTCTGGACTAGCTTTCTGTTTCGACTATCCTGAGTGTCAGGCCTACATGAAGTCTTTGACACTCATTATTCTAACAGTCGCACTCTCGTTCCTAGGGCAGGGCGGAGGAGATTTTAAGGCCAAGCGTATGAAAAGCGTAAAAGAAAGGAGAGAAAGAGAGAGAGAGAGGCCAAAAATCGCCAAAATCGCGCTTATGTACTTTACAGATGTCCTCAAGACGCAGTACTGTATCTTGGGATGACCCCTATGATCCAAGCAATGATGCTGAAGTTAGGTGTTTGAGAGTCGCAAAATGATGACTCAAGGGCCGCAAGTCAAGACGCGTGGGCCACGCTATTCTCATCCATTTACATACAGCTGGTCTTCGCTTTTGTCTTTATTTTGTCTTTGCAGTTATACAAACTTGCATTTTCTATTCTTTTTACTTTTCTTTTTCTGTGTCTTTCTTTTGTGTAATCATCGTCCATTCCCTCACATGAAGTTTATATCCTGTAAATAATTAGAAAATCTAAAGAGTTCACAATTATTATACTTTGCATAGCCATTATAAAACAAAAAGCGGTCTCACCCTATATTTATATTTTCCTCCATATTTTCTCATGTCCTGCACTCTTGGGCCCATAGCACACTGAGACGAGTCGGTTTTGTCTCGGTTTTGTGGACTATGGGATTAAATGTGAGCTCGCCCACTGATGAGGCTGAAATAAGTCTGTCTCCGTAATCGACTCAAAGCAAGGTAAAGTCTTGAGTCACAACCGACCCAGAGCAGTGCTCGACTAGCTTGAAAGAGGACGCGGTGGTTTGGAGGCAAGGTGCTCGTTTCTCATGCCGAAGGTACCGGGTTCGAATCCCTGTCAGTACAGGCATGTTGGAATTTTGGGATTTTTGTCGTATTTTCCTGTCCTCGATCCTATGGTAGGTAGGATCGAGCATCTAGTCTTCTCGGATAAGGACGAAAAACGTGGAAGGTCCGTGTGCACATTGCGCACGTTAAAGATACCTTTGCAGTTGGAAACCGAGAAGAGCAGGATGAACAGGCCGCTGCCCGGGCAAAATTAAATAAAATTTATCCCTACCACCCCTCTCCCCCTTTTACACCCCCGCAAAAAACAACAACAACAACTTCCCACCGGCCGGTCAATGTGGCGACAACGTGTCTGCTCCAGTTATAACTGCGCTTCAATGACACAGTAGCAAATTTCCCAGATGGGACTAAAGAAGTATGTAAACAAACAAAGTCGAATCACGATCATTTATTTATTTCTATCAATCAACCAAACTTTTTTGAGACTATCAAAATTTTATGTTAACACTGAATTATCGAGAACACGCATCTCGTAAATTAACACTGTGCGCTGATGTTAGGGGACCGTGGTATCTTACACAGTAACCTGTAGGTGAACAGATAATACAAGTCAGTATTTTCTCTACACGTCCTTGTAATTAGGCTACCTTCCCCTAACAACAGTGTAAGCTCTGAGTTTGCTGGAATTTCCTAAAGAAGTTCTCGTAGTGCTTTCATCAGAAAGTCATTTAAGGCGTGTCGCTGTCCCGGGCAATCATCGCATTAGTAATACCCTTGAAGACATTCATTTTCCTCACTGCCACTGGACACTACTCGTGGATGCGTTTTGTCACCTGGCCAGCGAAGTCGAGGCTGTCATGTCCATAATATGTGAACATCACTTTGTCCATCCATTATGTAAACAGCACGGGCAGAAAATATAATGATTACCCCCTTTTGGTACAAATCATGATAAGGGCAGTCAACAAAATAAATGTTACTTTTAAGTATTACTCTGACTCCGCATCATCGCGTTTCGAAATAATCGCTTGCAAAGTTTTGCAGTAAAATTTAGTCAAGTGCAAGAACAATTTAACGCTCCTTAAAGAAGTGAATACTGTCACGATGTTTGTTGACCCGTTGACTGAGAGACTACACAGATGTGATATCTGAAGTTCATATTATTCAACCAGCAATGTGTAAAGAGACACGAAAAATTAAAACTTCCATTCACACTTTTCGATTCTACCCATACGAAAATGCGTCTGTTTAGCGGCTCAAAACATCGTGAAATACATTATATACAAGAGACTGAATTTTGTCCCTAAATGGATGTGCCGTGGTAACCTATCGTCAAAACTTGGGCCAGTATACAAATTATCATAATTTTTCATCACTTGGTCACTGAATTTTAGATGCCTACATTGTCACCCCGTAGCTCATGATACTTTTATAGTATGATAGAATAAGACACTTTCTTTGCTGTTGTTATAAGTACGTATGCACGGCGAGCGTTTTGCGCTGGGGGCGCGTATGTATTCGTACCTATCCGCAACCCCAATCTTATCTTCAACCCTAAATCTTATCGAATCCCTAACCCTGCCGCCTACACTTTCAGCCAAAGCAGAGAATGATTAATTAAGGCTGTTGGTAAGGAGTATTTCGGGAGGAGCTCTTTAGCTCTGGAGTCACAAAAGGCTTTAAAGTACGAAACTCTAGCGCAAAAAAACTTGCGGGACGTACGTACTTGTAACAACATTCTTCTTTGTCATTAATTGCGGCCATGTCTCAATTTTTGCAAAAGATAAAGACGGAATGGAGCTGTGCCGTGGACGACGAATTAACATTTCCCAGAAAAGCCGACAACATTCCTGCATTTTAGAACTCGATTTTGTTGATTAAGTGTTTTAAGCTTCTGTAAAAGTAATAAACAAGGCTTCGGTAGCATCAACAGGTATTGCATTTACGACTTTCCCTGACAGATCTGAACGTGCTCGACATACCGTTTACATGTCTACATGGTACAGCATACCGCTTGAAAAACCGTACAAAGAATGTGTACGTTCATTTGCGTCTCTGGGTGTTTTCAGGGTTGTTCATTGACACAAATGTATATGTGGGTAGTTTACAAATACAGGAGCTAAACACGTGGTGGTTTTCTTTCATTATATACTTTTTATATCCATTTATTCATTCATTCTTTAATTCATTCATTCACATTCATTCATTCATCCATTCGTTCATTCATTCAACATCCTTTCTTTCATTCATTCATCCATTTATTCACATTCATCCATTCATTCATTCAGTCTTTCGTTCATTCATCCATTTATTCACATTCATTCACTCATTCAGTCTTTCATTCATTCATCCATTTATTCACATTCATTCATTCATTCATTCAGTCTTTCATTCATTCATCCATTTATTCACATTCATTCATTCATTCATTTAGTCATTAGTTCATTCATCCATTCATCCATTTATGTCATATTTTTAATGGAAGGTCTATTGGATCCATGTATATTGTTGACAAGCAGTGTGTTAGGAAAGATGAAGAGCGGAATTCGGATTATACATTTCAATTTTAAACAAGGAAAAATGTTTTTCTTCCTTACGCGGCTCAGAAAATCGTAGATAGGTTATAGCAAAGACTGAATCTTGTCCAAAACTGTTGTGTCCACATAATTTATCGTTAAAAATTGAGGCAGCGCACAAAGTTTCGTAATTTCTGGTCATGTGGTAACGAAGTTTTAGATGCTTAATAATTATGTTCAATCTCTGGCTCCATTGTGTTTTTACTTTTTACATACGTATCCCACGTGTTTTGCGCTATGGGTGCGTATTTTAAAACCGTTTCTGACTCTAGAGCTAGAGAGAGCTCCTTCCAAAATGCGCCTAACAACAGCCTTATTTAATTACTCTTTCACGTTTTCTCTTTTTGTTTTCCAACTTTTTGTTTTTTTTTTGGTTGAAAGGGTAGGGGGAAGGGTTGGGGATTCGATAAGATTTAGGGTTGAGTGGATGGGTTGAGTATAAAGACGTGCTTAGGGATAGGTACGTGTATGTATGCGCTCCTGGTTCAAAACGCTTTGGATGCGTACGTACAAGTAACAACAGCCCTCCGTTATAGTATGATGATATTACCAGTGGTAACAAAATCTCTAACCCTCATAATCCTAAAATCATCACTAGAAACTGACAGAATGATACTCCGACAGATTGCAGACCTGCGTATGTTTCAAATATGCCCATGTGTCATAGATTTTCCAGCAGATGTAACGTTGTATTGATATAGACCAACATCTGTTGTCCCTAGATGCGTCAAGTACAGGGCACCCCACTTCCTGTTGGATTCCATTCATGAGCTAAAGGTGTATACAAATCAATCTCTCTCTCTCTCTCTCTCCCACTATGTGTGTGTGTGTGTATGTGTGTGTGTGTGTGTGTCTGTCTGTCTGTCTCTTTTTTCTCTCTCTCTCACAATCTCTCGACCCCCTTCTCTTTTTGCTTCCACCCTCTCTCTCTCTCTGTCTCAACCCCTCCTCAATCCCACTCTCTCTCTCTCTGTCTCAACCCCTCCTCAATCTCACTCTCTCTCTCTCTGTCTCAACCCCTCCTCAATCTCACTCTCTCTCTCTGTGTCTCAACCCCTCCTCAATCTCACTCTCTCTCTCTCTCTGTCTCAACCCCTCCTCAGTCTCACTCTCTCTCTCTCTGTCTCAACCCCTCCTCAATCTCACTCTCTCTCTCTCTGTCTCAACCCCTCCTCAATCTCACTCTCTCTCTCTCTGTCTCAACCCCTCCTCAATCTCACTCTCTCTCTCTCTGTCTCAACCCCTCCTCAATCTCACTCTCTCTCTCTCTGTCAACCCCTCCTCAATCTCACTCTCTCTCTCTCTGTCAACCCGTCCTCAATCTCACTCTTTCTCTCTCTGTCAAGCCCTCCTCAATCTCACTCTCTCTCTCTCTGTCTCAACCCCTCCTCAATCTCACTCTCTCTCTCTCTGTCAACCCCTCCTCAATCTCACTCTCTCTCTCTCTGTCTCAACCCCTCCTCAATCTCACTCTCTCTCTCTCTGTCTCAACCCCTCCTCAATCTCACTCTCTCTCTCTCTGTGTCTCAACCCCTCCTCAATCTCACCCTCTCTCTCTGTGTCTCAACCCCTCACAATCTCACTCTCTCTCTCTCTGTCTCAACCCCTCCTCAATCTCACTCTCTCTTTCTCTGTGTCTCAACCCCTCCTCAATCTCACTCTCTCTCTCTCTGTCTCAACCCCTCCTCAATCTCACTCTCTCTCTCTCTGTCTCAACCCCTCCTCAATCTCACTCTCTCTCTCTCTGTCTCAACCCCTCCTCAATCTCACTCTCTCTCTCTCTGTGTCTCAACCCCTCCTCAATCTCACCATCTCTCTCTGTGTCTCAACCCCTCCTCAATCTCACTCTCTCTCTCTCTGTCTCAACCCCTCCTCAATCTCACTCTCTCTCTGTCTCAACCCCTCCTCAATCTCACTCTCTCTCTCTCTGTCTCAACCCCTCCTCAATCTCACTCTCTCTCTCTCTGTCTCAACCCCTCCTCAATCTCACTCTCTCTCTGTCTCAACCCCTCCTCAATCTCACTCTCTCTCTCTCTGTCTCAACCCCTCCTCAATCTCACCCTCTCTCTCTCTGTCTCAACCCCTCCTCAATCTCACCCTCACTCTCTCTGTCTCAACCCCTCCTCAATCTCACTTTCTCTCTCTCTGTCTCAACCCCTCCTCAATCTCACTCTCTCTCTCTCTGTCTCAACCCCTCCTCAATCTCTCTCTCTCTCTCTCTGTCTCAACCCCTCCTCAATCTCACTCTCTCTCTGTCTCAACCCCTCCTCAATCTCACCCTCTCTCTCTCTGTCTCAACCCCTCCTCAATCTCACTCTCTCTCTCTCTGTCTCAACCCCTCCTCAATCTCATTCTCTCTCTCTCTGTCTCAACCCCTCCTCAATCTCACTCTCTCTCTCTCTGTCTCAACCCCTCCTCAATCTCACTCTCTCTCTCTCTGTCTCAACCCCTCCTCACTCTCTCTCTCTGTCTCAACCCCTCCTCAATCTCACTCTCTCTCTCTGTGTCTCAACCCCTCCTCAATCTCACTCTCTGTCTCTGTCTCAACCCCTCCTCAATCTCACTCTCTCTCTCTCTGTCTCAACCCATCCTCAATCTCACTCTCTCTCTCTGTCTCAACCCCTCCTCAATCTCACTCTCTGTCTCTCTGTCTCAACCCCTCCTCAATCTCACTCTCTCTCTCTCTGTCTCAACCCCTCCTCAATCTCACTCTCTCTCTCTCTGTCTCAACCCCTCCTCAATCTCACTCTCTCTCTCTGTCTCAATCCCTCCTCAATCTCACTCTCTCTCTCTCTGTCTCAACCCCTCCTCAATCTCACTCTCTCTCTCTGTCTCAACCCCTCCTCAATCTCTCTCTCTCTCTCTGTCTCAACCCCTCCTCAATCTCTCTCTCTCTGTCTCAACCCCTCCTCAATCTCACTCTCTCTCTCTCTGTCTCAACCCCTCCTCAATCTCACTCTCTCTCTCTCTGTCTCAACCCCTCCTCAATCTCACTCTCTCTCTCTCTGTCTCAACCCCTCCTCAATCTCACTCTCTCTGTCTCAACCCCTCCTCAATCTCAATCTCTCTCTCTGTCTCAACCCCCCCTCAATCTCACTCTCTCTCTCTCTGTCTCAACCCCTCCTCAATCTCACTCTCTCTCTCTCTGTCTCAACCCCTCCTCAATCTCACCCTCTCTCTCTCTGTCTCAACCCCTCCTCAGACTCACTCTCTCTCTCTCTGTCTCAACCCCTCATCAATCTCACTCTCTCTCTCTCTGTCTCAACCCCTCCTCAATCTCACTCTCTCTCTCTCTCTCAACCCCTCCTCAATCTCACCCTCTCTCTCTCTGTCTCAACCCCTCCTCAATCTCACTCTCTCTCTCTCTGTCTCAACCCCTCCTCAATCTCACTCTCTCTCTCTCTGTCTCAACCCCTCCTCAATCTCACTATATCTCTCTCTGTCTCAACCCCTCCTCAATCTCACTCTCTCTCTGTCTCAACCCCTCCTCAATCTCACTCTCTCTCTCTCTGTCTCAACCCCTCCTCAATCTCACTCTCTCTCTCTCTGTCTCAACCCCTCCTCAATCTCACTCTCTCTCTGTCTCAACCCCTCCTCAATCTCACTCTCTCTCTCTCTCTGTCTCAAGCCCTCCTCAATCTCACTCTCTCTCTCTGTCTCAACCCCTCCTCAATCTCACTCTCTCTCTCTCTGTCTCAACCCCTCCTCAATCTCACTCTCTCTCTCTCTGTCTCAACCCCTCCTCAATCTCACTCTCTCTCTCTGTCTCAACCCCTCCTCAATCTCATTCTCTCTCTCTCTGTCTCAACCCCTCCTCAATCTCACTCTCTCTCTCTCTGTCTCAACCCCTCCTCAATCTCACTCTCTCTCTCTCTGTCTCAACCCCTCCTCAATCCCACTCTCTCTCTCTCTCTGTCTCAACCCCTCCTCAATCTCACTCTCTCTCTGTCTCAGCCCCTCCTCAATCTCACTCTCTCTCTCTCTGTCTCAACCCCTCCTCAATCTCACTCTCTCTCTCTCTGTCTCAACCCCTCCTCAATCTCACTCTCTCTCTCTCTGTCTCAACCCCTCCTCAATCTCACTCTCTCTCTCTCTGTCTCAACCCCTCCTCAATCTCACTCTCTCTCTCTCTGTTTCAACCCCTCCTCACTCTCTCTCTCTCTCTCTCTGTCTCAACCCCTCCTCAATCTCACCCTCTCTCTCTCTGTCTCATCCCCTCCTCAATCTCACTCTCTCTCTCTCTCTGTCTCAACCCCTCCTCAATCTCACTCTCTCTCTCTCTGTCTCAACCCCTCCTCAATCTCACACTCTCTCTCTCTGTCTCAACCCCTCCTCAATCTCACTCTCTCTCTCTCTGTCTCAACCCCTCCTCAATCTCACTCTCTCTCTCTCTGTCTCAACCCCTCCTCAATCTCACTCTCTCTCTCTCTGTCTCAACCCCTCCTCAATCTCACTCTCTCTCTCTCTGTCTCAACCCCTCCTCAATCTCACTCTCTCTCTCTCTGTCTCAACCCCTCCTCAATCTCAGTCTCTCTCTCTCAGTCAACCCCTCCTCAATCTCACTCTCTCTCTCTCTGTCTCAACCCATCCTCAATCTCACTCTCTCTCTCTCTGTCTCAACCCCTCCTCAATCTCACTCTCTCTCTCTCTGTCTCAACCCCTCCTCAATCTCACTCTCTCTCTCTCTCAAGCCCTCCTCAATCTCATTCTCTCTCTCTCTGTCTCATCCCCTCCTCAATCTCACTCTCTCTCTCTCTGTCTCAACCCCTCCTCAATCTCACTCTCTCTCTCTCTGTCTCAACCCCTCCTCAATCTCACACTCTCTCTCTCTCCCCTACTTTCTCTCTCTCTCTCTCTCTCTCTCTCTCTCTCTCTCTGTCTCAACCCCTCCTCAATCTCTGTCTCAACCCCTCCTCAATCTCTCTCTCTCTGTCTCAACCCCTCCTCAATCTCACTCTCTCTCTCTCTGTCTCAACCCCTCCTCAGTCTCACTCTCTCTCTCTCTGTCTCAACCCCTCATCAATCTCACTCTCTTTCTCTCTGTCTCAACCCCTCCTCAATCTCACTCTCTCTCTCTCAACCCCTCCTCAATCTCTATCTCTCTCTGTCTCAACCCCTCCTCAATCTCACTCTCTCTCTGTCTGTCTCAATCCCTCCTCAATCTCTCTCTCTCTCTCTCTGTCTCAACCCCTCCTCAATCTCACTCTCTCTCTCTCTGTCTCAACCCCTCCTCAATCTCACTCTCTCTCTCTGTCTCAACCCTTCCTCAATCTCACTCTCTCTCTCTCTGTCTCAACCCCTCCTCAATCTCACTCTCTCTCTCTCTCAACCCCTCCTCAATCTCACTCTCTCTCTCTCTGTCTCAACCCCTCCTCAATCTCACTCTCTCTCTCTCTCTCTGTCTCAACCCCTCCTCAATCTCACTCTCTCTCTCTCTGTCTCAATCCCTCCTCAATCTCACTCTCTCTCTCTCTCTGTCTTAACCTCTCCTCAATCTCACCCTCTCACTCTCTGTCTCAACCCCTCCTCAATCTCAATCTCTCTCTCTCTGTCTCAAGCCCTCCTCAATCTCACTCTCTCTCTGTCTCAACCCCTCCTCAATCTCACTCTCTCTCTGTCTCAACCCCTCCTCAATCTCACCCTCTCTCTCTCTGTCTCAACCCCTCCTCAATCTCACCCTCTCTCTCTCTGTCTCAACTCCTCCTCAATCTCACTCTCTCTCTCTCTGTCTCAACCCCTCCTCAATCTCACTCTCTCTCTCCCTCTGTCTCAACCTTTCCTCAATCTCACTCTCTCTCTCTCTGTCTCAACCCCTCCTCAATCTCACTATCTCTCTCTGTCTCAACCCCTCCTCAATCTCAATCTCTCTCTCTCTCTGTCTCAATACCTCCTCAATCTCACTCTCTCTCTCTCTGTCTCAACCTCTCCTCAATCTCACTCTCTCTCTCTCTGTCTCAACCCCTCCTCAATCTCACTCTCTCTCTCTCTGTCTCAACCCCTCCTCAATCTCACTCACTCTCTCTCTGTCTCAACCCCTCCTCAATCTCACTCTCTCTCTGTCTCAACCCCTCCTCAATCTCACTCTCTCTCTCTCTGTCTCAACCCCTCCTTAATCTCACTCTCTCTCTCTCTGTCTCAACCCCTCCTCAATCTCACTCTCTCTCTCTCTGTCTCAACCCTTCCTCAGTCTCACTCTCTCTCTCTCTGTCTCAACCCCTCCTCAATCTCACTCTCTCTCTCTCTGTCTCAACCTCTCCTCAATCTCACTCTCTCTCTCTCTGTCTCAACCCCTCCTCAATCTCACTCCCTCTCTCTCTGTCTCAACCCCTCAATCTCACTCTCTCTCTCTCTGTCTCAACCCCTCCTCAATCTCACTCTCTCTCTCTCTGTCTCAACCCCTCCTCAATCTCACTCTCTCTCTCTCTGTCTCAATCCCTCCTCAATCTCACTCTCTCTCTCTCTGTCTCAACCCCTCCTCAATCTCACTCTCTCACTCTCTGTCTCAACCCCTCCTCAATCTCACTCTCTCTCTCTCTCTCTCTCAACCCCTCCTCAATCTCACTCTCTCTCTCTGTCTCAAGCCCTCCTCAATCTCTCTCTCTCTCTCTGTATCCCCTCCTCAATCTCACTCTTTCTCTCTCTGTCTCAACCCCTCCTCAATCTCAGTCTCAACCCCTCCTCAATCTCACTCTCTCTCTCTCTCTGTCTCAACCCCTCTTCAATCTCACTCTCTCTCTCTCTGTCTCAACCCCTCCTCAATCTCACTCTCTCTCTCTCTGTCTCAAGCCCTCCTCAATCTCACTCTCTCTTTCTCTCTCTCCCTCCCTCTCTCACCCCTACTTTCTCTCTCTCTCTCTCTCTGTCTCAACCCCTCCTCAATCTCACCCCTACTTTCTCTCTCTCTCTCTCTCTCTGTCTCAACCCCTCCTCAATCTCACTCTCTCTCTCTCTGTCTCAACCCCTCCTCAATCTCACTCTCTCTCTCTCTGTCTCAACCCCTCCTCAATCTCACTCTCTCTCTCTGTCTCAACCCCTCCTCAATCTCACTCTCTCTCTCTCTCTTTCTCTCTCCCTCTCCCTCCCTCTCTCACCCCTACTTTCTCTCTCTCTCTCTCTCTCTCTGTCTCAACCCCTCCTCAATCTCACTCTCTCCGTCTCAACCCCTCCTCAATCTCACTCTCTCTCTCTCTGTCTCAACCCCTCCTCAATCTCAATCTCTCTCTCTCTCTCTCTTTCTGTCTCTCTCTCCCTCCCTCTCTCACCCCTACTTTCTCTCTCTCTCTCTCTCTCTCCCTCCCTCTCTCACCCCCACTTTCTCTCTCTCTCTCTCTCTCTCTCCATCCCTCTCTCACCCCCACTCTGTCTCTCTCTCTCTCTCTGCCCCCTCGCTCTCTCTCTTTTCTTTATATCTCTTTCTCTCAGCCTGTCTAGCTGTCTGTCTTCGTCTCTCTCTCTCTCTCTCTCTCTCTCTCTCTCTCTTTCTCTCTCTCTCTTTCTCTCTCTAACTTGTGAACATGACTATGACTTCCCGTCACCACAATTCATTCACAGCCATCTCCTTACCCTGATTTCACGTCACCTTGCACCATTCGTGAATTTGTTTGTAAACTTACGTTGCGTTTTCTGCTAGAATGAATTCTGACACGGTCCCAGTATGGATCGACATCTTGCTGGACAGTGCCATATTGAGACAAGTAACGATACACGTACACACCCGTTCGTCACAATTTACGCTATGTTCAGTTACCCACAGATGTTGAGGTTATGGAAATACCAGGGCCTGATTAAAAACGTTAAGAGGCCGTAAGCTCTTTAAAGATTTTGGTGCCCCATATTATGCTGTATGAAAATAATTCAAAATATAAACAAAAATAAACCATTGCATTGATGCATTTAAAAATTAAAAAAAAAACAAAAACAACTCTTACACCAGCAAATACCTTAATTTTTTCATTTATTGAGGGGGCAGGGGGGGGGGGGGGAGGCTTTTTGTGGACCCTTGGTTCATCTGCACCATTTTTGGTCCATGGTAAATCTTGCAATGAAAAAATTTATGTGGTGCCCCCCTCGCTCCCCCCCCCTCCCCCGTCTTTCCCTTGATGCCCTCTTGACGCCCTAAGGGCATGCCTGTTTTGCTTAAAGGTTCATTCAGCAAATAATAGGGCCAAGGATCTTAATATTCACGACAGGTAAAGACCACTTCACCACGAGAGTGAGAGGGAAACAGGCAAGAGACTTGAAAGAAACATTACAGTCATTATTTATATCATAAAATGATTACTGAAATGGGTCACGATAAATCGCGGTTTTATTTCTTGTTCGTTCCAAATCCACTTTTTTGCTCTGAGAAATTCGACGTTAAACTTGCTCAGCTTAAGCTAAGTATTATGATAAGGAGTTAGAATAAATCAGAAACTGTGAAAACAGCTTGACTAGTACCACAACGCATTTTAAAAAGTGTCAAAGTGTGCATTTGTTATATATATATATATATCTCTTCTACGTACTAAAAGATCTCCAGTTTTTCAGCAGATGGAAATAGAACAAACAAGAACTATGGTCGGCAACAGGTAACTTGACGTTTGGAGCACCAAAATTTTTAAAACATGACATTTGGAGCACTGCCTAAATCTAGGTCAACTTGCAGTATGACATTTGGAGCACTGCCTAAATCTAGGTCAAATTGCAGTATGACATTTGGAGCACTGCCTAAATCTAGGTCAAATTGCAGTATGACATTTGGAGCACTACCAAAAAATTAGTAAAATTTCAGTATGACATTTGGCGCACCTATACCGCTACTGGTATTAGGGTTAGGGTTAGGGTTAGTATTAGGAACTTTCTATCCCTGTGGTACCCACGGCAAGTTATTGCAAAATATTCGTCGAGTAATCGATAGTCAACAGGTTGATCAAGGATTAATTGATAAAATTACAGCCCAAATGCTAGTGCTCCAAATGTCACATGCCGGCTGTCTTTGAACTAACTTAGTGCTCCAAATATCACATGGCGGCTTTCTTTGATCTGCAGTAGTGCTCCAAATGTCATACAACCCGGCAACAGGCAAGAGTGATGACAGAAAGGCTACATAATTATTATTATAAAATGATTACTGTTATTGGGCGTGATAAATTTGGGAGGGATAGTGTTGTTGAACTGTTTGTTATTAAACAGAGACAAATTTAGAGGACGAGTTACGACTGTGCAATGGTAAACTACTCTGTCAGCAGCTTGGCATTTTCCGGGAGAAAGGTTTGTTCCTCAAGAGTGATAAAAATAATATACGTGGTTTTGTAGGGTGTGGCTGAAACATGTTCTTTTTTGTTTGAGAGGGGGGTAGAATGCATGGTTGCATGGACGGACGGTCGCATGGATGAATGGGTGAATGGACGGATGGATGGATGGATGGATGGATGAATGGATAGATGGAGGGATGGATGAATCGATGGATGAATGAATGGATGGATGGGATGGATGAATGGATGAGTGGATGGATGGATGGATGAGTGGATGGATGGATGGATGGATGGATGGATGGATGGATAGATGGATGGAAGGATAGATGGATGGATGAGTGGATGGATGGATGGATGGATGGATGTCTGGACGGATGGTTCGATGGATAAATGGATGGATGTTGAAGACTTCCTCATGCTTAAAATTATGAGCGTGCGTGTGTGCTCATATTTGTGTTAGCCCACGAACACACACAAACAAAAAACCAAACCAAGGGCTTTTGATTTCAAATCAGTAGTGAAATGCCTAGAGGCAAGAAGAGCAAGCAAGGCATTTTCACCCCAATCTTTCTCCCCCTCCCCCCCCCCCCTCCCCCTTGATTTTCTGTTCTGTGCAGCGGTTGGTGAAGAAACGGCTGTCACCACACACAAATGGAAACCTGAGACGTCACGAAAAAAGCTCTACTGACCCACATTTGACAACTACAGCTGATAGCATATCTCTGCATCTTTTGAATTTCTTTTCAGTTTCGTGACTGCAGATGCGGTGAATGACAGCTGATGTTGAAAATCATCAGGTTTCTTAGTCAGGGGCGTGGGCTGGAAGGACGTTAAACGGTTGGGAGGGGGGGTAGGTCAGGGCAATATGATTCGTGAGTGAAAATTGATGGTGTTCAGGTGGGAGGGAAAAGACGCAAACATGAGCTAAAAGAAAATGTAATGTAATGTAATAATTAACTGGCATAGCGCTCAAATCCACACACACAAAAAGTGATGTGTTCTAAGGCGCAAGTGAGAAATTCGACACTAAACCAACGGGTCTTTAGTAATCATGAAAAGAAATAGTTCCTGTTTGTTCTATCTTCTTTTCAGAAAAACTGGAGATCTTTTATTATGTAGAAGAAGTATAACAAATACATACTTTGACACTTGTTAAAATGCATTGTGGCACTTTCGAGCTGTTTCACAGTGCCGATTTATTCTAACACCTTATCATAATACTAAAGCCTCGTATGTTTAACGTCGAATTTCTCAGTTGTGCAAAAATCGGAGTTGGAACAAACAAGAACTTAGGTCACGACGCGGCTCACGGAACTTACGATGTGAAAACTACGTAGCTGAAGACATATTTTCGCCATCTATAATAAACCATTACTTTTATTGTTGCCAACGGTGTCATTAATTTCGTATTTCCTCAGCAGCTAAGAGTGCCCTCCTTTGCTCCAGTATTATCAAAAATAAAAGTGTAAATGCGAATATTATTCTCACACACATCCTGTGCTCAACCACAGACACACAGAGGCACTCATGTAAAAGCTTCCAAGCACACACGTACAGACCATGTATCTCACGTGCTATTGTAAATTTGAAATCTTTCTTATTTATACAGAACTGGGATATCTCGAATGAGCGATACTGCAGATGTCCTTTTCAAGCCATTTCCTGCTTCCTGTTTTTGAATTTGACACCAAGATGTTGTCATTTTTCTCTCGTGCAGAAATTTGCATTTCCATAGAGACAAACTTCCAGTTTTGCTCTACACCTATGATTTTTATTCATGCCCCCGTCGCCGTCTATCATCACTCTCTTCTTTTGACTAATTATTGGATTTTATTTTCTGAAATTTCACATCTAAAAATGTCAAAATTAATGGGATTTTAAGCTAGGAAGGACCCCCCCCCCACACACACACACATACGCCTCCCTGTTTTCTCCCTACAGCATCCGCTCAAGAACCCATTTCCTCCTCTCCACCCATTAGTGGAGTGACGCCCATGAAAAGCAGAGAGACTGAGAGAGAATTCAAGAAAAAGAAAGAAAAGGAAGTCACAGTTAAATAATTGTTGCTCTGCAAGGCAATGCTGAATGGGGTAGCTCAAGATTGTTTAAACTCTTTTCTCTTTTCCGAGCTCTCAGTGGCTCAGGGACGGGTGGTTTCCTCACCTGTCTGGTCTTTTCATTTTTTCTGTTTTGTATTTTTTTCTTTCCGGCAGAAGAAATATTTATTGCCCTCAGCGTTATGAATGGTGTTGGAGATTTAAAAGATTACAAGTCATCATGCGACACATGCCTCTCGAAGTCTAGCAAAAGGTGGCACACGCTCGGAAAACCACCTGTCGTTCGGCTCAGCCAATCACAGCGCTGGGTATAACTGTCGCGTGTCTGGGTAGGACCCCCGGCGCACAGCGTCATCACTTGTTGCTAAGAACGGCACACTTGTTACGTGCGTCCTCGAATGGCATTGAAGGAGAATTTGAGAAGTACAAAAAATTGAAAAGAAAAGCAGGACAAAAGACGAGACAGGAAATGTGAAAAAGCGAGTGCAGATTTGTGTGTGTGTGTGTGTGTGTGTGTGTGTATGGGGTCAAGTTGCTATGAGTATTTGAGGCGATATTTTAACTTGATAAAGTACAAAGACGCCATCGAGTACGTTTTTTTATTTTTGTGTAGTTTTTCTCTCATTTCTTGTGTCATTCCTGCCCTCACCCCAGTTCCAAGTGCACCTTTTTGAAGTTGTAAGTTTAGCTGAGTAGACATTACATTTAGGCTGGTGGCTCACAGAGTCAAGACTGTTTTGTTTCAGTTTCAGTGTGAGATGTGAACTATAGAGTTAAACGTGACCTCGTCCATTGGCAAGACTGAAACCACGCTGTCGTACTTGTTCGAGTCCGTCAAAACTGCCTTGAGTCACTTGGCCGAACTGAGACCCCGCGCATTGAGTCGGGGCTGTCTTGTATCAGTTTTAGTTTGAGATGTGAATCATAGAGGTAAACTGGGCCTCCCGCATTGGCGACAAAGAAGCAAGTATGTCTCATTAGTTCGAGCTTGTCAAAACTGCCTGGAGTCACCTGGACGGAAAAGAGACGTTGCGGACAGAAACAGATTTGTTTTAACTCGATTTTAGTGTGAAACAAATCTGTCTCATTAGTTCGAGCTTGTCACGACTCTGGAGTCACCTGATCGAGAGACCCCACGCACTGTGTCGGGTCAGTTTTGTCTCCCGTTTTAGTGTGAGATGTGAAGTACGGCCCACAGACTAAACGGAAACAATTCTGCCTCATTTCTTGGAGTGCATCAAAATTATTTCGAGTCACCTGGCGGAGAAGGAGACTTCGGGCACTGGGTAACAACCAAAGCAAAACAGACCACACTCAGCGCCTCCGCCGGCCTGAAAAGATGCTGTGGTTTCTGGGTCGTTTTTTTTAAAAACTTCTTTCCTCTTAAATGATTGAAATATCTTGGCTATACAATGCCCACACGATCATGCGGTATGAAATATGATATATCATTACGGTTACCCCGGTATGTTTATGCACCGCGTTATCAGCATCTCACAGGTCGGTGCAGAAAGATTATATAAAAAATGCTAAATTTAGCTGCCATATTATGCACTTTAGAAATAAGATTTTTGTGGTAACACAAAGAGGGTCCACGTGTCTGTTCACTGTCTACGTGCGTAACAGATCGCGAGGTGCGCATATTCTAGCGTCAGCAAGCACCTAGCAGCTATGCAAAAGAGAACCTCAAAAACGCTTGTGATGGCTGAGTTTTTGTGCAGATTTTTTTTTTTTTTTAGAGAATTTTACATAGTCTTGTGTCATACTGTCACCAACGACCACTGCTAATATTGTAGAGGTCTTTCTTTTTGGAGGCTGGTGCTCTAGATATTTTTGCAGCCCACTGTTCTTGTTTTAGTTTAAACCAATACAGCCTAAAGTCAGTATCATACTAAGCCCAGGAGGGCACAGTCAGCTGCTGGTAGACGAGAAGTGCAAGTCATAATTTCCCATACTTTCTTAGCAAATCCTGCAAGACCCTATCACACTAAGCCGGGTCAGACACAGTCAGCTTCTGCTATTATTTCTTTGGTGTACATTTTGCTGGCAGCATCTGGCTTTGACGATCAGGGCTTAGCTTAGTATGATACCGCCGTAAGTGTCAACTCTTGTCAAAAAATCACCAAGTTTGTCATCGCACGTGAACGCAAAGTTGTGGGTCAGTTCTTCACACTTTGGCAATGGTTAGATTTCAGTGCCGGATTTACCATTAGGCTAGGTAGATTGAAGTCTAGGGCCTCAAAATATAGCGGGGCCTCGTCACCTCAGGCCAGTCTGTATAATATTTTTGACAGGCTGGCCTATTCGCACATAATTATGATGTTATAATGCACTGCTGTTCTGAACAGATTTTTTGTAATTGTCCCTGCTTGTGTCCTTTCGAATTTTTAACATCTATCATTATCATCTTTGGCGTTACTCAAATATTTAAAACATTTCCATCTTTCTCTAGGTGTAAAGGTGGGAGATTGGGAGTGGCCTCACAGCTAGAACTCTTATGGCCTAGGGTCTCTCTTCAACTAACTCCGGCCCTGTTAGATTTACAACATGACCATTAAAATCCCTACTCTAAACAATTTTCTACCGTACAATCAAGGAAGAATGTTTTCTCAGTACCCGGAATTGGAGAACTGCTGTGCGTTTCATTCCCCCAAAATTTGACGACTCGACCTCTCAGCGAGTTGAAGAATACAGATCATAGTGTGTATTAGGATAATAAATAATAATATTAGCAAAAATAGCCAATTTTACACAGATGAACTTCATTAAAAACAAAAAACAAAAGCAATAATAGTCTGTAAACCATTACACGTGTTTGGTTGATGAATTTGAATAGCTACTACGACTTTTGGATTACTTTGTGTTAGATTATCATGCCAGGCTTAAACAAGACGGAAAGGGGAGGGAGTGTAAAAATTATCCAGAGAAAAGAATGGGGGTTGAGTTGGGAGTCTCTATGCGCTCGAAAGATCCTCAGGCTTTGCTACATAGAACTTTTTCTTTTTGCCAATTTTTTACCTAATTAGGACATTGTAATTTGAACTTGTATTTGAAGGTGAGGACAGCGTCAAAGATTTCAAGTCTTTGTGAGCTTCAGATCGTAACTGTTGCTCCTCCCCCCCCCCCCTTGCCCCAACCCCACTCCATGTTCCAACACCAACCCCCCCCCTCCCCCAGGAAGGCAAGGTGACAATGCACACATCAATACCGAAGATGCTCACTGGTTAAGCTGCTTGTTAGAAGCGCAGATGGTGCAGTCGTTGCTTGCTTTCTTTTGTTGTTGACGTCATACGCCATTGGAGAAAAGGTGAAAAAATAGTCTATTAATGTCTTTCTCTCCTGTCCAAAGGGTCAATGGCCGTCACAGAGCTTGGGGTTAAAAAGAAACTGTATTTAAAATATTATATATATTAATATATATCGCAGTGAAGGCAGCCGGAATGACGTGGACCGAGCTAAGGAGGACCTGCTAGAACCGCGTGCGTTGGAGGAGTGTTGTTGCGGCATTAATTTGTTCCTCAAGGAATCAAGAGGCTTAGAGAAGAATACATGTCGACACCGTTTCCTAAGTCTGCAGTAACTAAAAAATTCGAAAAATCGATTTTAATATAGGTCAAACTACATTGAAAGCTTCATCGAATGATCTTGGTTCTAGGCTCCGAAGCCGGAAATTAATCGAATAGCAAACTTTCTAAAAGACATTGTCGCCAGAACAGTAGTGCTAAAGTAAAAGTTTTTTTTTTTTGCTTCTCCCAAAAAAGTAGCCAAAACCAGCTACTACAGTTTTAGTGAGAATATTTGCATGATCGCGAGAATCCTAATTCGTGATCGACTGTGCGTGAGCGTCTTGAAAATGCCAAGTTTATTTGTCCAATTGACATTCCTACAAGTTCGAATATCTAACTGACTGGACTGGTGGTCATTCTCGCCGTTATTGCTTTTGGAGCCGGTTGTTCTGGGTGTATATTAGAGATAGAAGAGAGAGAGAGATGAGTGAAAGACACAGAGAGAGAGATGAGTGAGAGAGACAGAGGGAGGAGAGCTCACCTGTCTAGAGAGAGAGAGAGGAGAGGCGGGGAGAGATGAGAGACAGACAGACATAGGGAGAACACCTCTCTCTCTCTCTCTCTCTCTCTCTCTCTCTCTCTCTGTCTGTCTTTTTTCCTCTTCTCTAATATATCTGACTAGCTGAGTCCCCGGCCCTGTCCAGGATAAAGCGGTTTGAGTATTAGTTTCAGTTCTGGGTGGTTATTATGGACCTGCTTCATCTGGCCTGTTCCTATTTGTTTATTTTATTTTTGTTTGTTTGTTTTTAAATAAGTCTTACTGCTCTGCCTTTGTGAGTTGACACCCTGCGCATCCCGTACAATAGCATGATTTGCGCACGGGTTAGTGTATTTGATAGTGAACACATCGCAGGAAGTGATAACGAAACCTTAAAATGGCGAACCATGACTCGAAATAGATCTAAATGATGGCGAAACAATAAATTTCCAATAAAAAAAACTACACCGATTTGAGACTTCTATTAAAATCTGTGCATCCTTACATCCATTCTGATGCCCCATATAAAATTTGAAGTCTGCCTGTTGAGTGGTACAGAAGCCTTTTGCAACGAAAAATCTCAAGTCCACAAATATAATTATATAGTATAGATTACTGTCCAGTAGTTTAACTAACTATATTGATTTACTCCTCCTCTCTCACGCGTTCACATTATGATAAAAACCATTCCTTCATTCCTTCATTCATTCATGCAGTGCTAAAATGTCATTCGTCATCACATTAGCTACAAAATTAACCCCCTCTTTTCAAAGACATGTCCGGGAAATTGAAGCTCAGACGCATAAAAAAAAAAAGTAAAGAATATTTTCCACACAGGAACGTACAATACACACATACACCCAGAAACGGCGGCGTCTGCAAAAAATTGTATTCAAACAAGGTTCAGCAGTTCGCACCTGCTTATCGTCTGCTGCGATTTGAATGGCTGTAGCATTGTTGAGCGCATCTAGGCCTACTGGGTCACAGTTTCTTTAACTGCTGCTGGTATGTGTGTGTGTGTGTTTTTTTCTTTCACGACGAAGTCTGTCCTTTGAGAAGGGGGTGGGGGAGGGGGTGTTTAAATACAAGAATCCTCAACTTGAGGTAAATTTGCCTAACCAAGGGATAAATTTCACTAACCAAGGGGTAAATTTGCCTAACCAAGGGATAAGTTTCACTAACCAAGGGGTAAATTAATTTGATAATTCTGGATTAATAGACAAATATCCAGCCAGCAGCCCTACATACGTCAGTCCGATGTAGATTTTTACAGGATTTCCACAGGCTTGGTAGGATTACACTAGGGGGCGGATTCTCTACATCAAATCGACGTCAATAAGATGTCGTAACCAGCTGATCTATGTAGGCAGCCTCGATGTCATTCCTACGTGAAAACTTGACGCACATCCTAACAAATTGTTGCTAGCGAGTTTTGTTTCTTTTTAATTATAATTTTCAAAAAAAAAGGAAGATGAAGAAATTCCAAGGCCATGAGTGTGTAGCAAGAACATGACGTGACTGTCATTGAGTGATGTGTTTTCATGAACTGGCTGTGTTTGGTTCTAGTATACCACTATCTGTTCATCATTACGTCTAGAGGAATGACAAGGTTCTAACTCGTTTCCATCCACAAAACTGATTACCGAAGTTTCATGTGCTCATAACGTTTGGAGATACGACATTTTGTTCTTTATGTAAGATTAATATTTACAAATTACACAACGAATCCGCTTGATACTTTGACGCACAATGGAGAAAGCCCGTAGAAGTAGTGTGTCGCACAGACTAATAAATTAACCAGACTGGAAACACGAGCTTCGGGCTGTGTCGTTTTTTACGGAATTTGCCGAGCGGCGACTGTATAACCAACATGGCCGCCGCTGGAGAAATTCCGATCTAGTTCTATCTGCAGTAGAAATTTCTTTTTATTTGTCAAGATTGGTTGTACATGCATTAAATTTCTTGGTGCGGAACCAAACTTCCGCGTTCAGTAGGTGCGTCAAAATGGTATGATTCAAAATTGTAGCTATGCTGAAGCGTCGGTCGTTAGCGTAAACCTAATGTGGCGGATGGTTCATGACCTTTCGCTGTTTTGTGACGTCACACAATGGGATCATCCAGTCTGGGTATTTTATTAGTCTGTGGTGTGTCGTGTGTAAATCACTTCGGCCAAAAAGTGGAGATAGAGCCTAGTCATTCTGACGGGACGATTAATTGTTAATAAACAAAATTAATAAATGAGGTGTCGTTGTTACGTGCTCTTATTATTGTTATTGTTAATTGAACTAAAAATAATAATGTTAAGAACAATATTAAAATAGAGGATCCCTTTTGTTGATTGCTCTATAAGGGTAAATGGTCTTGTCCACAGCATCCTCTCCGCCCCGCTTTACGGAAAAATGACGTATGAAAAAGTAAAAACACTCTTTACCTCTGTATACTTGTCCACAGCGTAAGTTCCACTCCGCTCCTCACCGCTATTATAGAGGCAAAGACAGATTTTTCACACGTCACTTTCCGTAAAGTATCGGAGCGGATGCTATGGACAAGACCACTAAAGGTATAAACTCAAATTACTGAAACAAAACAGGATTGGGGGGGGGGGGGGGTAAATTCACTTTCGAAAAGTCACTGGGGACGGGGGGGGGGGGGGGGAGTGATGGGAAATGTTGGGAACCTCTAGAGGTAATAGAGTTCGCCCACTGTGAAAGTTCAAAAAAAAAAAAAGGTGTGATGAAACGTTTTTGATGAATTCGCAAATATTCCGTATGCAATGGAAATTTCAGACACCTTTTGCCCGAATGCAAGAGTCGGCCGCGCGCCTTGCTTTATTGAGGAACAGGTCTTTTCTTTAATATTATTTTTTCGTCTATACCCCCCGTCGGCCTGCTTGCTGCCTTCCCCATCCATTGAAAGGAAATTTACATTAAAAGATACGAACGACTGAAACGAATCCAGGAACAATAATGAAGCCCAAGGGAAAACATTGTTTGCATCTAATCCAGTTGTAGGAATATCTTAAAGTCAGTAAGAGTATTGAAAAGAATGAACAATTGGACATAGGCCTTTGTAGTTTTTTTCCTTTTTATTATTTTTTTTTTTTTGTATGTGTGGACAGAACATTTTTGTTTGTTGTCGAAATGTTCCTTTCACGTGATAGTGGCAAAATGAAGAATAGCGGAGGCAAAATTTATGCGCTTTTTTCACTACTGTGTTCTTTACTTTAGTGTTTCATTTGCTAACAATAAATTATTGTTCGTTTGACTTTTATTGTGGCTTGCACTAGAATTGAGGACAAAAATGGGTTCAGGAAGAAGTAGAGAAAGATACACGGGGGGTAAAACAGGAGAAAATGAAAGAAATATGAATAATGAAAAAAAGAGAGAGAGAGAGACAGGGACAGAGACAGAGAGAGAGAAAGCGAGAGAGAGAGAGACAGCAAAGGAGAGAGAAGGGAGGAGAGAGAGGGAAAAGACAGAGAGAGAAAGAGAGAAAGTGATAGAGAGTAGAGAGAGATTGAGAAAGAAAGAGAGAAAGTGAGAGAGAGAAGCGCAATTTGTATTTAAAAAATTACTAATAGGTTAAACAGACCGATTAACACCACAGATATGGACAAGTACATTAACATAGGGAGACAAACAGACAAAAAAATTTAAGAGACCTGAAGGGAAAGGTGAAAGAGAACGACATTGATAGCCAGATAATAAATGTAACAATTTTTTTAAAAAATGAATTCAACAATAATACATTTTTTTTTTTTAATGAAGAAAAAGGAGGGGGCGGGAAAGAGGTAGGGGGCGGGAAAGAGGTAGGGGGCGGGAAAGAGGTAGGGGGCGGGAAAGAGGTAGGGGGCGGGAAAGCAGCTGCAAGAAATGAACTCTAATGAGGATTCAGAAAATTACAACAAAAAAAAAGCAGCAACAGAAAAATAGGAACAGGTTTAAGTTTCATAAGCTCCCCCCCCCCCCCCTAAAAACACCCCACGCGAATCCCAACGCGATCACCAGTATGCTGCAGCTCTTAGATTTCAACGACTGTTGTTACTTGTGCGCTAGGGGCGCGTACGTATCACTAACCCTGTCCACGTCAACCCCAAATCTTATCGAATCCCTAACTCTGCCCCTTACCCTTTCAACCACAAAACAGGAAGAAAACAACAACAACAACAACAACAACAACAAAAAACAACAACACGAAAATGTGAAAGAATAATTAATTAAGGTTGTTGTTAGTAGTATTTTGGGGAGGAACTCCCTTGCTCTGGAGTCACAAAAGGCTTTAAAATACGCACCCCTAGCGCAAAAAACTTGGGGGACGTACGTGTACGTAATCATCCCTAGCGCAAAACGCTTAGAGTACGCACGCACAAGCAACAAAGGGCATTTGTCTATAGCGAGCGTAATGCTCATTCTCTATGGGTTTCCTTGCTCTGTACCGGTGATTGACGATCATTATATTATAACTAGTGTAAGGGCCCGTTCAAAGAACGGGTTGCAATATGAAGATCAAGGTAGAGAACAACTCACAACTGGCACAGTAACACCCGCATGGCCCGTGCATAAAAGGCAGACGGCACAGAAACTCATGCCTTCAAACTTTGAAACGCAACCGGAAATTTAAAGTCGAAACAAAACAAAGGCAGGAGGGAGGCCATCATTGTTGAGCAGAAAGCATTATTCGATATTTTTAGGCCTATTTTCATTTATTACAAAATTACGATACTTCGCTTTCATGTCAAAGGAATAGACACAGTACCAAAAAGAACTATCATAGTCTTTCACATGTAATTTTTTCAGGTCTGGGCATTTCTTCCTCGCAGCAGTGACTTTTTTTCCTTGCTGTTTTTTTTTATATAGATATGTATTTCTTCGGTAGAAATAAAATCATTGAGCAAATCGAGAGAGAAGCTGCCAAGCAAAAAATGGTGCACCGCTCATAATATTCTCCGCAAGCCCTGGGATAGCTTAAAAGTAAAGGCTGGTTTTAATGAAAGTAGACGTTTGAAGGGGTCTGTAGGGGACACGCTGATCTGGAGGCACGGTGCCTGCCTCTCATGCCGAGGGTACCAGGTTCGATCCCGGATAGGTGCAGGTATATTGGAATTTTTTTTTTAGGGGAAAAATTCCTGTCCCTAATTCTATGGTAGGTAAGATCGAGCACCTAGTCTTTTAGGATAAGGACGAAAAACAGGCCAGGCCAACATTCTAAAGAAAATAGAATAAAGACTTTAAACACAAAGGCAAGTGCCCCTTCCCCCCCCCCCCCAAAGGACAAAAACAACTTTGAGAGATTTGAGATTGAAGATTTTGGTCACTTAGCAAATGCCTATATCTCATTAAATTATTTCCTGATGGGCCTAGCCATGCTCGCAAACTGTTTAGATTAAAAAAGAAACTTTACGAAAAATAGGAGAAGGCCCAGTTCGATACGGTGAGAAATCCGAGAAAATGCGGTACAGTCCACGTCTATAAAACCGACCATACTGTTTAATTGGTATTACTATAATCGGCTTTTCTAAATAAAACATGGCATTACACTCTATTATGTGTCTTGTGCATTTTTTAAAAGCACATAAACGCATGACTCATAATTATGAGCTAGTTGGTCTTCTGACTCGGGGAATACACAGATGTGATTTTTAAAGTTAGAGTTTCAATCACCAAATTAATTGTAAACTGAGGCGCAGAATGAAATTTCCTGTTATACTTTTTAATTTTATTCGAAGAAAATGCATCTTTTTTTTTTTTTCCGGCTCAAAATGTCGGAGCACTTTCTTCTGTTCAACTCAGTTGTGGCTCAAAATCAACGAAGTAATAAAAATGTAGCGAATTTCAAAACCTTTTAAATACACGTACGCCCACGTACACCTTTCTGTTTTTCTATTCCTAAAAAAGATATTTTGTAGAATTTAAGACTCAGCGGTTAAAAAGCCTTTCGTGATTACATTGTAGGTCTTACTTCCTTTATAAAATGATTAGAGGACAGACTAGAGTCACATGCATGTAGTGTATTGTACCTTGCTCCCTCTTTCCCCCCTCCCCCCCCACACACACACAAACTTACACCACTTCACACCCCCCCCCCCCCACACCCCCCGGCAAACATTGCGGGTCATTTGTGATATCATGATAAAAGTGACAAACGATTTGACCTTATTTTGTAGTACAGGCAGGTCTGAGTGTGAAGACTTGAAGTTAATGACCGCGCGGGGAATATTGTGATTGTGAACGCACTCATACCCAAATATGGTCGTGCCAGTACGCGCGCAGCAAGTTGGAGGAGACGATTTCAAATTTTTGAAGACGTGAGAGGCTTTGCATCTGGCGTTGGTGAAATATCAGCTGCCTGTGAGCAAATATGCATTTTTCATAAAAGAGTTTACGCATGGCTGAACTAGGGCAACAAGTAGAGCTTTTTTGCACTTAAAGACTTGCCGTCATCAGCGTTTTGTATCTGGTTGGTGAGATATCAGCTCCCAGGGAAGCTCATCTTTTATCTGTAAGTGTTAATTATGAATTCACTCATGCCAGGGACACGCTGGTCCGTAGGCAAGGTGCTCGACTCTGATGTGGAAGTGCCGGGTTCGCACCCCGGTCGGTGCAGGCATGTTGGAATTTTTTGGGGGAAAGAATCCCTGTCCCTGATCCTATGGTAGGTAGGATCGAGCAAAACTAGACTTCACTGATAAGGACGAAAAACTCGGAGGGCCCGTGTGCGCATTTCGCCTGTTATAGATATCTTGTCACTTGAAGGAAAAGCAGGCCTGACGAGGCCGCTGCCCGGGAAAAATTCTAAAAAAAACTCATCCCTACCACAAAAAACACAGACACAAGAACAAGAAAAATAAAACCAAGACAAGTGAGGTGTAAATGCCAAGGGCAGCGAAACCTCCTAAAATAAAGACCAAAACACACAGAGTCACATGCATGAAGTGCATTATGCTTAGCCCCCAAATCCTCCCCCCCCCCCGGCCACACACACACACACACACACACACACAAACTCACCTCCGCGCCTGGCAAGATTGCGGGTCGTTTGTGATATTAGGATAAAAGTGACAAACGATTTGACCTTATTTTGTAGTACAGGCAGGTCTGAGTGTGAAGATTAAAAATTTGAAGTTAATGAACGCCCGGGGAATATTGTGATTGTGAACGCACGCATACCCAAATATGGTCATGCCTGTTGACGTGCGCAACAAGTTGGAGGAGACGATTTCAAATTTTGAAGACATCAGAGACGCCTTTGCATCTGGCGTTGGTGAGACATCAGCTGTCTGTGAGCAAACATGCATTTTTCAAAACTCATCCTTTGTTATAGATTTTAATTCTGAATTCACGCATGGTTGAACATGGGCAGTAAGTTGGAGCCAATTTTTAAATTTCAAGACATGAGAAAGTTTGCAACCTGGTGTTGTTGAGACATCAGCGGCCAGTGAGCAAACGTGCGTTTTTCAACATTCATCTCATTATCATAAATTTTAATTGTGAATTCTAGTATGACTGAATTTAGGCAATAAGGTGAAACCGATTTGCATTTTCAGTGGTCTTGTCCACAGCATCCCCTCCGCTTCGGTACTTTACGGAAAATGACGTATGAAAAAGTAAAACTCTCTTTGCCTTTGTATATTTGTCCACATCATCCGTTCCGCGCCGCTCCTCAAAGCTATAGAGGCAAAGAGAGTTTTTCATACGTCATTTTCTGTAAAAATAGTGGAGCGGATGCTGTGGACAAAACCACTAAGACTTGAGACGCTTCTCATCAACGTTTTGCATGTGGCGTTGGTGAGATATCAGCTGCCATTGAGCAGAAGTGCGTTTTTCAAAATTCAACTCTTATCATACATTTTCATTGTGAACTCTCGCATAGTTGAACTCAACCCGGGCAACCAATTGGAGGAGCAGGTTTCAAATTTCAAGGTGAGAGACGAGTTGGTGAGATATCAGCTGTCAGTGAGCAAACCTGCATTTTTCAAAACTCATCTTTTATTGTAGATTTTAATTGTGTATTCACGCATGACTAAACTCGGGCAACAATTTGGAGCCGATTTGCACTTTAAATCTTGAGACACTGTGCACATCAACATTTTGCATGTGGCATTGGTGAGATATCAGCTGCCATTGAGCAAAAGTGCATTTTTCAAAATTCATCTCTTATCATACATTTTCATTGTGAACTCACGCATAGCTGAACTCAACCCGGGCAACCAATTGGAGGAGCAGGTTTCAAATTTCAAGGCGTGAGAGACGCGTTGGTGAGGTATCAGCTGTCAGTGAGCAAACCTGCGTTTTTCAAAACTCATCTTTTATTGTAGATTTTAATTGTGAATTCACGCATGACTAAACTCGGGCAACAATTTGGAGCCGATTTGCACTTTGTCTTGAGACACTGTGCACATCAACATTTTGCATGTGGCGTTGGTGAGATATCAGCTGCCAGTGAGCAAAAGTACATTTTTCAAAATTCATCTCTTATCATAAATTTTAATTGTGAACTCATGCATGGCTGAAATAAATTCGCTCAAGAACTTGGAGCCAATTTTTTAAATATCAAGTTGTGAGACGCCTTGCATCTGGTGTTGATGAGATATCAGCTGCCTGTGAGTAAAGGTGCATGAATAATTTTCTTTCAATAAAAATTCATGTTTCATTATAAATTTTACTTGTGAACTCACGCGTGGCTAAATTAAACCGGACAACAAATTGGAGGAGCAGATTTCAAAGTTCAAAGCTTGAGACGCGTTGCATCTGGTGTTGGTGAGATGTCAGCTGTCAGTGAGCAAAGGTGCTTTTTTTTTTTTTTTAAAAACCCCAACTTTCATTGAAATTTTAATATTGTGAACTCACGCTTGCCTGAATTTGGTCTTGCCTCAATTGGAGCAACAATTTGGAGCCGATTTGCATTTTAAGACATGAGACGCTTTGCATCGGGCGTTGCTGAGACATCAGCTGCCAGTGAGCACACCCGCTTTCTTTCTTTCTTTCTTTTGTTTGAAAAACTCATTTTTTATTTGAATTTCATTTGTGAACTCACGCTTGCCTTATAAGGTCATGCCTCAATTCGTGCAACAAGTTGGGGCCGATTTGCATTTTAAGACTTGAAACGCTTTGAATCTGGCGTAGTTGAGCTGCCTGTGAGCAAACCCGATTTTGTTTTTTTCACAAACTCATTTTTTAGTTTGAATTTCATTTGTGAACTCACACTTATCTTATATGGTCATGCCTCAATTCGTCCAACAAGTTGGAGCCGATTTGCATGTAAAAACTTGAGAGAGATGTCAGCTGCCTGTGAACTCATCTTTTTTTTTTTTTTTTATAAATTTTAATTTTGAACTCACGCATGGCTGAATTGAACCCGGGCAACAAGTTGGGGGGTGGGGGGGGGGCCGATTTAAACTTTCAAGACATGAGAAACGTTGCATCTGGCGTTGGTGAGATACCAGCTGCCAGTGATCAAACCGACCTTTTTTAAGTTTCATTTGTGAACTCACGCTTGCCTTAAATGGTCATGCCTGAACTTGGGCAACCAGTTGGGGGGGGGGGGGGGGGGGCTAAAGATGTAAATTTTAAGTCATGAGACGCCTTGTTGAGATATCAGCTACCAGTGAGCAAACACTTGCACATTTCAAAATTTCGCTTTTATTATAAATTTTATTCTAAAAGTGCGTGGTTTAATTATTCTCACAATAACCCAGGACATTTGCCAAGTTTAAAACTGATCACTGATGTGGTTCAGTCATGTTAAACGACCTCTTTAAGAATTTAGTGTGGTTTTAAGATCCAATTAGGTCTAATTTGATAAGAGAGGCAGAGAGAGAGAGAAAGAGAGAGAGAGAGAGAGAGAAAGAGAGAGAGAGAGAAAAAGAGAGAGTGCGTTAAGAGAGCGAGAGAGACAGACCGAGATAGAGAGAGTGAGCGAGACAGAGAGAGTAAGTGAGAGAGAGAGAGAGAGAGAGAGCGTGAGAGACACAAAGAAAGAAACAGAGGCAGAGAGAGACACACGCGCACACACAAACACATACACGCACACAGACACACACACAGAAAGAATCCCATGATGGGAAGAATCAAGCTGAGATCCATTGTAGAGGTAGGTGTCGGTAATAGAAAAGAGAAGGACAGACAGAAAGACAAAGGAATATAACTAAACACTTTGCTCTTCAAAATCGCGTCCACCACAGTAGCGTTCAGCCCTACTACTTCAAGGCAAACAATCGAAAAGGCAAGGGAGCGCACAGTAATTAGTATTTACATTATAAGCCATTTTCTCTATTTGGCTTTGTAATTAGGCTACGCGCCCCTAACAAAATTCAAGGCGGAAAACAAACTAAACAAAAAAAAACAAAACAAAAAAACCAAACAGAAATCAAGAAATTGCAATAAATAAAGACAGAAGTAATTTGCTCTGCAGGAACCTGGACTGAAAAATGAGAAGGCTGTACTCTAGACGAAAGCCAGTGTTCAGACAAGGGGACCGGAAGCCAGGAGAAACAAATTGGTGAGGGTGGGTGGGTGGGCAGGAAACTGAACAGAAACAACTCCACCCAGAGCTTAAACATCTTAGCACAGAAACTTGTGTAACAATGGGGGGGGGGGGATACCAAGGTGAGGGGATTACAGGGAGCTGTTTACTGTAAGGTAAACTTCTTAGACTTGCTGTGCATGAAGGGGAGGGGGAAACAGGGCGGAGACGTGATACACAAGATACGGTATCAAGCAAAATGTGCACAAATTGCAAGATAGAAGTGAAATCAGCAGGGATACTTCATTCATAATTTCGTTGCACAGATTCGAATTCGGCCATTGCAAAACCCCATACTTTCTACAGTTTTCTGTGGAATTGTACTTTCTGAAGTATATAAATGTATCTTTCACAGATGATGCGCAGTGGTTAACACAACAAATGCACGCATATTGTTAGCAATAAATACAAAGGTTTCGATCAATTTAGTTCCATAAATCATTATAAACCCTTGTCAGCAGGCAAAAGGCGTCACGGCTCGATGGGTCGGGGTAAGCCAGACCAAGGCTGGCGTAGGCCCCACACTGGTAGCTCACGGCCTAATTATTATGCATCACACTAAAACATTACTCACTGCAGCACCAGTAAGTAATGTTTTAGCGTGATGAATAATGATTAGGCGGTGAGCTACCAGTTTGGGGGATACGCCAGCCTTGGTCTGGCTTACCACGACCATTTCAGTGGAGTTCAGCACTGATGCGAAAACGTTACAGCCTACTAGATCTAGATCTAGAATGATATGAATTTTTACGTAGAGTAGGTCTTTTATTTCGAGGGCATTTAAGTGATTCTGATGTCGCTTGCCAATATTTATGTTTTATCAAAGCAAAGTCTATTTGTATGCATGTTGATAGAACATTCTTGCGTATCCATGAATCGTTGGCGGTATCGCTGGCAAAGCCCTGCACGGTGACACCGTTGGAGACGACACCAGTGCTGTGGGTTTTTCCCGAAGGTTATTTATAGGTGCTCCAGTTCAAAAAGGCTTCAAAAGGAAGCTAGCGAGCTCGCAAACGCATTCGAAGCGATAAACCAATGCCGCAACAGCTTGGACAGAAAAGGCTGGCGTAGAGTCGCGACCTTAGTTCGTGTTTGTTCCAACTCCTCTTTATGCACAACTGAGAAATTAGACGTTAAACATTTACGGCTTTAGTTTTAAGATAAGGAGTTAGAATAAATCGGAACTGTGAAACTGTTTGATAAGTGCCACAATGCATTTTAAACAAGTGTCAAGTGTGCATTTCTTATAGCTCTTCTACACACTAAAAGATCTCCATTTTTTTCAGGAAATGGAGATTGAACAAACGAGACCTGAGGTCGGGAAATGACGCTCGTTTCAAACTGGTTTCCACCTCTATTTTATGAATCTCCTTTCTTTATCTGAATTTGAGTTAGAGTGTAACGGAGGATCAGCTTAATAGTGCACCTTGCACCTTGCACTGTTTCTCAACGAAAAGTCTAATTCTGAAGTGCACAGTAACTCACAGTACTGTTCAAAATGAAAATTCATGAAAATGAATTGCACTGTATGAGTTCTACTAAGTGGGGTATTAAGTTTTAATGATGCCCCGGCAGAGGTAATTAAGACAGGGCCAAAATGTTGAATGAAGCAAACCGTACGCTTAGAATGACAAGATTTTATCTCCACTTTTGGGCTGAACTGAGTCACACACTATACACTACTTCTACGGGCCTTCTCTATTTTAAATGGATATGCGCTACATAAATGCTATACATTATTATTATTATTATTATTGTGTATCAAAGTAGTAATCTTTACATTCTTTTGGTACATGTATTACTCAAAAGGAAAAAAATCTTTGCTATAAAAGCTACTATAAAAGAAACTTCAATCTTCGATTTCTCAAAAATATTGACGGGCGGGAGTTAGAACCTTGTCACAGGGAACGAAATAACATTGGAAAGATGAACATTAAATGAAGTGTTCCGTTCTTAGTTGTAGGAGCTGGGGCTAGATCCAGGAACAGACGAAGCTGAAGAGGTTGAGAGAAGGGGCGGAATGGAGATAAGAGAGAGGAAACGGAGTTGTGAGAATGAAAGAGAGAGAAAGAAAGAGGGGGAAAAGAGAGAGAGAGAGAGAGAAATATGTTGCAGTTTCCAGTCAGTGTGTCGAACAAAGAAAGTTCAAACAAGTGCTCGGTTTTTCCTTTTTTATGCAAAGTGGGCAACATATGAGGTGAAATTTGCTCTTAAGGGTTTCTGCATGAGCCAAAGTCGAAATGGGGGCGGAAGGGACCCCCGGGGGGGGGGGGTATCGGAGAGACGAAAGGAAGGAGATGGTATTCAAAGGTCAAGGATGCAGACGTCGAAGCGTGAAGATGTTAGCAGAGTCATGACCCGGAGATGATACCGTGTTTGGTGTAATACCTGTGTACCTAAAGTTGCTTACATCCTGCGAGTATCCTAAGAATAAATATCATCGATCATCTCTTCAAATGATGAAATAGATCTGCAAATTTATAGTTATCCAGTTTTCAATAAGAGAAGATAAAAGGGGACTTGGGAAATCTAAATGAAAACGAGAACATCTTTCTTGCATTGTATTGCTCTCCCGTCTCTGTCTGATACTGGGTTTGAATGTCATCACCTATCTGCAGCAATAGACTTGTGAAAGGAAAAGAATCAAGATACACGTCTCTGTCTTCGTTTTTTAGGGTTATCATTTGTATCATCTTAATTTAACATTATAGCATACTGATATTAGTGATACAGTCAGGTTTTGTTTTTGTTTGTTGTTGTCGTTGTCGGCCTTATTCTATAGTATAGGCAGGTGTGAGTGCGAACATTTGAAGTTAATGAACGCGCTGGTAATATCGGGAACGCACGCATACCCAAATATGGTCATGGCTGTTGGCGCGCAACAGGTTGGAGCAGGGATTTCAAATTTAGAAGACATGAGAAGCTTTGCATCTGGCGTTGGTGAGATTTTTTTTTTAATAAACAGATAGTTCAAGTTGATAGAACTCCTTAGTAGTTAACATTTTCAAAAAACATTGAATGAGTACTATTTGAATTAGATTATGTTCAAAGAGAGAGCCGACGATTTACTCGAAATTTTTTTTGTTTCTTGATTTTTTTTAAAAACTGTGTTATCATTGACAAATGCGTTTCGTGACAATTAAAGATGAAAACGAAGGTTTATATAAAGTTGGATACATAGAATTTGTGTGAGCAGCCCTTTGGCAAGTGCCACATTAACTCTTTTATTTGATTCAATAAATAAAGTTTAAAAAAACAGCAACACTGTTATCTGTGTATTTCTTTCCCCACGCTACAAATTTGGAACAAAAACCATTAAGGGTTTGCTTGAGAGGTCACATCATTGTATTCCAATTTCATTCAATTTGAAACAAAATTATTGTTTTGAATGAGAGTTTTGTACGCTTATTAGTTGGTTAATCAACAATATTTTATTGTCATGATTACTTATATTTCTTTGATTTGTTTGGGGGAGACACTGGCTTCTCCCTGCTCGTGTCCCATCGATAGATCTGTCGATTTATGTTCATAAACCATGTAGAGTATTTGTGAGAAATTTAGCAAAACTATGCAATTTTTACCACAGGCAAGATAATTAATTATTAACTAATTGAATCTCAGTTCAAATTAACAGCTCAAATTGCTCTAGAATATACCCTTTTCTGCCGCAGGTATTCTTTTCTTGTACACTTACTCACATCCTTATTAAGCAGTTTTGCGATTAGACAGGAGATAAATGACACAAATTTATTGAACAAAATACAGCTTATCAGGGTAAGTACGGTATCATAAAACCTAACGTTGCAGGTTTTCGAGCCAGATTATTCGTCGGGGAGAAAAAATCTGGGTAACTGTGAAAAGAAGAAAAGACGAATAGAGTAAAGCCCCATTCACATTTTCTGTGGCTGATCCGGCGGCCGCATTCCAACGCTCGCATGAATGGCGCGAGAAACCGTGTACCTCACAATCAGCTGATTCCTGTCAATAAGCCCTCAGACGGTTGTGACACACATTTTCATTGGATGTTTCTTTGCGGGGCGGAGCAAAAATGTAAAAATCATAGAGCAAATGGTGTGGAGTGGATTAGCAAGGGAGGCTGCGAGCTGCTGTAAGCTAAAAAACATGGTGGGTTTCGCTTTGTACTTGAAACCGAATACCTAGCAGTAGCGGAGCTTTATTATTAATATACAGAAGTTATATGCAGGGCCGTCGAATATTTGAGATAGGAAGGGCATGGGGGGGGGGGGGGTCTTTTGCTACAAAATAAATAATATGTTCGGTTGTTTGTTCAAGATGAAGAGTTGAAAAGATAAAAAAAAAAAAGAAATCAGACCTCGGTTAGGTGAGTTCCATCCTCTGCTTGATATCTATTTATCTGTCTGTCTGTCTGTCTGTCTGTCTCTCCGTCCGTCCGTTCGTATATCTATCAATCTATCTATCTATCTATCTATCTATCTATCTATCTATCTATCTATCTATCTATCTGTCTATCTGTCTATCTATCTATCTATCTATCTATCTATCTATCTATCTATCTATCTATCTATCTATCTATCTATCTATAGATCTATGGAGCTGTTAATACGCCACATTTGCAGTCACACTATGGTTGTGGCAGGCATAATGATAAACCTTTTCATAACATAAAGAAGACGTCATTCATACGTCATACTTCATTCATGGTTTGCTGGGAAGGTGTTCCTGCATAAAAGTCTATGTATTGGGGACAATTTTATGTATCTATTAAAGAAATCACTAGATAATGACGCATGTTGAAGGCAAAACTGACGTGAACTGGAGTAATTCTGATATCATCTAAGCTGAGATGGGAACAGATTGTGTTTGCAAGTGCAAAGAGTTATTCTGTAAAAGGCTGTGAATTGGGGGCGTGCTGTATTTTACATTACAAGCCATTGCTGAACAGCGAACATAACTCAGATTAATTTCTCCATTTGGTTTTGTGATTGGACTATTGTCCTCTAATTACATTCCTTCCGTTTAAATTTATCTTTGTGATTTAAAAATGGATTAGTGGAGTTGGGGGGGGGGGGGGGGGGAACATTGCAAAAAAAAAAAAAAAAGCTCGTTATTTCCGACCTGTGAAATGCTGTAAAACATCTTCAAGATACTGCATTAAATTGTGAAGTTATAGTTGGTATGGAAAGACCCTAGTTTTAACTAGGAAACAAACAATAACAACATCAACAAACTTTCTCCCGGCCCATCCTATCCCTAATCTTTAGCTTGGCCGCGTATCAATTTTGCCACTTTGTACCACAGAATAGAGAACTCCCTGAAGCGAGAGAAGCCCACTTTTCGTGACTACAGGAAAATTATGTGCACCGCCATTTTGAATTATGATCGGCGGTAAACAATGCCCGTTTATAGACATTTCCACGGGGGAGTAAGAGCTTACAAACGGCTCTAAATAGTTTCAATCAACCCAAAAATATGAACACACCACAGTATACCGATATGCACACTGCCTTATTACCGCCGTGACCTAGATTCGCGATTTGGCCGAAGTGAGATGTCTCTCTAAATACATACTCTCTGGTGTTACATTAAACATCGCTGATCGCGTGCGGACAATATTGGTCTGATCCAAAATGGCGTGAGCTAGTCAGAATTGATAATGCATTCCTGCCTTATGTCACTTCTGGTAGTATCTCTCGTCTGTGCTTTGTACCAGCCACGGGGTGGACATGGAATATCAAGATATTTAGAAGAAAGACACAAAATGAGAAGGGGTCAGCAGGACGGGACAGGGTTCGGAGGTGGAGGATAAAAACGTGTACACACACAGAGAAAAGACCCCCAAAATCTCTGATAATGAATACCTGAGTAGAGTGGCATTAATCACCCCCAGCGAAGATGCTACATGTATTACAATATCTGCTGTCTCCAGGCTGCTAACTTGAGTTATAATCATATTATTTAGCCGTACCTGTCACCCATGTGTTTCATCTCTATGGTGTCGTTAAGGTGGTGAACATCCATTGTGTGAAGAATGTTGTTACAAGTATGTACCTCCCCCAAGTTTTTCGCGCTGGACCTACGTATTTTAAAGCCTTTTGTGACTCCAGAGCCAGAGAGCTCCTCCAGAAATCCGCCCGAAATACTCCTAACAACAGCCTTAATTAATTATTCTGTCAGATTTGCTTTCTTGTTTTCCTCCAGTTTTTTTTTTTTTTGGTTGAAAAGGTGAGGGGCAGGGTTAGAGATTCGATAAGATTTAGGTTTGAAGATAAGGACAGTTAGGGATAGGCATGTATATGTACTCGCCCCTAGCGCAAAACGCTTGGGGCGCGTACGTACTTGCAACAACAGCCTTGTGTGAAGGTGAGAGCGAGGCAGTTTTTACTGAATAATGAATCAAAGACTGCAGATTCTTTCTCATATTTCCTCTCATCTCTTATACATCATTCTACCCTCCCTCTCCTCTCTTTCCTTATTTTGTCCCCTCTTTCCTTTAATTCTTTTGATATTTGAATCTTCGATTCTAAATTAATGGTAAAACCACAAATCAGGCCATATGTGTTTTGGAAAAGAAACAAATAATATTTATATAATTTAAAAAAATCGCTCAATTTTTAACAAGCCCCAATCGCCGCTCATACGTCTCGGATTTACCTGAAATTTTACATGTCCCTTCCTTTTGACTTGCGGGAGGTTCTTTTTCCGATTTGGGGACTTGAAATGGTGGGGAGGTTTTTTTGTTGTTTTTTTAAAATTTGCTTTCTGTCGCGGATTACACTCCCGACCCTTTCTTTTTTTTGCACGAACAGATTACGTTATCACTTCCTATGATGTGTTCATGATTAAACACACTGACCCGTGCGCAGATTATTGCCATTTCCTGACAATCTTCTTCTCGAATGCTGACGGGGTGCGTAGGGCATAAAGACGCAAAGGGAGTGCAGAATGACGTTCATAGAGATACACAAACAAGCAAATTTTAATGAACAACCCGGTATACTTATTACTAGGTACCTCAGCTGAGATCCTTTTGTTTCTCGGGGGCCTCAGCATAGTGCTGTTGGCCTCCTGTTCTTTATTGTAGTTCCTCTCCTTCTTCTTGTTTGCTGTTCGTTCTGTTATCGTCTGTACTAGGTACCTCAGCTATTTTTTTTTTCTTAAATATAGATCTAGTTCACAGCTTTTTTTTTTTTTTCACGCATTCTCTCTTCCTATATGTATCTCCTCACTCCTGGTTCTCCTATTCTACCTCAATTTTCTATTCTTTTCCTTACCCTCCTCCCTCCTACTCCCCCCCCCCCCCCCCGCCCATCAACTGAATGGCGACAATAATTTTTAACAACAAAAAAAAAAATTTTTTTTCACACATTCTCTTTCTCTATCTATGTATCTCCTCACTCCTGGTTCTCCTATTCTACCTCAATTTTCTATTCTTTTCCTTACCCTCCTCCCCACTCTCCCTCCACCCCCCCCCTCCCCACACCAACATCAAGTGAATGACGACGACAATTCTCAGCACAGTGCGAGCCAAGTCTTGACTCTTTTGCGTTGGTTTATTGAGTGTAGTTGAAACAAAGGCCAGCAGGACACTAGGTGCTTATCCCCTGTAAATCTGCTGGGTGAAAAGTTCACTTTGCCGCCCTTGTTATTTTTGTTCAACACCACCAAAAATGTTACATCCAGGGGCTGGCGAGTTGCCAGGATTTTTTTGTTTATAACATGGTAAGCCAAAGGCTGTTGTTACTTGTACGTATGGTCCCCAAGCCTTTTGCGCTAGGAACGCGCATGTATACGTACCTATCCCTAACCCCGTTCTTATCCTCAATCCTAAAGCTTATCGAATCCCTAACCCTGTCACTTACCCTTCCAACTAAAAAAAAATAGAAAAATGAGGAAAACAAAAAGAAAATCTGGAAGAATAATTAATTAAGGCTGTTGTTAGGAGTGTTTCGAGAGGAGCTCTCTAGCTCTGGCGTCGCAAAAGGTTTTAATAGACGTACTCCCAGAGCAAAAAACTTGGGACTTGGAAATAACATTCTTCATGAAATTTTTTGACAAGCTCTCTGAGCAATGGAAATTGATACCCTTGCTTAACGTGTTAATGTGTAAATGAAAAAAAACTATATACGCTTAAAAAAAAAAAACCCAGCAGAAAGTCAATGGGATCTCAGAAGGGCAAGGTACAAAGAATTTCAATTTGTTTTTGTTTTTTTCCGAACACTGTTTCAATTATTCTAACACTTTAACCTTTTCAAACATTGTTTCAGTTATTCTAGTACTTTAACCTTTTCAAATATTGTTTCAGTTATTCTAGTACTTTAACCTTTTCAAATATTGTTTCAGTTATTCTAGTACTTTAACCTTTTCAAATATTGTTTCAGTTATTCTAGTCTAGTACTTTAACCTTTTCAAACGTCGTTTCAGTTATTCGAGTACTTTAACACTTACAAACATTGTTTCAATTATAATATTATTTTAACCCGAAGAAAGTCGTAAATGGCAGGATGCGAGTTGAATTTCTCTTAGATTTCCATTTTTAATTTTTAAAGAATTTTTTAAGTTGTATCTACCACGAGACTTTGGAAAAAATTATATGAACATAGCTTTGTTTTTTGTTTTGTTTTAAATAAATATGTTGATGTGTCAAAAATCATACTTTTGTCCCGCTTTTCGGATAGCAGGTCAGACATAATCTTTTGCATGTTGAGAGGGCCCCGGACTTAACTGGGACCTGTCACCCGAGACCCCTGGATCCTTTTCACTCCCTCGGAGGTCAACAGTACTGTCGGGTTCAGGACGTGAGAAAATGATACTTGGGACACCACCGGCTGATCAGGCCTCTCTCCCTCCCTCTCCTGTCCCCCCCCCCCCCTCCCCGCGACCGCCGATGAGAAAAAATAACATTGTCGATAAGTTACTAAGTCCCTCACTCAGCAGCGAACCTGCATGCTTGACCGTAGGCGATTAGAGAGATCTGCTGGTGAGCAGTGTCAACAAACGCACATGCACTGATCCGCCTCACTTGAGAGTGAAATATCTCACTATTCTTCTCTTTTTTTTTTCTTTCTTTCTTTCTCACTTTCTCTCTTTCTTTCTTTCTTTCTTTCTTTCTTTCTTTCTCTCTTTCTTTCTTTGTCTCTTTCTTTCTTTCTTTCTTTCTTTCTTTCTTTCTTTCTTTCTTTCTTTCTTTCTTTCTTTCTTTCTTTCTTTCTTTCTTTCTTTCTTTCTCTCTTTCTTTCTTTCTCTCTTCCTTTCTTTCTTTCTTTCTTTCTTTCTTTCTTTCTTTCTCTCTTTCTTTCTTTCTTTCTTTCTTTCTTTCTTTCTTTCTTTCTCTCTTTCTTTCTCTCTTTCTTTCTTTCTTTCTCTCTTGCTTTCTTTCTTTCTTTCTTTCTTTCTTTCTTTCTTTCTTTCTCTCTTTCTTTCTTTGTCTCTTCCTTTCTTTCTTTCTCTCTTTCTTTCTTTCTTTCTCTCTTTCTTTCTTTCTTTCTTCTCCTTAACGTTTTGTCATGTTTCTAACGGCCCTTTCTTCTCTTGTTCCCGCCCCTCTTGAATTAAATTTCTGTGATATTTTGTTTTCTCTCAATTAACTTTTCTTTCTTTTTTTTCCGATTCTCTCTAAATTCCACTGTACAATAAATCTAAACCATTGTCGGGGTCAGTATTGAGTTTTCCTTTATAAGGGACGATGAATTATTGAAAGTGGAAAACGGGGACATCTAGTAATTGATAATAGTAAATTAATAGAAACTTCTATGTAAAACGCAGCTTTATTCCTCTGGTGTTTAAAACAGCTCGCAGTGTTAAGACTTATTACAAGTCATATTCAAAACATTTCGTAACAAACATTAGGTGGTGCAATATCTAATTAAAGCATATTGGCTAAATGGTGCGTGCATGTATGTGTGTGTGTGTTTGCTTGTGTGTCTATCTGTCCGTGTGTCTGTCTGTCTGTCTCTGAGTGTGTCTGTCTGTCTCTGTCCCTGCCTCTGTGTCTGTCTGTCTGTCTGTCCATCTATCCACATTTCTAGATCACCATCTATATTTTTCAAACCTAAGTTAACATGCTGCACGCCTCATCATTTTGAGTACCCATTGAAATTGCCAACAAGCAAAAAAATAGAAGAACTTGTAGTAAGAAGATGAAAACTAAACGAAATAGAAAAAAAAAAGACATAAAATAAATATAAAACAAAACCCTCCAAAACTGAAGAGTACCAATTTTCCCACAGAGACAAGGATTTAAGCTGTGGATCCAGGTTATCTAGCTATCTCCCATTGTTGGTTGATGTGTGAGAGAACGGCCGTGTTTCTGTTGACATGTTGTTTAGAAAATGTGCCGTTTAGGCCAGCAGCTCTGTTGTATTGGCGCAGCACTTCCAAGCCCCTTGATAAACAAAGTTAGGACAATGGCCAGTGGCGAGAACACATTCATTCACACGTCAAACACATTAAAGAACAAACATGAGGAGCAAAAAAAGGTGCAAGAAAAAAAAAACACCAAAAAAAAAAAACTCGGCCGCAGTTGGGAATTCCAAGTTTTGTTTTGTTTTGTTTTTTTTATTTATTTTCATTGTCGCCTTTCATTGTTTTAAGGTGAGGAATGAAAAATGAAATGTTCAGATGGAAGAAGACAGGTAGAAGGAGAGGCTGAGGAGGTGGGTGGCGTTGGCATTGGTGCGGATGGGCCGTGACGCAGCCAAGGTCAATGCCATCATGATGATGAAAAGTTTTGACGCAGTGTAAAATTGTTGTGGGTTCAACTGTTTGAATGATAGCGATATGCTGCTCCTGGGCATTATAGTTATCATTACGTCTTTCCTATTCTCATCTCTGTCTTCTTTCTCAGAAATCTGACAGTTTGGTTGAGTTTTGAAAAATTTATTTGGTTTAGTGTTTTTTCCTGCTTTTTTTTCGGGGGGGGGGGGGTGAGGGGAAAAAGGGGGTGGGGGAGGCGGCTCAAATTCATTCTCCACCCTCCCCCCTTTTTCTTCTGTACACTTTTGACTATCTGTTCCCGCTATAAAAAGGCTCACATCGAGTTGAGTTAAGAGTTCTGTTGACTCTGTTGTCACGATTATCTCGAATGTAAAAATCAAATTTACCAGTGAATTTTGAAACTGTTTATTTGCTATATAAATCAGGTTTGTTTTCAAACTTGTAACATTTATAGTTATGGCTCTGAATGAGAGTCTTTCATCCGCCTGGCAAATGCCAAATCATCTGACCCATCTCAACAACAGTACGGCACTTAGATCTATAGTGTTTCAAACCGCACAGTATACTGTTTCGGCACGGTCTCTGACAGTTGCATGCATTCCTCAGATTTCTTCATCAAGTCTTTTCAAAGGCTGCAGGACGGCCACGATCTGTAGCTGGTCTATGATGAGCACTGATGCCCTGGATTCCAAGCCTGTCCATTGATCATTGCACGCCCCGGAGGAAAGGCATCTCAAGAAGGTGATTGCTGAGACTAGCTGATGGTGGAGGTCTGTGACTGGTGCAAAATAATAATCTGTGTCAGTCTGGAGTCTGGAGCTCACTGCTCTGAATTGCTGAGATCAGCTGGCCATAAACATTATTGTATTCAAGAAAAACCATTTCAGTTTTACAAAAAAAAAAAACACACAAGATAATATTAAAATGTTGGCTATTGTACTCATAGTCACTGCTCTACGCTAATAACATAAGTCATTTTTTTTTACAATTTTGAGATATTAAGAAGAAACCGTTTCTTTTCCTGTCATTTGGTGACTTATTCCATTATGATTCTATTGGATTATTACATTTTCCTACTGGCGCATTTCTTTTTGTATAATATTATCTGATAGCTCTCTTGCTAATGAATGCAATGAACCGCGATGCCTTTTGACTTAAGTCTGACGTTATATGCCATTATCGTAGAGCAGTGACGTTATTCCAATTGTTGTTTTCAACCATCATCATCTTCTTTTCTAACTTTGTCTGCATTTCCAAAGTTTATTGATTTTATTCATTGTTCTTCAAAGTTATAATGGGGGTCGTACATTGTAATTCTTGTTCCTTCATACATCGCCCTAGTTATTGTCTTATCTAGATCTCTCTCAACTCTTCTCACCACTGGTTTGAGGTCTTTATTTTAGGAGGTTCGCTGCCCTTGGCATTTACACCTCACTTTACTTGTTTTATTATTTCTTGTTCTGGCGGGGGGGGGGGGGGGGGAGATGATATGGATAAATTTTAATCTATTAATTTCAATTTTGCCCGGGCAGCGGCCTTTCGGCCTGCTCTTTACGATTTCCAACTGCCAAGGTATCTTTAACGTGCGCAACATGCACACGGGCCCTCCGAATTTTTTCGTCCTTATCCGAGAAGACGAGGTACTCGATCCTACCCCCCAATAGGACCAGGGACTTGAAAATATGAGAAAAATCCAATTTCCAAGAACTACTCGATCCTACCCCCCAATAGGACCAGGGACCTGAAAATATGAGAAAAATCCACTTTCCAACATGCCTGCACTGCCCGGGTTTAGAACCCGGGACCCTTGGCATGAGAGGCGAGCACCTTGCCTCTAGACCACCTTGTCCCCCACTCTTCTCACCACTTTTCTCCTGTTTTATTTCGTTAGAAAATGTTTGGTTTTCCCTTACAAGGCTGCTGCACAATCTGAAATCTTCAGTCAAACAGGGAAGGTTCATTGAGAATTTATATCATGGACACACAGACAGATTGGTTGAGATACGGGCTGACAGACGGACGGACAGACAGACAGACAGAAGAAAATGAGAGGGGATAACGTGAAAAAAAAAAAAGGTCAAATTCATAAAGGCTCACGGGGAGAAAGAAAGAGATGGAAGAAAGAGAGAGGGCAGGGAGAAAGAAAGAAAGACACACACACACACACACACACACACACACACAGAAAGAGAGAGAGAGAGAGAGAGAGAGAAAGAGAGAGAGAGTGAGAGAGAGAAGAAGAAAAGTAGAAAAAGGAAAGTACGTGAAAAAAAACAAACTGGTCAAATTCTAAAAGTCTCACTAAGGGAGAGAGAGATGGAAGAAATAGAGAGGGAGAGAGAGAAGAAAGATAGAAAGAAAGGAAGGAAGAAAGAGAGGAAAGGAGAGGGAAGAAGAAGAGTGACGATGAGGACAATACCCGGTCAAATTCTGAACGTCTCCACCCATAAGGATGCGATGTGCTATTCGATTATGAAAATAAGCGAAACAAATATGACATTGTCGCCCTGCCGCAGATCAAAGGCAGCGCCGGTGTCACACGAGGTCGCCTGTCGTGATTCATCTGACTAGACTGACCTCACGAGCCCCGGCCACGTGACTGTAGTCCATGACTCGGTCAAGGTTTGGCCAGGTCCAGACACGTCGCCCAGGCCAAAAACCTGGCAGTGTGCTAGATAGTCATTCTTTCCGCATATTTTACCACAGATTTTAAGCTTGTATTGTTTATTTCTTTAAATTGTCCCTTTGTTTGCCGATTTATATTTTTAGAGTATATTAATTTTTTCTTTGTGCCATTTCAAACACTAAGCATTTAAGTTAAACTGTAATTCGCTGGTATAGAACAAAATTGTTGTATCTCCAGTGATATGAATAATGGGAGCTTACTCGGAAATCCCACAATATTGCTCACAATGATCGCATTTTTAACTAAGGGAGATACAACAATACTGTTTCTCTGTAACTTGGAACTGGTTAAAGATAGCGGAATAACGAAAAAATTGCAAGAAGCAATTCGTCGATATTACAGCATTGCCATTACTATGAGCCCCAATTCGGTTAGTTTAGCACAGTGTTTGTTTCTCAACCTTTTTTATTCCACGTCCCATGTCAGTTCTCAAAAACAAAACATTATGCCCCACCATAATGGGACCAAGAATGTGTATGACCGGCCTGGTTGCGCATAACCATTAAAGTCGTGCGTCTGTTAAGTTCGATGTTTTAATCCGAGCTAAACAAGGAACACAGTGGCTACGTTTTCGGCAACCGGTGATCACAACTCACCATTTTTCTTTACCCCGTTCGTACAGCAGCGCTTCCTTTCTTTGTTTTTTTCTATTTTCTATTTTCTATTTTCTCTCAAGAGCGTAATCTGCCGTAAACGTAGTCACTGCCAGGAAGGAAACCACCAACACGATATAAACAACAACAAAAAGAACAACGGTTTTTGTTTTCCGCTTTGTGAAACTACACTATGAAATTAAGGTTTCTCTGAAAAATCTCTACGCCCCACACAGAAGGTTAAAAGATGCATCGCCTGTGTGTCACTGAGTGTCAGTCATTCAATCGTGAGCAGTCCACAAGTTATCGTACACTGCATTATGAATGGGAGAGCATTTTTACTAATCAGATCTGACTACCATGAGAACACAACTTTATACTTCAAGGCTTCTGCCAATCATTCGTTCATGAGCAATCCAGATTTTATTGTATTGGGTGCCATGATGGAATCACACTTTTGGCCACTATGAGAACACAGCTTTAAACTCCCTGTTCTCCGTCAACCATTCATTCTCGGGCAATCTAGATTTTATTATTTTGGATATCATGGATGGAACCACACTTTTGGCCACTATGAGAACACAACTTTAAACTTCAAGTTCTCTGTCAACCATTCATTTATGGGTAGTCCAGATATAAATTTTAATGTATCGGATATCATGGATGAAACCACATTGTATGGTACTATTCAGGCCTGACCACCATGAGAACACAGCTTTAACTTCAAACTGACGTATCGGTGACTAATGCACGTGCAATGTGCCAGAGTGGACATAATATGTCCTCCGTTTATGACCAATTATATTCGACACAATGGTTGGGACCGATTATCCGATAGTTACCCATTATCTGTACATAGCAGGGCATGCGAGTACGTTTGACACTCTTCAGAGTCTACCCAAAAAAGTATGAAAGTGTAATTAATATGCAGTCGATTTCAAAATTGAGACTTCAACGATTTCTTACATGTTATTACTTTTTCTGTTAGGGAATCGAATACAACATTAATGACCACCCATGGCCCGGTGTATCAGAACATTAATTACTCTCTTAATTTTCCCTTGACGATGGTTAATTTGCAATTACATGACTGGCATGTGCGAAAATTTTAGTCATAAAACGCCTGTCACTGAAAGAGAAAGCCAAAACTCGGGATTTCCTGATTACCCGAACATTTTCTAGTTAACCTATCTTCTACACGCGCCCCTTACTAGGGCACAGCTGAATTCATTGCTACAAGTACAAGTATTACCAGAGAGTATAGATGTCTAGAGAGGTTTCACTACTGGTCGATTTGCACTGCGAGACACGGGGAGGCTCCGCGAAACCATTTTTAGCAGGGAACGAAAAGTAGGTCCTGTGGTAAACAATATCCGTTTGGCATTTCCACAGGGCGTAAGTAAGAGCTTACAAACAGTTGTAAATAGTTTCAATCAGGCCAAAAATATGTACAAACCACGGTCAACAGATATGCACACTATATTATTATTTTGGTGAAGGCAGCCTTTTTCAGTTCTTCGATTTCTTGTTTACCACAGCGACCTAGTTTCGCGATTTGGCGGAAGTGAGATCTCTCTATAAATCTATACTCTCTGGTGTTACCAAATTTTAACTTAATATAACACGATCAAACAGTTTTTTTTAATTTCTTTTTTCATAAATAAATAGGTTGGGTTTTTGTTTTTTTTTTCACCAAAAATATCAAACAAATGCGGCAAAAGTTACCTGAATAGTCAGAAAAGATAGAAAAAAATCTGTAAAAAAAAGTTTTCTAAAAAATCTGGTATAATAATTATGGGTTAAGGATGCTATTTATATCTCTAGGTTTAAGCTTATGTTGACCTCCGCTCTTTGTTTTTGCTGTTTAGTTACATTTCAACAATATCTCATGTCAAGGATATAACTTTAAGAGCACGCAATAGTCTAAATTTGGAGTAATCTGTATTTGTAATTGACTCTGGTTGTGTAAAATAATCATGATATCCACACTTTTGCCGTTTGTTCTTTTCTTCAGCTCATTGTAATTAAATACTCACGTCGTCCACTTAGAATGACAAGGTCCTAACTCCACTTTTTGGCTGAACTGAGTTACACACTACACACTACTTCTACTGGCCATCTCCATTGTGTGTCAAAGTACCAAGCAGATAGTACGGTGTGTAATTTGCAAGTATTACCAAAAAGAACGAAAATAAATTCTTAACTCTAAAAGCTATGATCACATGGAACTTCAATCCTCCATTTGGAAAAAAAAAAAGGGGGGGGGGGGAGAGGCAATAAGTACATGTACTAAGAGGTGAGAAATACCTCGGGAGGCAATAAGCACTAAGAGGTGAGAAATACCTCGGGAGGCAATAAGCACTAAGAGGTAAGAAATACCTCGGGAGGCAATAAGCACTAAGAGGTGAGAAATACCTCGGGAGGCAATAAGCACTAAGAGGTAAGAAATACCTCGGGAGGCAATAAGCACTAAGAGGTGAGAAATACCTCGGGAGGCAATAAGCACTAAGAGGTAAGAAATACCTCGGGAGGCAATAAGTACTAAGAGGTGGGAAATACCTCGGGAGGCAATAAGCACTAAGAGGTGAGAAATACCTCGGGAGGCAATAAGTACTAAGAGGTGAGAAATACCGGAGAAAAATTGTAATGAAAATATTTCTTTTTTCATTCGGAAAATGACTAGGATGGGGAAAATGGAAGGTGAGGTGGGGAGGGGGAGGGAGGCCCGAGGAGGAGATGGAATGTTCTCCCGGTAAAGATTGCAATCATAAAAATATAACACTTTTTTTTTTTTTTGGTTAGGCTTTTTTTGGTCGTTAAAGAACCTCGTGGCGTGCGGCACTGTGATCCTACTTCTCATCTGACCTGGAGACAAGATAACAGCCTACATCAAAGAGGAGATCCCAAACCTGAGCATTTTAACGCTGGATGTTGGAAGTTCCCCGGGTTCTGAAGACGCTGGATTAAAACTTGTCTGTCTGCGTGATGGAGGTTTCAGAAGTGTACAGAATTACAGGGCCGGATTCACAACTAGGCTAGATATAGGCTGAAGCTTAGGGCCTCATAATCTAGAGGGGGCCCGGCCGCCTCAGGCCAGTCTCCATATTTAGTGTCATGCGTTGCCGTTTCTTACTTTTGATGAACATAACACACAGTGCACAGTCGTTTCTCAACAAATCTTTTGCAATTTTCCTAGCTTATGTCCTTTCGAGAAGAAACTGCGAAATGCTGAATCTTAAATCTTTGTGTGCCAATCCCCAATACATCGGTTCTTCTGTTGCTCACGTTTGTGCCAATCATCGATATATCGGTGCACAAGAATGCAAGGCTAGTTTGTTTCGGGAAGAAAGAAAGTCGACTTTCTGTTAATAGATGTTGCTGTAATTAAGTCTTCATTCATCTCCTACTATTTTCTTCCTGTACCGGCAAAAGTGGAAAAATTCATGGCACACAAAAAATTAAACACCTATCATCAGCATTGTCGTTACTTAAATTATTTAAAACACTTCCATCTTCCTCTAGGCGGGGGGTTAATTGGGAGGGGCCTCACAGCTAGAATGGCCTAGGGCCTCTCTTCATCTAAATCCGATCCTGCACAGAAAGACCTGAGGGGGCAAAAGTATGTGAGATCAGAATAAGTGGGAGCCAAACTGTATTATGTGAACGTTCATGAATTGAAGAGATTGGTATGTTTAGTTTACATCATCAAAATTTGAGGTGTGGACCATCTTGCAAAGGCTTTGTCCGTATTTTGAGTAAAAATAGTTTAACTATTCAAAGAAGACTCTGACTGATGATTCTGGTGCTGTCATAGTTTGAGGAAAAAAATTAAATGGAAGACTGTTCCTTCAGTAACACTCGACACATAAATATTCCTTATTTCATGAAGGTAGTAATTTATTACTTCAGAATTTTCATAAAAGGCTGTCGTAATTTGTGTAACATTATATATCTATGGATGTTATATATTATTTATTTCATCGAAGTATTTCACCTTTGTATGGGCCTATATATAACTGTGTCCACTGTGTAATAAAATACATCTATAATTTTTTTTACATACAGTCTTTGTTTTATCGACGGATGACATTAATTTATCTATCTATTATATATTTCAGTAACTTGCAACCTTTGGCATGACTAACTGACCAAACTATACACTGTTCAGGCCTTAAATTTGGCAGGAAGGTGGCAATTGAGATAAGGAAGATGATGGCTGTAATTAAAAGTGGTTTACTTCAAGAATGTATTTTTGAAAAATAACAATGTTTATTGCTATGTAACATCTGTATTTTTGCATGTTTGTTTCGTAATAATATATAGTACCGTGCATGTCATAAAAAGTAACCGTATCAAACGTTCAGTTCGGTGCGTAATGTTGTGGTGCGCATGAGTTCTGAAGCAAGACTGTAGTTTATTAATTTAATTATATGAGAGAGAGAAAGAGAGAGAGAGAGAGAGAGAGAGAGAGAGAGAGAGGGGGGGGGGGCACATGATTGTTTATTCCGGGCAATGCGCGGTAGGACATCTCGTTCTTTAATATTTTCATATTGTAGTTTTGTATAGTTTGCAGCATTGTATGTTTTAGTTATGTTATTTAGTTATAAAATTGTTTATTTTGTAGAAGATGTAATTTACCACTTTAATGTTTTAATAGTATCTCATATTGTATAATTGCGTAACAGTACACATTGATGTATAAACGCTCAAAACCTAAAACCAACCAACCAACCAATAAACAAAATGAATTTTTAAAAATGTGATTAACCCTATTACTGTCAGGAAAGAGTTACAGTGTCCTACCAAAGGTGTTCGACCTGCAAGTCTTCATCATGCAAATTTAGTATCTGAGTTTATCTTTGATTTAAACACTCCAATAAAGAATGCTTTTCCGAGGAGCTGATGTAATTGGCCGTGGCCGTCAAGGGAAGAACAAAAGCGGCAATTTAACTGTCTTGTGACAGTAGTTATATGGTTAAAGACGATGAAAAAAGAATCCCCCAGCTTGTGTCGAAATACCAGGAATTCGTTCGCAGCCAGAGGTATTAATTTTGTTAACAGCCTCTTGCTTTATACTTCAAACAACCTGTGCAGCTAGGAAAGACATAGAAGAAGGGAAGGGATGGAGGATAGAATGTGGGGCTATCCACAACAATAACGGTACTGATATCAAAAGAGGGGGATATCACAGGGAAAGAGCGCAGACACTGAAGCCTGTATTGAGAAGTGGAACCGGCCTCACCACCCACTGTTTTATGTCCGGTAATCTAGATAAAGGAAGCGAACACACGCCTTTTACTACCAGGGCTAATCACAGGGTCTGATATCATTAACGTGAGTGGTCTCACACTGACCCCCCCCCCCCTCCCTCCTGCCGTGGTCATTTTTCCTCTAGACAGCGGGTCATTGGGTCAAGTTCAGGCTGACCTCTGCCATTAACTGGAAAGCGACACAGGGCGGCCTACAGACTGTTTTCGTGATGACCTCTGGAACGGAAATCAGGGATATCCATGACCCTTCTCCGACCGATTTTACATAACAGGCATTTCTTAAAGTCCAAATCACATAACCGCAAGCATACGAATACTGTTACATAATGAGATCAACAATAATGACAACAACAAGAATCATAACGACAAACATGAAATCGGTGTGTAGCAGTGAACCGATAATACGATAAGATAATAATCACTTTGTTATTCCATGAGAGAATTCGCTTTCACACAGATTGTAAGAACACAATCATACAAAGTACACACATCCAACGCATCATTTCTTAAAGATATCATAACTTAGGCTGTTGTTATACGTACGTACGCACCCCAAGCGTTTTGCGTTAAGGGCGCGTACGTGTAGCTACTATCCCTAACCCCATCCTTATCCTCAACCCTAAATCTTATCAAATCCCTAACCCCGCCCCCTACCCTTTCGACAAAAAAAACCCCAACAAAACAACAACAACAGGAGGAAAACAATAAGAAAATCTGAAAGAATAATTAATCATGGTTAAGGCCGTTGTTAGGAATATTTCGAGAGGAGCCCTCTAACTCTGGAGTCACTAAAGGCTCTAAAATATGTTCCTCTGGCGCAAAAACTTGGGAGGACGTACGTACTTGTAACAACATTCCATCACTGATTACGAGGCTTATAACACGAAGTAACGTCATGGCATGGATGTTTAGTAAACTATGGCATACACCTTAGCTACAACAATGTCTTGTTGAGGGGAGTTGCGGAGGGCGAAAACGGATCTTCTGTATCCTTCTCTGTTTGCTTTGATATGTTTTATTGTATATTCCCTGACCTCAGGGTTTAACATGCCCCTTTCCAGGTCTGTCCCCGAGTTTGACTTCAAGATTAACGTATTATAAGGGGGATCTTTTTTTTTTTTTTGGGGGGGGGGGGGTGTTGTTGGTGGCAAAACACCATCTTCCAGATAATAAAGACGAAAAACGTATTGGCCCAAACCCACCGACCTGAATGTCAAACTCTATGGTGCTCTGCCAGAACTACAGAAAACAGTAGATTTTCTCAAAAAAACAAAACTGCAGACTTAGATTGGTGAACGAAAGAAGAAGAACAAGAAGAAGATAATAAAGACTTAATTTTCCCTCAGTATTTACCACAACAACCACGAACTAAACCTGCATAGCCAGTATATATTGCGTCATTTCTGTTTTCATGACCAATAATAATCTCTTACAAACCTTCTCTCACTTACTGAGCCATGGTTAACACCTACGATAGGCTTTGTGAAGACTGGTCCGTCGAGAACGCCAAAGACAATAGACGCAACAGTCCTTTCGAAATCTGGTATTTCCTTGAATTTATCTATCTAATAAAGCTACAACAAAACCCCTAATAGTCCTATTTACTCGGAAACTACACAACGCACCGACCTGAAATTTGGCACAAAGAATTATGGGATAGCGAACATTGTTCGCATTGCTATACACAAACAAAACCGTTTGTTATTTCTGAGTTAATCGGTAAATGCGGTTATAATTAAAGACTAAATTCACGAGAGCGTTTGATCCGAAATTTACGATCAATAAGATATTGATGTATGTTTCTAATAATAGCCCACTTCCGCCTACACATGACGTTATCGCAGGATGTCAACGCGCAAAGGGAGAGCAGTAAAACTTATCTAAAAACAAAGAAACAAAAATAAAATAAAGCTAAAAGAACAGGCAAAATGAAGCAGGTCCATAATAATCACCCAGAACTGAAACTAATAAATCGATTTATCCCGGGCAGGGCCGGGCAACTCAGCTAGTATTATGAAAATATTACATGGACTGGCTTGACCAAGTAGAGGACTTTCTCTCTTTGATTTACAATTTCAATCTCATTCTTGATTATTTAGATATCTGTTATTTATAGTATGTTGGTTTTTCCTTTCCTAGAACGAGCTTTAAGCTTCATTGTGAATGTGTGGCAAGGCCGGACGAACCCGACAAATATGGAACCAGCTGGGCACTGGGACAATCATGAGTAGAAGAACCCTCAGAGGGATATTGGAGCGGTGAGAAGAGCACTAATTTTGGGGATGCATGATGTGCTAGGATTCTGGTTCCTATCATCAATCAATCAATCAAGCTTTTTAGTCTTCATTCATTGGTTCAAAGATCCCCCCCCCCCCCCAAAATTTTTTTTCTTAAATTCCCCATCTTAGCAGCCTCCCCCCGAAACAAACAAACAAACAAACAAACAAACAATCAAAGCCGTTCATATTATTTTTGGCCAATCTCATTGTTCTGCAAATGGGTCAGGCTTATCAGATGTGACGTCCTGACTGACCTTCAAAGAGCTTTATGAAGCAAAAACAGTCTATTTCTGGAAACTGTTGGCGCCGACTGGCCAGTGGTCACTCGTGTCTGGAGGGGGCAAAAACTCGGCGTGAGTGAAGACCTTGGGGATATCAAAGCTTCTTCTGTTCGTCTCAATGTTGCTTTATCCTAACTCCTGCGTAGGCTTGGAGTGAAAATGCATCTTCTCGAGACAATGACCTATGGTGTTTTCAGGCTATCATTAATTTGATCGGCCATCTGGTTGGATGGTGACGTCACGGCAATGTGTTCTCAGTGACGTCCAATTTGTTGGCTGTTGTGTGGGGTCCCATTCAAACTCAATGTCGTGACTTCACTATTCAATCAGTTGGCCTATCACAATCGGCTCAGCGCGCCTAGGCTAAGGTTTGTCACCGTTTCTTAGTGGGACATAAGGCAAACATTATTTTGGTATTAATGCTTTTCTCGGCCAGCAATCCGACACGTAGGAATGACGTCAAGTTTGCACATGGGAACGACATCGTTCCTACGTGGATCCCGTGGTTACGACATCTTGCCGATGTCAGTTCGATGTGGAGAACCTGGTCCTATGGTAATCCTACCAATCCTACGGAAATCAGATTGTCAGATTGACTTAGTGATGCTAGCTGGGTTAGTTATAAAGGTTCTCTACATTCTCTGACATAAACATCCACAGTACAAGATCCATGTCAGTAAGACTTAGAGGATGAAGACGTCATTGGAATTAATGCTCTTTATCACAGAGATCATGACGTATATTCTCTGAGACAAACATGACAATGACTAGTGCAAGATCCATGTCAGTTTAGTAAGACCAGAAGATCAAGGAGTTATATTTCTGGATAATTTGTTTATGCCTACATGTAGCTGCCACCATAACAAGGCACGGAGAGAGTTAATGAGCCAGGCCAGACCAGGCCAGGGTGACTGGACGGTGACCTAGCAACCTTTCAACGGTCATCGCCCGGCGTCGCTCAAAGTGGACAAAAGTCACTGATGAAACGGCTGAAATGTCCGTCTGGCTAGCGAGATGACATTACACCAGGCCAGAGCCAAGGGAAACCGGGGATCGTAAAACTATACCTTTACACATGAGACGAGGTATAACTATTATGACCCAACTGACCGGACTAAATGCATTATCGTCACTATGCTAATATGGGATACTGTACACTTTAACACTGCATATCACTAAAAAACGTTAAACTTGGGTGAAAAATTCATGGACCTTTCATGTAAGCCAACACTTTCGTATCAACAGCAACAAAACAAAACAAAAAAATTTAGGCTGTGGCTATTCTTACGGCAGTCGCAAAATGATGACGTAGGGCATAAATACATTGGCTCTGTAACATTTTGAACATCGTGTGCCAGAAAAGGCCAACCTTACAGCATCAGTTTCCCAACTGATCCTCCTTAGTTAACGGAAGGACTTCCGAATGCGTTCCAGTCCGAGTGAAAACAATACATAGCTCCCCCGGCGGCTTTCCCTGATGTATCAATCTGACTACTGCCCAGACGAACATCGGCCTACGGCCTCGATGATACAAACTGACTAGACCCTCACGTCGTTACATATCAATCTGACAATCGACTAATATAGCCTACGTAAGTAATTAACTGGGGTGGGAACAACCGAAAAAGCGCCCCAAGTAGGCCCAGCATTAAGTTGAATAACAAACTGCCGTACGAATAGCCACTAGGAAAAAATCTAACCCATACCCCTAATAAATAGTTCAACGACGACATCATCTTACATCATAGAAACAAGCCCTACCGCCGCTCACACAGCTCGGATTTGCCTCAAATTTTACACGTGCCTTCCTTCTGACCTGCAGAAGGTTCTCTTTTGGATTTGAAGACTTAAGATGGTGGGGAAGTATTTTCTTGGGTTTGCATCGTGTCGCTAAGTTCGCTACCTCCGATCTTCCATTTTCATGAACACATGAGCCCATGACACACTTCCTGAAATATTCTCGGTGCACATCACTGCGCACTGTGTACAGCTCTATCTAGTAATTGCTGAGAGTTTTGTGGATGACCGTGCGCATCTTGGCATCCATGGTAACCCATGTTTTTGTGCTAATTCCTTCCGGTCTGAAGCGGTGTCCTCTGTTTGTTTACCCTTCGAAGAATAGGGCAATTACTAGTATTGAGATACAATACTATTTTATCCTGGTAAAGAGTTTGGTTTTGGTTTTCTCAGATCTGTGGGGGAAAAAATGACATAGGCCATTGTGTTAGCATAGTGATAACGTGAGGTAGTCAACCTCAAATACAGTGCAATAAAATATTATCGTCTATTACAATACATCGGATGACCAAAAAGTCTGGAAACACAAACAGACACTGAAAAAGTATGACTTTTTCATCTTTTACTTACGATATTTCTTGAAAAAGATTTAAATAATTTTGAGTTCAAAGCTGAGGTTTTTAAAAAAAAAATTTTAATGGAGAAATGGATGGACATTGGCGGGGTTTATATTTCGAATTGTTGCTACAACCAGATGAGGTACCGGCATTATCCGCGGTAGACCTGTGAAACCTACGTTCTATCTCTTTCTCTATTTGATCTAGAAAGCTTCCCATAATTATTCTACAGCCGTACTCCAGATTTCATGCGCACCAGAGCACTACGCACTCATTTCTGGTAAGGAAATTGTGCGCACGGAGCTGAACCGGTATTAGTATAGTTTCCGGTGCGGCAGGCTTATTTCAGGGAACCAAAAACAAAGATCATCGTATTTTACATTTTTACAACTTTTTGTTTCAAAATACTCGAAACGTGGATCAACACAATCGGTAAACACAAAAGCGATTGGACTGGATTAGTTGACACTTAAGAAAATGACCTTTAATATTTCTTTGAAACTGTCATTTAGTCTTCAGCGTCGAGCAAAAAAAAAAAGGGGGAGGGGGGGGGGGGAGGGGGGGGGAAACTACTCCACAATGAATTACTCCCGCCATAACTTTTATTTTTAAAAATACAGGGAATCAAAATGTTCTTCTTATTAAATTGTCATTATCGAACCGCACGTCATAGTTAAAAAGTAAAACCCACCACAGAAGGTAGTGACTGGGAAAACAAGAGGCATCTACTCAATAGATCCTGCCTTTAACAAATCGGGCTGGTACTTATTAACTTTTTCAAGTTCCAGAGTTCAGGGTGACGCTGCCATTTTCTATAGCAATTAATAAAATAAAACTCGTGAACCTTAAAAAAAAAACAACGGACAATTTCTTTAGTTTCCAGCCAGGTCTGACTTGCTGAAGTATTTCCGACAAATGATACAGTCACCAACCACACTGTCAGCCACTGCAGAATTTGATGTAAACAAACCTAGACAAAGTGGCTGGATCAACAGCCTTTCAAACATAATGTCAAAAATGTCTAAAATCTTCTGACAGACAATCCGCCCGTTAGGCCCGGCGCGCACGATCCTGTTTTGTCTGCTGCACGGCGTGCAAACGCAGATTTTTGCTTGCTTGGCAAAGAGTTTACAGTGCTGCACACCACGCCAAAGATTGCTTGCATTGAACGGATGGTTAATTTTAACAGTGCGCGCCAGGCCTTAAGCAAAGACATAAGGCATGTTGTCGCCTGATACAACTTAGAAAATACATTTTTGTCGTGCGGCTGATTAAATTATCAACACTGATACGTCACCATACAATCGGGAGTTATAATTTACATTATTCCAATCCATTCTCTTCAGATATGTGATTTCGAACGCCTGGGCTTTCCTCATATTGGTAATTTAATACTACAATATCGCCTGTTTCGCAACCTTTTATCGATCAGGCGTGCTGAGAAACCAGAAAAAGTTTGCACGAGTTATGAAAATAAAAACATATAAGTCGATATCTTTGTAGTTTTTGTTTTTCTTTTCAATTCATAACAACAACAGTAAAGAGTTAATTAGTCTGGCCGTTGCGGAGACATTTATAAACCACTATCAGACGGTCGCCACAAAAGAAACAATAATAATTACCTCTACCGGTTTGAGTGCCCGGGCAAAATTCTAAAAAACTAATCCCCTACCAAAAGAAAAAACAACAACAAACAGACAAGAAAAGTGAGATGTAAATGTCAAGGGCAACGGTACCACCTAGCATAAAGACCTAATCACGAAAAACAGACCTGACATGGCGCCATCAAGGGCCATAGACTCTTAAAATTAACCGTGACAGAATTTTAAAGTAAATTCGTTAGTTCAGTTTGTCTGCCCATGGGGCTATGTGAGGCCCGAAGAGGGGCTAGTGGGGAGGGAGAAAGGAGACTGACCACAACACACGGGGCCACTTCATTAGTACCCGGTCTGGGGCGAGCGCTCTGATTATTACAGGCAGCCATGCTTTCTCACGACCTTTAACTGGCTACTTTGCATTTCGTCCTCAGTCCATCAAAATATCGCATGTATTTGGTATTAGAGGGTGGAAATGATTGTAATTTATTTACTCACTAGAATATACATGTAATAGTAATCCGTGTATGTTTTGTACAGTATGAAAGTATATACAAGTAGACGTGAGAGAGAAAAAGAGTGAGAGAGAGGGGGAGACTAAGAAAGACATAGACAGAGAGAGAGAGAGAGAGAGAGAGAGAGAGAGAGAGAGAGAGAAAGGGAGAAAAAGACAGAGAAAGACAGAGAGAGACAGAGAGAGAGAGAATGAGAGACAAAAAGACAGAGAGAGGGAGAGAAAATGAGAGAGAAAAAGACAGAGAGAAAAAGACAGAGAAAGACAGACAGAGAGAGAGAGACAGAGAGAGAGGGAGGCAGAGAGAGAAACAGACAGAAAGAGAGACAGACAGCAGACAAATAGACAAACAAAGAGAGAGACTAAGACCGTGGAATAGAGAGAGACAGACAGACACAGAAATAGACAGACACAAAAACAAGGGGGGGGGGGTTGTTACTTCTTCGTTTTAAAGGGCTTAAGGCCCACTTTGTGGAGACAGGTGTCTTACAAAATAATAATATGCCCATTTATCATTATCATTATTGTTATTATATCGAGGCCGGTGGTTACATTAACCTTTGTGGTAATGATGTCAATACCGTCCAGCTGTACATGACCTAGATTCAAAGGTTGGTGGTTATTTGGGTAGAAAATCACGTTGGGGTTTCTCTTTGTCATTATGCAGAGATTACTGAGGGCTAACGTTTACAAGGTTTAGATTACAGAGTGATATCATTCGATTAGCCTACATCACACGAAAACTATGACTCAATAATTGCTCTTAAGTGTTCAGTAAGTACTTAGTCTGTAGTCATTCGCTTCACTAATCGTAAAGTTATGCGATGACACGTTGGTGTCATCAGAATAATATGTGGGAATTCCCAAACATATACATTTTGATAAACAGACAGACAGACAAACAGGCAGATAGACCTACGGACGGACAGATGGATAGACAGACAGACAGGTAGGCAGATAAATAGATAGATAGATAGATAGATAGATAGATAGATAGATAGATAGATAGACAAACAGACAGATTTATACATGCATATAGATAGATAGATAGATAGATAGATAGATAGATAGATAGATAGATAGATAGATAGATAGATAGACAGACAGATAGATAGATAGATAGATAGATAGATAGATAGATAGATAGATAGATAGATAGATAGATAGATAGATAGATAGATAGATAGATAGATAGATAGATAGATAGATAGATAGATAGATAATCTGGGGCGACAAAGTCATTTTGAAACAGCTGGTGGAAAGAGAGACCTCGCTCAATGAGTGAAAACAGACACAAAACAGACTTGACGCAGTGCTCGGCCAGCCTAAACTCGGCCGTTCTCCAGACTTGACGCAGTGCTTGACCAGCCTCAACTCTGCCGTTCTTCAGACCTGACGCAGTGCTCGACCAGCCTAAACACTGCCATTCTTTCATTGCTGTTCTGTTGTTAGAAGGATAGAGATACGCAAGTCCCAGTTGCAAACAGCTTGCATTATACGACATCTAAGATAGACTAAGTAAATCATTAAAATTATTCAAAACTTTCTTTTCATCTCAGGCCCCTTGGGAGACACAATGGTGTAGAGACAAGGTGCTCGCCTCTCATGCCGAAGGTACCGGGTTTGATCCCCGGTCGGTGTAGGCATGTTGGAATTTTTTTTGTATGCATAATATGATTATTTTGTAGAATTCAAGGCTCAGTGATTAGAAAGCCTTTCACGATTACATTGGGGTCTTTACTTCCTTTTTAACATGATGCCTTATAGCTAGCCTTGCCATGAAATCTCATCTAACAGATTTTAAAATCTGTTGAGACGACACAGCAAAGTGTACAGTATGTATACTCACAACATAATTATGAGAAATAGTCATTTGACAAATTCACGTAACAAAACACACGGAAGTCTGCTCTACAGATAGAAAAAAAAAAGGTGCCAAGGACAAAATACTTTCGAGACCGTTGGAAATAGCCTTGAGCCAAGTTGAATTATAGACATGTCTTGAAAAAAGGGATGAAAAAAGTCAGCTTTTTACGACCGCCACCAAACCAAAGTGATTGCTCCGTGTACAACAAACGGCCATCTAAATAACGGGATACGTGACCATGGCCGACGTTTCAAGGATGCAATTTTTTAACCGATATCTGGGCTGAGAGCTTGACCAGAACCCTGGCGGTAGTTCACACTTTGCTACAGGTTGATAAGAAAAGGGGCATTTTCACAGGAACTAAAGTGGCCTTTCACCTTTCCCCTCTCAGGGCGGCTATTCTGTAGGGTTGGTACAAACAGAGGAATCTCTTGAAAACTCACCTAGTTGCTTTGCGCGTCTATCTTAGATTTGATACGGATGGGTTCAGAGTCTGAGGCCTGTGGGAGAGTGCAGCATAAAGACGTCATTATTTGGGCATTATACACATGAGGCAGGGGGATTCAGATACAAGTGCTTTGAAATATGTCCCGAAATGAGGATACGGTGCGGATACTTCGGTTATAGCCACTTACAAAAGTGATGTCTGGGGAAGGGATATTTCTCCTATCTGCATATATGAAGGGCTAGACTCCACGACCTTCTCTCTGAAAATGCAGACAGAGTGCACCTGAGATATTGCCTGCGTAATTATGAACCTTTGGAATTTGATGGAGCTATGGGGTCTTGCCTTCTGTTTAATTTCTTTTCTGGGGTTTTCTTTGTTTTGTTATTTTTAAACTAGTTTAAAAGTCAAGTTACATTATCAAAAAATACACCCACATGATTATTTGGCTGTATTTTCTGGGACATGTCTATTTTACTGTTTATTTATTTATTTATTTTGGGTCACTGCTTTGGCAGTTCTTCTCAGCCATGATTTTTAAGGCCCACATTAAAAAAAAAATTGAGCCATTCTCCATTGTCACATTATAATCCGCCTTGCACAGGTGATCGGTTTTGTCGACAAACGTGTCCAAATTATTATACATTAAAACCGTGCCGGCTGCATGTAGTGTCGCTTTGGATGTCAACAGACCATTGCCTTCTTGTCTTATCAAGAGCCAGGTAAACAGTCTGGTTTTGCCCATTTCCGTTTTCTCAGGTGGGCCCAAACAAAGGAACATTGGAAAGACAATAGCGGAAACTTGACTTAAATGAACTCTTGTCATTTCCTGTCAGCTGCATGCACGATATAGACCACTGGTTCTCAAAATGACGTTCGTGGAACTCCAATGTTCTACGAGGCTTCTAGTTTCGGGGTTCCACCAAGGTACCAGAAAAATGCCATGCCGCACAAGACATTTCATTCAGAGAAGCCGGGAAATCAAGAAAAACATACAACATGACAGACACGGCATTTTTCAATTTCGACCATCTGTACCCATAAATGCTTGGAAAGTCATATCCATCTTAAATGAACTCCGTGTGAAATCACTATGCACAATCTAAGAATAACAAAACACAAAACAACAACAAGAATAGACTCTGTACTTTCACAATAGATATTGTAGTGTCCATCATTAAATGGCCCAGCTATTTCCTCGTTTGAGAACCTCTGAGCTGTCCTAGTTTGGCAATAAAGAAAAATTGCGAGGATAAGCTGTCGTTTTTACCACTGTAGTTTTTTTTTTCTTTTCATAACTTGATTACGAAGACAACCATATTAGAGTTATGAACAGAATGGGCGGTCAGTCATTCGAAGAGGCAGATATTAGACAGTCAAGATAACCAGGTTTCAAATGGCAAACAGCTACCAGAGTGAGGTGGACGGTACAAGCTACTTGTCGCTCGTGGAAAGCTCGTGAGAGGGGAGAAGGTACAGACTTTCCTCCCTCATGTCACTTTTAAAGAAAATATAATTTCTTTTTTTACTAGGGGCCATAACAAGGTAAAGACGCTCCAGTTAGGCATTTTGCCCCCCCCCCGCCCCCGTACGTTTGGATTCCCCCCCCCCCCTCCACCCCCGTCCCTGATTCGAGCATATGGTCATAAATATGATGTATATCCATGATAAGTCTTTGAGTTTCTGATACTACATTTTACATGGACTACAATATGACTGTTTTTCATTCAATTCAAAAATATGATTTATATATTTTGCTGAAAAAGGAAAGTAAGTATTAATAAAACCGGAATTTTTACTCCATTGCCATGATTGAAAGATATGCTCGTATGTATGCTCCCCACTCCAAAGAATACTCCTCCTTGTTTTTCGTCCTTATTCAAGAAGACTAGATGCTCGATCCATAGGACCATAGGATCCGTGATAGGAAAATATTTGAAAAAATCGTAAAATTCCAACATGCCTGCACCGACCGGTAATCGAACCCTGATACCTCCGGCATGAGAGGGGAGCACATTGCCTCTAGACCACCGTGTCCCTCATGTGCTAAGGCCAACGCCGCTCCCCCCCCCCCTCTTCCTCATCCTCCCCCCCTCTCCTCCCTAAACAGCCCACGTACTTCAAGGATTATCCCATACCTTATCTCTCGTGGATTTATGGTAACGAAGTGCAAAATCGACTGGATAGATTTACCCGAAGGATATTAATACAATGTAATATTATAAAATACGATACCAAGTTGCAATGCTTGAAGACCTGCTGCTGCCCCGCCATGAGCAATTTCGGTCCAAGGGAAACAACTGGTTAAATACAAATGCGTAGCCGCCACTTGGTAAAATATATAACTGATCAAGAATAGAATGAAATAAAAAAAAGGTCCAGAAATTATTCAACCAAACAGCCATATACCGATATGTCAATTGAAAAATCACATAAAATGTATGAATAAATAAATGAATGTTAAGAAAGAAAGCAAAAAGGAAAGAAAGACAGAAAGAAAAGAAAACGAAACAGAGAATGGAAGAAAAAAAGAAAGAGGGGAGGAAGAATGAGAGAAAGAAAGAAAGAAAGAAAGAAAAAAAGAAAGAAAAGAAATGGAAGAAAGAGAAGGAAAGAGAAAAAGAGACGGAGAATAAATGAAAAAAGAGAAAAAGGAGGAAGAATGAGAGTAAAACAGAAAGAAAGTGAAGAAAGAGAGAAGAAAAGAGAAATGAAACGAGAATGAAGGAAAACAGAAAGAAAGGAGGAAGAATGAAGGGAAAAAAGAACGAAGGAAGAGAGAAAGAAAGAAAAAGAAAGAAAGCGAAAGAACGAAAGAAGGAAAAGAAAAAAAGAAAGAAATAGAGAAAGATGGACAGAAAGAAAGAAAGACAGAAAGAGAGAAAAACGGAAACAAAGAAAGAGAAAGGGAGAAAGACGGAAAGAAAGAAAGAAAGAGAAAGAGAGAAAAACGGAAAAAAAGAAAGAGAAAGAGAGAAGGGCAGCAAGAAAGAGAGAAAAGCAGACAGAAAGAAAGAAATCCCTTACAGTGGTGCAAATATCTCTTTTGGTGACATCAAAGTGAAGAGAACTATTTGCCTCTATTTTCCTTTCCCAGATAACTTTGTATTTGCCTTGACTGCGATTACAACTACCCTACATCTCCCACAGACTGCATCCAGATTTCTTACCTATATAGTAGATAAAGGTGTTAGCGGTGACAAAGCCATTGTTAAACCCATGACTATGAACTTGTAAAAAGTGCAAAGATCTACCCTACCTACGTACTCGTTCCTAGTATCTCCTGTAGTCTAAATAACAGGGGATTTAGTGAATGGGTAGGCCTGAATTCAGACACATATTTTATCAAAGAGATATCAGTACTGAATGATAAAGTTTGGGTGGTTTAATGGGGGCAAGGACTAGTAGGCATAAAAAGGAACTAGACTATAATGCATTAGTCGTACGGTAGGGTAGGCGAACAACAAGTGGTGGTGGTGGTGGTGGTGGTATTGATTTAGGGGTGGTGGTGGGGGTGTCTGTGGAAGGATTTCCGGAGGTCTTGCTTTATTTTGAAGGGTGTGGGGTGGGGGGGGGGGAGAATGATTTTTTAAAAATATGAGATTAAACAAATATACATAGGATAGTGGAGACTGTCACTGAGCATCTTCATTAAACAAACACTTCAAGTGGCTGAAAAGACAGAGGGATGAAAATTATGGGGGGGGGGGGGATGGGCATTGTGTGCTTGATAAGAAACAGAATGTAGTTACAAGTATGTAGGACCCCCAAATTAGTTTTTGTGTGTGTGCGTACTAGGGGTACGTATTTTAAAGCCTTTTGTGACTCCAAAAATAGAGAGCTCCTCCCGAAATACTCCTGTTCCTAACAACAGCCTTAATAAATTATTCTTTCAGATTTTCTTTTTGTTTTCCTCCTGTTTTTTTTTTTGTTTTTTGGGTTGAAAGGGTAGGGGCCAGGGTTAGGGATTCGATAAGATTTAGGGTTGAGGATAAGGATGGGGTTAGGAATAGTTACGTATACGTACGCGCTCTTAGCATAAGACCCTCGGGATGCATACGTACTTATGACAACAGCCAACTAAGAAATAATGAAAACTGGCGAGGGGTGGGAGGTAGGGTCAATGATTCTCCACCACCCCCTCCCCCACACACACGCACACACCTTCCCCTCCCCCGTGTCTCTCGTTCTCTCGCCTCATCATCTGTTAATGCCTGGCTGCGTATCCTTGGCCCCGTTTCACACACACACACACGAGACAAAATACTCACATATTCACATACTCACACGGACACCTGTTGCTCAGATTTCTGCCGCAGCCTCCGTGTGAGTTTCTAGTCTTTCCCACCAGTAGTCAGTCAAGAGGTATTAGTACAGCCTGTCAAGTACGATAGTGTCACGTCCGAAAGTACCGCCGGGTTTCTTCACTGATCGTAGGGAAATAACAGTGTAGGAAACAGTGGGGCGTGTCCGGGTACCCACATTGCATAACGGATGTAACTATTATCAGATTACGAGTGAGTGGATAATGATTGTGTTGAAAATCAAGTGAATGAACCGGGAATTTACACATTTTGTTGAGACTTCCGAAATATCTGGGGTATCGTTGAGGTGAATCTGGGACAGGATAGTATGATGAGTGTATGTGCGTGTATCATGTATGTGTGTGCGTGTATGTTGAAAGGGGTATGTTGAGGGTAGGTTGAAAGAATTATAATTATCATTGATGGTTGGCGATACTCCTGTGAACAGGATATGGGTGGCCTAATTTACAAGAAGGCTGAAGAAAAACAACAACCCCCTTTTATCAGTCGTCATGAAAGTTTTCATCAGATGTCATTCCGAAATAATTTCCATTAAAAGTATCACATCGAACTAGATCTAGATCTATTCTAAAATTGCTAACAAGAACGTTGGATTTTTTTTGTTTGTTTAGTAAATTCACGGAGCATAAAATTAAAGCGTCACAGAGTCAACAAAGATTGTATGTAAAATCATTAAAAAAAAAAAAAAAAGGGCAACTTAACAGTGAGCCTCACAAAATAATGCTGTCCATTGTTATAATAATTATTACTGATCTCTCTGGTTGTCACCAACCTTTTTACTGTACGAATGTATAATACTATATTTTATAACCTAAACACAAGACATTTGATTTGCATGTGCAAATATATAAACGTGATTTACGTACATCTGTCTTTCTCCCCCTCTCTCTATCTCTCTTCTCTCTCTCTTTCTTTCTCCCCCTCCCTCCCCTTCTCTCTTCTCTAGCCTTTCTCGATTCACTGGAAACTGGAAACTGGGTCACCGAACGAAACAAAACAAAACAAAAAAACAACTTGCTGCAACCAACAAAAGCCCCATACTATATGATCATTAATAACACTTTTTGGTGCCGTAGAATGTAATAGGATCTCACCCTTTCTCAAACCATACAAAAATCCCGACACCTTCATGCAAACAAAATCTCGCAAACATGACACCCCTTTATTTCATCCCGTTGACAATTCTGTGCTAGACCTAACCAGGGTACAAAATTGCTCTCAAAATACCAAGCACTTAAGATGCTGACATCGTAAACACAGCTGGAGATCTATTCGGCACTGACAGCAAATAGACGGTCAGGGTGACAGATTCGTTGTTCAAATTCTGGTGTCACTTACACAACAGTAAAGTCAAAAGGGATTTCGAATTAGAGCACGCCTAATAGCGGCGTCTACCAGCACATTTGGGGTGAGGGGACGTTGAAGGCAGTCACTGCCGAAAAGTAACAACAATTATTTCTAAATCGATTCTGACCAGGGCCGTAGACAGCCAGGATGGTCCTCATTTCGCCACGGTGGATCTTTGTCTAGTTCAGTGGAGTCGATTCAATTTAAATTCTGATAAATCGAAGTCTAATCAATACTCCGATCACTTCGAATTAAGGTCACTTTGCTGAACCGACGAAATGACTGTGTTAAAACAGCAGAGATATTCGTGTTCCAATTTCACATCCGGCAAAGTACACGTATTCTATAAATCATTATCTCCGTATTCTGATCTGGAACAGGAAAACCTAATGGGCGGGTGCCGCTCCGAAAGATTGTCCCTTTTTATGTCATAAATCTTTTCATGTTTTTCACTAATGCAAACAAAAATAAAATAAAAATAAAATGAATCCTGGCTATGTTTACCTTCATTCACACTGATCTCTTGTCCAGGAATCTCCGCGAGACCACAAAGTGAGACCCCCCCTCCCCTCCCCCCTTTCTTTTTCCATTTCTTTTTCTCTCAACGCCCCACCACTCACCTCCCACCCCGCCAGGACCTCTGCCACCCTGAAAGTATCGAAACAGCACACCAGGCAGATTCTTTAGTTTCTCCACGTATCCAATTTCAAGCCAGATCCCCAGTCGATGGCAGGAGTAGATAAAGTCAATGACACAAATAGGCCGGGTCTTGGCAAGACAGGAGGGCGGTAGCGGATGGTGACCGGGTACCACTTGTTGCCGAAGTGGATGCTCTGGAGCGAATCGTCTTGTTTGATGTACAAGCTAGCGACACGGATGATGCTATCTCCGAAAGCCACTGAAAAGCTCTCTGGCTAACCTGAGAAGTTTTGGCTAATAGTGGATTATCTCGTTATTACCTCCTTTTGCTGACCCGGTCGGCGGTTGAACACACACGTAAGTACAGAGAGAAAGAGTTGGAGCAGACAGAGCGACAGATATTGCGGAGAAGATAGACAGACGAGACAATCTGGAGAAGAGAAACAGTTGTGGACGCCATGAGACAGAGAGAGAAAAAGATAGAAAGAGAGAAACACACACATACAGAGAGAGAGAGAGAGAGAGAGAGAAAGAAAGAAGAGGCAGAGCAACAGATATTGCGGGAGGAGAGAGACAGATGAGACAAAGTGCGGAAGAGAAGCAGCTATGAAAATGATGAAACAGACTGAGAGAAAGACCGACAGACAGAGAGAGAGAAAGAGAGCGAGAGAGAGACGGGGGGGGGGGGCACAGAGGATAGGGGAACACAGCGAGATAAAAACAACAATAATCAATATATGGCCTTTAGCGTCTTTACAGACGGTCTTAGCAGCTAGAATATTCACTTTCACTTTGACTGACAGCTTCTCTCGTGGCTTATTCTACCAATGTTTGACCCGAGAGTGCGATGGCAGTGATTGCAGGTCAGTCTTTTGGGTTCACTTTGGCGAGTGTTTTCATTCCGCCTCTGTCGTTTTGTCAGGTATGTTTCTTTTGCCTTGAAGTCTATTGCGAGCGTGCCACTGCGCAATTTTTGTCTCCATCTGCTTCGATCATTTGCAAGGTTCTCCCATTCATTGGGGTCGATGTTGAATGCTTTCATCGTGACCTTGCAAGTGTCTTTGAATCGCAGATGTGGCCTACCTCTGGGTCGGTTGCCAGTAGCAAGTTCCCCGTAGAGAATTTGTCTGGGGATGCGATCATTTTCCATACGGTGGAGATGTCCAAGCCACCGCAGTCTTTTTTTGCCTAGGAGAGCCTGAGTTGATGGAATGTTGGCTCGGCTCAGAACTTCGATATTTGAGATCCTGTCTTGCCACTTGATCTTGAGAATTTTGCGTAGGCAGCGCAGGTGGAAGGAGTTGAGGGATCTTTCATGTTTGGAGTAGGTGGTCCATGTCTCTGAGCCATACAGCAGGGTGCTTAGGACGCAAGTTTGGTACACGAGTACCTTTGTTTTGATGGTCAGCTTGCTATTGTTCCACACCCTTTTTGAGAGTTTGCCAAAAGCTGTGGCCGCCTTTCCTATTCTGGCATTTATTTCAGTTGTTATGTCTGTGCTACCACTGATGGTTGAGCCTAGGTAGCAGAATTTTCCCACTTGCTCCAGAGGAGAGCCATTCAGCATGATTGGGTTGGGGTTTCTCAAGCCTTGTGTCAAAACTACAGTTTTTGAGACACTGATCCTTAGCACGAATTTGTCACAGGCTTTGGCAAGGTTATTGATGAGAGCCTGGAGCGTGGTTTCATCGTGGGCCACGATTGCAGCATCATCTGCGAAGAGGAGCTCTTGTAACATAATATGCTCTGTACGAGATTTTGCTTTTAGTCTGGCAACATTAAAAATGGAGCCGTCCACTCTGGTGTTAATAAGTACTCCACCTGAACATTGACCAAAGGCATTCTTGAGTAGGGCTGCAAAATATATACCAAATAAGGTAGGAGCAAGAACACATCCCTGCTTCACACCGCTGTTTACAGCAAATGAATTGGATGTGCAGCCTTCAAAGTCGACACATGCCCTCATGTCAGTGTGGAAGGATGCAATAAGTTTTAGCAATGTTGGTGGACAGCCTATGAATTTAAGGACTGCATACAGGCCAGATCGGCTTACGGTGTCGAAAGCCTTTGTTAGGTCCACAAAGCATGTTATAAGCGGCCTGTTTTGTTCTTTACATTTTTCTTGGATTTGCCGAAGTGCAAATATCATGTCAATAGTTGATCGTTTGCTTCGAAAGCCACATTGTGTTTCTGGTAAGACTTTTTCCGCCAGTTGTTGAAGGCGGCAGAGGATGACGCGAGCAAAAGCCTTTCCAGTAATGCTGAGGAGGGATATGCCTCGATAGTTGTTGCAGTCGCCTTTGTCTCCTTTGTTCTTGTAAAGTGTGACAATTTTGGCGTCTCTCATATCATGTGGTATCACGCCTTCTTTCCAACACTGCAGTAACAGATTATACAGGTGTGGTAATAGTGGGCCTTTTAGGTCTTTTAATACCTCTGCAGGAATGTTGTCACTTCCTGTGGCTTTTCCAGCAGACAGGTGGTCGATTGCATTGGAAAGCTCGACTAAGGAAGGTTCAGCGTCAAGTTCGGCCATTATTGGCAGTTTTTGGAGGTGTTCCTCAAAATCTGGTGGAATATTTTTCTCAGTTGAATACAACAGAGAGTAATGCTCTACCCACCTATTCAGTTGTTCATTTTTATCTGTGATGGGTTCACCATTTACAGACTTAAGTGGGGCGCTTTTGGTGATGATTGGCCCAAGAGCTACTTTCATCTGACTAAAGGCGGTTTTCATATCTCCCTTTTCATTTGCCTCTTGTATGCTGTTACACAAGTCTGTCCAGTATTTGTTGGCGCAACGTCTTACCTCCAGCTGAAGTTTAGCTTTTGCATTTTTCAAACAAGTTTTTGTACTCTGATTGCAATTTTTGTTATACTCATTGAAAGCAGATTTCTTTTGCTCAATGAGAGGTAGGAGAATTTCGCTGTTCTGGGCTACCCAGTCGTTGTTTGAAACTTTATGCTGTCCAAAAGACTTGATGGCACAGTCATGAATTTTTGAACTGAGAGTGTTCCATGTTTCATCTACCGAGTCACATTGGGTGACATTATCCATGCTTTCAGCAAATAACTTTTCAAATGACTTTCTATTTGATTCATCTCTGATTGCTGTTAAGGACTGTACAACAAAACAATTCAGTAATGAAACATAGATCTCTACTACTTTCGCATCAAATTGTCATTTTCAGTGATAGCATCGACTGAGAACTTCTCACAAGCCGACGTATAAATCAAGGCTAGAGATGTGTGATTAGACCCCATGTACTCATGTACTTTGGCACGTAGGTTCGCGAAAAAGCTACATCGTGTAGTTTTAGTTTGTCACGTACCTAGATGCCGCCTCGAAAAAAAAGTACATGCACACGGTGCCGGTACTATCTATTGTAACCTAACGATCACAACACGGCATTATTGTTCCACACTGGTAGCCAATTTCAGAAAACATCATTGTGGCCACTTATTATTATAATATTAGGCTATTTAACGTTACTTATTGTGGCCAAACTGAAGATAGCTAACCATCCCTCAACACATGGGACACTGTAATCTAGAGACAAGGTGCTCGCCTCTCATGCCGAAGGAACCGGGTTCGATCCCCGGTCAGTGCAGGCATGTTGGAATTTTTTTTGGGGGGGGGGGGGAGGGATTTCCTGCCTCTGATCCTGTGGTAGGTAGGATCGAGCACCTAGTCTTCTCGGATAATGACGAAAACTCGGAAGGCCCGTATGCACATTGCCCATATTAGAGATACCTTGGCAGTTTGAAGTCGGGAAGAGCAGGCCGAATAAGGCCGCTACGCAGGCAAAATTCTAAAAAAACTAATCTCTATCACAAAAATACACAGAAACAAGAACAAGAAAAAAATAAAATAAATAAAAGCAAGAAAAGTCAGGAGTGGATGGTAAGGGCGACAAGCCTCCAAGAATAAAGACCTAAATACACAGCTAACCATGAGTAATCCACGTAGGCATCGGTCTATCTCATGACACAACGGTAACGCCTTAGTTTAGTCGAGTCAGTCGCGTTGACAGCAGCGTTTTTGTGGCTCAAGATTTCGAGCCTGGCACGGTAGTTCCTTCTGCAGACATTGCAAGTGAAATTCGAAGTTAGATCCGAGTCCTGACCCCTAAGTAGGGCAACCCTAGCCCCAAAGAGTTCCCCAAAAAGTCTCGGTGCAAAGAGAACCCAATACATACATGTATACTATTATTACGACCCCATGGCCCAAGAAGTCTCTCAGTAATTTTAGAATACAGTATACACCAGAACACGTACATTTATGTGGATTAAAATAGATTGAAGTATAATATAACAGAAGTCGACATCAGAGATATTCTTGGATCCTAAACGACCAATGTCCATTAACTTATTAAGAGCAAGGACTGTATTCAAACAGTGCATAATTTCAACGATTACCTATGATTGCCAAACATGGCCGATTGCAAAACAACTTATGAACAGATTAAGAACCACCAAGACGGCAATGGAAAGAAAAATGCTCAACATCAGACTGCAAGATATAATCCCCCAACGCTGAAACACGCAAATAAATAGCAATAACGGACATAGTAAAATTCATGCTACACCAAAAAATGGCCACCAAGGACAGGAAGAAGAACAAGAGGACGACCAGGTAGAAGATGGCAAGACGACACAAAACAGAGAGGAGGAACATCATGGATGAGGAAAACATCAGACAGAAAAGAATAGGACTCATTACAGGAGGGCTACATCCTGCAGTGGATGAACAACATTTAGGTGAAAGGTGTGAAAATAGATTGGGTCCTTAGAAATCCGACCAAGTCAAGATTAAGGTAAAAAAAACAAAAAACGCCGAAGTTTTTATTTGACAGGTAATCGAGATTTGACAGGCCAATAAATTGCCTTTCACTGATAACATCGGTGCCAATGCCCACTGCATAGTGCACACCTGTGACTGACCATCAGCTGGAGGATCCTATTTCTATTATAGTTGTCATGGCACGGACTTCCTTTCATTTTACCGTTAGTTTTCTCGCGGGGGCCCGTATCCGTTGTAATTTTGTGTTCCTGTTCTGTGTTTAGGTCTTTATTTTAGGAGGTTCGCTGTTCTTGGCATTTACAACTCACTTTTCTTGTTTCTATTGTTTTGTGTGTGCATCTGTGTGTTTGTATAATTATATGGAAGGGATTGTTTTTTTTTATAGAATTTTGCCCTATTCGGCCTGCTCTTCTCGACGTTCAACTGTCAAGGTGTCTTTAACGAGTCCACAGTGCACACGGGCCCTCCGAGAAGACTTAATACATGTAGATCTAGGTGCTCGATCCTACCTACCTTAGGATCAGGAACAGAAATCCCCCCCCCCCCCCCGAAAAAAAAGTCCCAACATGCCTGCACCTACCGGGGATCGAACCCGGTATCTTCGGCATGACAGGCGAGCACCTTCCCTCTTACTAGTCGACAACATGTTCCCGGTTCTGTTGCGCTGAGACACACGTATAAGTCATTCGCGTTTCGGAGTTCGAAAGTTACGCATTACTAGGCATATCGCGGACCTTAATTCTTGTTTGTTCTAGCTCCACTCTTTGAACAACTAGTAGATTCAACGTTATATGTTTTGCCACTTCAGTATTATCATAAGGAGTTAGAATAAATCGAAACTGTGAAAACAGCTTGATAAGTGCCACAACGCAAATTTGAACAAGTGCCAATGTGTGCTACATATTATAATATCTCTTCCACAAAATCAAATACATGTATACACATGTATACAGTTAGGTTGTTGTTACGAGTACGTATGGACCCCATGTATTTTGCGCTAGGGGTACGTACTTCAAAGTCTTTTGTGACTCGAGAGCGAGAGACCCCGCCCCTCCCCTCCCCCCCCCCCCCTGAATACTCCTAGCAACAGCCTTAATTAATTATTCTTTCAGACTTTCTTTTTGTTTTCCTCCTGTTATTTGGTTGAAAGAGTAAGGGGCATGGTTAAGGATTCGGTAAGATTTAGGCTTGAGGATAGGGATAGGTACGTACATGTATGTATTCGAAAGCTCTCCTGGCGTAAAACGCTTGGGGTACATGCGTACAAGTAACAACCGCCGTACATGTACATAGGGGTTTTTTTGAGAAGGGGAAACTCTCATCCAACCATTCACTCTATTTGTACACATTACATAACAGTAATTACTCATTTACACGCTTACTAACAACGGTCCATTCACTATTCATGTAAAATCTGATTTGTACTGATGATCATTATTGGTCTGCATTTCCAAGAAAAAAAGCCTGCAGAAAAGACTTACTAGTTACCATCCTTTGTTTCTGTATTCTTTACATGTTATGTTCATAATTTTTCTACCTGATGGGATGACCAATGTACATTTAAACTCATGTTACGAAAGTCTGCCAAGTACCTAGTCTTCTCGGATACGGACGAAAGAATTCGGATGGCCCGTGTGCACGTTAAAGATACCTTGGCAGTTGGAAAACGTAAAGAGCAGGCCGAACAGGCAGCGGCCGGGCAAAATTAAATAAAATTCATCCCTACCATTCCGTCCCACTCCCTCCCTCATCTCCCCCCTCCAAAAAAAAAAACACAAACAAACCCGCCGACCGGCGCTGCACTGTGGCGACGACGTGCCTGCTCCAGTTGTAACTGGGCTGGAATGGCACAAAGGCAAATTTCCCAAATGGGATTAAAGAGTTATACAAATACAAAAGCCACCCCCCCCCCTCCCCCCAACTGGACATCTTTTAGCATGTAGAAGAGATATACATGTATATAACAAATGCACATTTTGACATCTGTTTAAAACGCGTTGTGACACTTATCAAGCTGTTTGAGTTCCGATTTATTTTAACTCCTCATTATAATAGCCCACTAAAGCCGCAAACGTATAAGTTCGAATTTCTCAGTTGTGCAAAAAGTGGAGTTGGAACAAACCAGAACTAAAGACGCCACATGTACATGGACCAATGTTATTTTATGTAAAAAAAAAAAATCAACAGAAGCTATATGTACTAGTAGAACAGAACAAATAAATTAATATATACATGTAAATAAAACAGGCCTACACTGGCTAGAATCAAAGCTTTATTATAGTCAGAAACTTCCATTTGATACACAAGAAGTGAATACATGTATTTCACAGACACATTTCATTATGATATATAAACAATGGCTAATTACAATAATGGCAGGTCAATGGTAAAAATCCAAACAAGTCGTTTTTTTTTTCTCTTTCCTCAAAAAAGATCAAAATAGAGGACATTTGACCATTTAGTTCAGGCTCCAATACATGTATCAATAAATACAAAACAAAGAGGCCTTCAGGGAAAACAATAGCCTCCTTTTTCCAAACAGTCATCAATTCCACAATGAAATATCCTGCATTTGCAGAGCTCACTGGTGGCTTTCATATTGCTATATATGTAGGTCTATGTAAATTCAAGGTTTTTCAAGATTCAATTTTCAGTGCAAGATTACAAAACAGCATCGCAATGTCAAAGTAAAGTAAGTAAGCTGCTGCTGTTATTGTACCAGAAATGGAGAGTTCCTATGGTCGTACACCTTCAGTTTTTGTTTTCTTTCATTATTGTTTGGTGGCATTCATTTCTTCTTTCTGAACTTTTTTTTTGGCGAGGTTTTTGTTCTTTATTCTTTTCAGGGTTTTTCAAGAATGCTAGACCTTTTCAAGGTTCTTCAAGAATTCTAGACCTTTTCAAGGTTCTTCAAGAATTCTAGACCTTTTCAAGGTTCTTCAAGAATTCTAGACCTTTTCAAGGTTCTTCAAGAATTCTAGACCTTTTCAAGGTTCTTCAAGAATGTCACTCTCTTCAAGATTTTTCAAGAATGCTAGACCTTTTCAAGGTTCTTCAAGAATTCTAGACCTTTTCAAGGTTCTTCAAGAATTCTAGACCTTTTCAAGGTTCTTCAAGAATGCTAGGCTTTTTCAAGAATGTCAGACTCTCTTCAAGATTTTTCAAGAATGGTAGACCTTTTCAAGAATGCCAGACTCTTTTCTGTTTTTCAAGTTCCTTTTGAACAATGTTTAGAATTCCTATACTCTACTCACGTTTTGCACCTACCAATTTATTTACCAACTGGTGACAATTAATCACTATGAAAAATAATGCATGTATGTATCATTTAACGCGATGCGATGCCTTAGCAACCAAATGTACACATGAAATAAAGCTAAATATAAACAAATTTAACAACTCTGCTCGTTTTTTCTGATTTGATAATTATCTATGTGTACCAGAACGATGCCCTTGTTAGCAAATCCATCAGGTAGGTGAATTCAATTTAAAAATACATGTATTTCTCTTCACTTCTATGTACAATAAATCTTATTCGCTGGATGAAATGTGATGATTTTGGTGTGATTACAAGAAAATCGATAATATAAATATAATACATCTGTGAATAATAACCCTGATACAGAGTTTTATCCCAATACACCAATGTGTTGTGTATATATGGCAGAGTAACGGTCGCACTATTAAGGAAAAAAGATGCTGTGAATGAATCCCAAAAAGTTTTGGAGGGAGACAATAAAGAACGGTAACGAGAGGTTGTTTCATGAAGAATACCCATGACAGAATTCAACAGAGTTCCTGCACTTTTTTGAGAATATTTTTCCAAGGCCAAACTGTTAAAATTTCAAGGCCACATAAATGTAGGAAAATGACAGAAAAACATTGTTTTGGAGCAGATTATCCCCCACTTCTTAAATGTTTTTTTAAAGCCCAGAAGAATGACACAGTTGTTCCATTTTTTCCATCACCCTTTCTCAAATTTTTAAGTTCCAGGGCTACTCCACTTTTTCCAAGGCCTCTTCTCAAGTTTTTAAATTCCAGGGATATTCCAATTTATGCAGGGCCCTTCTCAAATTTTTTAATTCCAGGGTTATTCTAGTATATCCAGGACCTTTTCTCAAGTTTTTCAATTCCAGGGCTATTCTGCTATATCCAGGACCTTTTCTCAAATTTTTCAATTTAAGGGCTATTCCACTATATGCAGGGCCTTTTCTCAAATTTTCAAATTCCAGGGCTATTCCACTATGTCCACGGCCTTTTCTCAAATTTCAGGGCTTTTTCACTAATTTTTTCCAGGGCCTTTACTCAAATTTTTAAATTCCAGAGGTTTTACATGCGTCTCTGGAGTACAGAGACTGTGCAGGAACCATGAGTAATAAAGGTGGCCATGAGGAAGGCCTCAACCACCAAAGACCTTCAAGGCAGACCTGCACTCAGACTCGGAGAGCTTGTGGATAATCAGTGCATGCACATGTATTATTCACATGACAGAAACTGCCTAGTTCTCTAGCTTTCAGCGTAACAATCAAAATCTATGATAAAGCTGCAACCAGTTACCATCCCAATAAGTATTTGCACAATGGAGAGGGAAAGAAATCAATGCAACCACTGAACATCAAAAGTGGTCAAGGCTAGCTAGTACATGTATTATGAAATAATATGATCTTCTGGGTAATCAGCAATACGGACTCTGCCACAGATATTTTTGTGCGGAGTCACAAAGCCATGTAGCAAACTAGTCTAAACCTCGGTGGTTGTATGTGACTGATGAACAGCTGTATATCCCTTGCAATTGAAAGTACATGTATCTTCAATAATCAAGTCAGGATGTTCGCTTGAGGATCACCATTAACCTGTGCTTGGATGTAAATGATAATTGTAATTCGATGCTCACCAACAGCTGGTGTCTGTAAATTATGGTAGATAGGTACATGTACATTGTTTATACATGACAGCTGTGTATCTGAAAATTACACTTCAGAGACAGTGAGTGAGACTGAACAGTATCCACACTGACCCCAAAATGCAGACAAACTAAGTAAGGCTACAGCAGCGCAAAAATTTTTCTCCTTAAAAATACACTGACCGAAAAAAACAAAAGAGTGATTCTAGCCAGATGAGGTAAGTTTTAAGGAGGTATAAAGCATCCATTACTAATAAAACTGTAGCCATATCTACAAGGAAAGTACACTTTATTGACCCAGAAAAAAAATTTGCTTCGGTCTTTGCACATAAGGAAAAAAAATACATATACTATAGCAGACCACATTCCCTCCATGTATGTAAGACCATGTTCTCCCAAAGGTCCACTTAATATGGCTGTATACTGAACCCTATAACTGCTTCTAGAGGATTAAAACTAAATCGGCCAATTTTCCCAAAGCAGTGCTGCAAGCGACAAGTGGAGACAGCCTTTCAGATCCATACGTTTTGTTGGGTTTTCCAACTGAATCTAACTTAATCTAAGCTTCAAATATCAAATTTATAAAATTAGCACCTGCAGTTCAAAATCTCCTGGCAGAGCTCAGTAATTTTGCCTCAGCAGTAACAGAGTTAAACATAGCCATAACATGGTAAATATGACAATATTCTGAGAAAAATATTTGTGGCACGTTTCTGTTCGTTGCTTTTTTCTTTTTTCTTTTTGTTTTGTTAAAGTATGTTTGCGAAAAAAAAAAACAATAAACAACCAAACCACAGATATCTGACCCTCCAGACAATTGCCTAGCATGAAATGTAATTTTGACAAAATTAAAATGGGAAATTCCTGTCACTGAAATGAATCAGATATAAATTCACAGACTATGAATTTAAGAACATGTTATCATTCAAGACTAACAGTGGTGAAAAAAGTGGAACTAAGAAGAAGATATAAGTTTCCAGCCAATATTAAAAGAGATGAATAATGACTGATTGGAACACTGATAGCTATATGAACAGGGACTAGTCACCTTGGAAAGACATTAACAGTTATAAAGGACAGGGGGCAGTATATGTGATTCAAGGATGTATTGGTTTCATGTCTGAAGAGAAACTGGTAAAGCATTGGACCATTGGTTGGGACGGAAGAAACTGCTACTTCCCACATGGAGAGAAATCTCTTACTGTAAGGACAATACAGCCGCAAAAGAAACTGTGAAACTTGGAAAAAGGATAAAGCTATGTGCAGCAGTTCTACGGTCTTAGGTGAAAATTGTCCAACCTGAAAATTTCATTTAAAAAGTATCTCATTTTATTTTAGAGAAATAGAAGGGCAAAGCAGCCTTATTTTTCATCATACATATATTTAAAAATACCCTACTGCAAAAAGACAATAATGTTTTAAAAAAAAAAAAGAGTCACCCTAGTCAAAATGGCCTATTTCAATTTGCTCACCTGTGCATTTTTAACCAGATTTTTTTTTCTTCTTCTTATGTGGTTAACTTCTCTAGATTTGGATGGTATGCAATCCGAGGGAATTGAATGGAATTATATTGGTTGGCATAACTAAGAAGGGATGTGGATCAACATCACGTAGGAGAGTTTAAAATTTATATTGTTATAAAAATTAATATGAAACAACAATGAGATGGAAATTCTGAATGGCAAGGGTACTAGTAACAGTAAGAATCAGAGGAGAAACAGATCATGAAAGTAACATGGAGTGAATCCGTGAATGATTGCTTAGCTGCCAAATTCTGTTTGTCACGGGGACTCACACCATATTGTCCCAGATTATGATGGATCATAATTATCTGAAGACTACAGGAGAAAAACATCAGTTGTCACAAAATGAAAGTTTGGAGAAATTCACATTTTAAATTTGAAAGTCGATAGGTTGAAAAGAGGATGCCTTATCAAATTTACTCCTATTGCTGGACAACGGTTGTTTTTCACCTAATCGATCAGAAAGGAACAAAGCTAAATGTATTAGCCAAGAGCTGAGGAAGGTTACCATAAACCTTGCATTTTGTGACAACTGACGTTGGTCCAATGTAGTGTTCATCTGAAAACCTGATAACCGTAGTTTTGAATCACAAGTAAAATGATCTGCAAATAACCTAGTATCTCCGTCACCACTGTTATATAAATCTGCTGAAATGAGATGACAAAAGTCTAGCCATGTCTGTGTACATAGCTGAAGGGTTTATGTCCATATATAAATTCCAAAGTCACAATAATCTTACATTGAGATATTGAGCACAAAAGTGTCATTCATGGACATTTTCATTAGAAAAACCTCACTCAGCTCTTTCAGGGAATCTCAATCTAATAATAACAGTCTTGGGTTAACTCATTTGCTATGGTAAGCCGAATATTTGGCTCAAGGATTTTTGCTGACACCGATATATTATAAGCCAATAATATATAAGCCAACTGTTCGAAATATCGAATCCTTCCTTGGTTCACTGATTTTCCTTCATTTAAATGAATAATATTCTTTACACATGTCTTGAGTTCATACTGTGTGAATGAAAAAATATCTTTGAACTGCTGCTAAATTTCAAACTGGATAGTGTTGAGAGTTCCCATCCAGACCCACAAAAGTTACTGCAGGAAATGAGTTCATGTGCTTCAAACAAAAATACACTGCTCCAATTGTTCATGCCTTGACGTGGAGGAGTGGCTTGCGTGTCCCAGTGATCCCAGGAGCTAAGCCAGCGGAGGCCTCGTGCCCCTGATAGCTTTAAGCAAGCTGGACAGGTCATGGGGGAAGGACCAGACAAGATTGAACAGACCGGCCCTCCAGGTTCGGGGGTTGGGCGTAGGGCTAACAACCCTACCCTGAAATCCTTGTTGGGGTGACCTTACTTGGAGAAACAAAAATCGTTACGGAAACAGCAACATGGAAAAACCAACGTTCTGGATGTGATGGACCTTCTGAGTACCTCGCGACTCGTATGAATGCAAGTAGTGAAAGCCGAAAGGAAACTGCTAGCAGGATGAAGGAGGAACTGAACACCGCCAAAAACCAAGACCAGGATTGGATACTGGAATGTTAGAACAATGTATGAATCGGGTAAGTTAGCACAAGTAACATCAGAGATGAGGCGCTACAACCTACACATCCTGGGTGTAAGTGAGAGCAGATGGACTGGATCTGGAAGGATCAAAACATCCACTGGAGAAACCGTTCTCTACTCTGGAAGAGAGGATGACCAACATCATGAAGGAGTAGCCATCATCCTAAAGAAAGGACTGGACAAATGCTTGTTGGAGTGGAAACCAGTCAATAGCAGACTGATGAGGATGAGGATGAAAGGACGACACACAAACATCACTGTCATCCAATGTTATGCACCAACCAACGAAAACGACAACACAGACAAAGACGACTTTTATGAACAACTCCAGGGGGAAATGGACATGACGCCACGGCATGATCTCATCATTGTCATGGGAGACCTCAATGCTAACGTAGGTAAAGATGATATAAATTATGAAAGAGTAATGGGAAAACATGGAACTGGAACAAGGAATGACAATGGAGAAAGGCTTGTGGATTTTTGTGCCTTGAACAACTTAGTCATCGGAGGGACCCTTTTCACACACAGAGAAATTCACAAACTCACATGGAATTCTCCAAATGGAAGAGACAAGAACCAAATAGACCATTTGATGATCAACGGTATGTGGAGACGATCCCTTCTAGATGTGAAAGTGAAAAGAGGAGCTGACGTAGCCAGCGACCACCATCTAGTGGCAGCACTTATCAAAATTAAAATGAACAAGACCGGAATCAAGACATCAAAGCAAAGACACCTTAATATTAAGAAACTGAGAGATGCAAGTGTTAGAAATGCCTTCAACATACAAGTCAAGAACCGATTCCAGGCTCTACGAGAGTCTGATAAGAACAACCCTAAAGAAAGAGGAATCGATTCAGAGTGGAAAACAAGTAACTACAGTGTACACAGAGAGCAGTGTAGCCTGCCTTGGATTTAATGAGAAAGGGAAAAGCAAGGAGTGGATCCAACAAAGAACATGGGATGTGATCGAGGAGAGGAAAGTCATGAAAAAGAAACTCCTACAAGTGAAATCGGAAAGGCTGAAAGAGAGGTACCAACATAGCTACACAGAGTTAAATAAGAAAGTGAAGAGACTAGTAAAGAAAGATAAACGAGAAGCCATGGAACAGCTAGCGGCAGATGCGGAGGAGGCAGCAGCAAGAGGAGAACAGGGTAAGCTCCACAAGATCACTAAGCGCATTTGTGGCAAGTACGGTGGAAGACCAAGTGTTCCAATCAAAGACAAGAATGGGAAACTACTGACTACAGAACGAGAACAGGATACACGCTGGACAGAGCACTTTCAGGAATTACTAAACCGGCCACCACCTGAAGATAGAATAATAATACAAGATGCTGCTGAAGACCTTGACATCAACATAGATCCACCAAAGAAAGAAGAGATAGTGGCAGCAATAAAGAGCCTAAAAAACAGCAAAGCCCCAGGAAAAGACAACTTGACTGCAGAACTGTTCAAAGCAGATCCGGATCAGTCAGCCACCATCCCTCAGCCACTGTTCACAGCTATCTGGGAAGCAGAAGCAGTACCAAAGAGCTGGAATGAAGGCAGAGTAGTGAAAATACCCACGAAAGGAGCACTCAGCGATTGCAACAACTGGCGTGGTATCACTCTCCTTTCTATACCCAGCAAAATCCTTGCCAAGATCATTGTGCAACGTATGTCAGATGCTGTGGACAAGACACTGAGAAAGGAACAGGCCGGATTCCGAAAGGGGAAAGGATGCATTGACCAGATCTTCACACTCCGAAACATCATAGAACAGTGTTCAGAATGGCAAAGGCAGCTCTATGTGAACTTCGTTGACTTCGAAAAGGCCTTCGACAGCATCCACAGAGAGAGTATATGGCACATTCTTCGGCACTATGGGATTCCCAGCAAGCTTGTTGAACTCATCAAAAGCTTTTACAAGAACTCCAGTTGCAGTGTCGGAAACAGTGATGCATCCTTTGAAGTGAAAACTGGTGTACGGCAAGGATGTGTGATGTCAACAATTTTGTTTAACCTCGTAATCGACTGGATTATGCGGAAAACTACAGAGGATGCACCAAGAGGCATCAGATGGACACTCTTCGACAACCTAGAGGATTTGGACTTTGCGGATGACCTTGCGCTATTGTCACATAGTCACCAACACATGCAAGATAAGACGCAGAGACTACATAATTTTGGATGCAAGGTAGGCCTTCGGATTAGCCAGAAGAAGACAGAGATTATGACCCTAAATGTAGACATTCCAGCATCAGTGCAAGTAGATGACAAGAACCTCACCACGACGGACAAATTTAAATACCTTGGTAGCATTATCAGACCAGAGGGTGGCACAAAGGAGGACATCCAAAGTAGGCTGGGAAATGCAAGGGCTGTCTTTCAAAGTATGAGCAACATCTGGAAATCGACACAATACGGCATCAACACCAAGATCAGACTGTACCAAAGCTGTGTCCTATCCACACTCCTGTATGGATCAGAGTGTTGGCGAATGACAGAAGGTGACCTCGCCAAGTTGTCTTCCTTCCACACCACATGTCTTCGTAGGATTCTCCGCATCTTTTGGCCAAACAAGATTTCTAATCAGGAACTACTAAGGCGATGCAAGCAAGAAGAAATAGCCAACATTATCACGAAGAGACGATGGAGATGGCTTGGACACGTGCTGCGAAAGGAAGCAAATTCTATAACCAAAACAGCACTTCAGTGGACACCGGAGGGACGGCGCAAGCGAGGCAGACCCAAGGCAACCTGGCGGAGAACAATCGAGGCAGAGATGAAATCCTTCAATCACTCATGGGGAACTCTCGCAAAGATGGCCCAGGACAGACAGGGCTGGAGATCCTTTGTTGCTGCCCTAAGCACCAGTGGGTGCAACAGGAAATAGTAATAGTAAACAAAAATACAAGCCCTGATCTTTAGGCATAATTATGCAGTTAGTTTTGGAGTCCTGGAGAGGCTTCATAGAGAACTAAAACCTTCCATGGTTTGACTGTTTTAAATTTTCAACAGTTTACAAGATCTCTGAATTCAGGAACATTTAAAAACAACAACAACAAAAAAAACAACAACAACAACCTTGGTCATCATGATTAAAACACTTCATATGATTACTGGGCTGAATTATGATGTTAATGTCTCGATTTACAGTTTTATGAAATATCAGTGACCTTAATTTGACAATAAGGGAAACTGAGACAAAATGAGGTAACAGTTAAATATGCAATTGCAAGACAGGGATGAATATTGATGGCACAGTAATATTACATGAAAACAACAAAGGCTACTGGTAGCTGAATAGAAATCTGCTTCTTAAATGGCAAAATAAACATATTATGCACGCAGGTTTCTCAGAAAGTTGTCTTTTTTGATATAGGCAAATAAAAGCCTGATAAAGGAAATCTGGATGAATCTGCAATGGAGCTAAAGCCAGATTTTTTTTTTTTTTAATGTTGAGACCAGGTAGATTTACATGTATATTGCATCACCTTAAAACTGCAGTAATTTGTGTTGAGTAATTTTCGGAAGAAGTGAAAAACTGTTTTATTTTAGTACTACTGGTCCAGCGATGATGGCTTATTGAAAGATTGCTATTCGATCATTTTTCGACTTAGATCATCCGATGAGGCTTTGAATATAGCTGAATGTATGAATATATATATAACAACTGGTTTTTCAAATTTTAGAGTTATTACAATTTTGGGGAATGGTAACGATCTCTACTCATGTCTACTGGACAGATGGCAAGTATAATGTTTGGTTTCATCAAGATTGGTAAGCAGAAGGAGAGTGCACCAGGTAATCAAGGAAGAAGAGAGATCAGTAATGAAAATAAACATGTATACATAAAATAATACTGCACAGAAAATCATGTCAGTGTAGACAAAGTCTAAAATGCTGTGAAGTTCCCAACAGTTTCATGAGCACATCTCATCTATTACTGACACAAAAGTAGGTAATCCACCCTTCACCTGCATGTCTTAGGTTAACTAACATGAACATGTTTATATAGCTGTCCTGGTGTTTCCATGCCATGAACAGGCATAACCAGCTTTGTGAATCCTGAAATTTATAACCCAAGCTTTCATCAATTCTAAATTTACCTTGCAGGTTCACAAAATTGTCCCTAATGTCAGCTGCCTCTTTTTACATTAACAGTAAGAGTAAAAACCTCATATGCCCCATTTGTGACACTTACTTTTTGCGTCGTACTTGGCCAAAGTATGCTAGCCTGAGATTTTACAATAAAAGAAACAGTATAATCATACTATTAAAATCACATGTTTCAATTACTCTTGCTAGATCTACTCTCCGAATCTGGAAAAAGAAGAGTGCAACCACGACCAACCAACACTGACCAACTCTGACAGTATCAAAATCTTTGTGAAAGTTATTATTGCTCAGAGATTATATAAGAAGAACAACAAGTATATATACAATATGTGATGCAAATCCATGGACATGAAATTATTACTGCCCAAGGGAAGAAGATGGAAGGCTCTGTGAAGACAAGAAAAAACAAACAAACAAACAAAAAAAGACAACATTCTTGAAAAAAAAACAAAAAAAACAACCTCCATGATCTTGGCACATCCAAACACTGATGTTACATTATTTTCATCTCACTAGAGAAACACTGATTTCACCTATATCATAACATCAAAGGTTCCGGTTCTCACTTCTTTATGCATGTATCCATTTTGAAGTCAAAAACAATTTCTGCAACCAAAACACTGCAAGTCTAAAAAGCCACTGAGCTGAAGTTTCTGAACTCTGAAGTTCTTAGAACTTCTACTTTGCAGCAAGGAAGCAACACTGATCTGTCCAATGTTCTAATGCTAAACATTAAAATTTGTACCTCATCAGTTTGAATCACCAAGGTCTCTTGAAAACAGTGCATGGGATTCAGTCTTCAGCTATGGAGAAGTTTCAGAGCTCATAATGACCATTATTACTATCAATAGATCCATCACTACTATCAACAGATCTGCTGCCTGTGTGGATTATCCACACCTATCAAAACATTCACCGATCTACAAAGCTCACACAACTGGCATTAAAAATGCTCTCTCGATCTGGTGTACAGTGGAACTGTAATACAAGGCCATTTAGTTTTGTCAGCAATATTTCAAGAACAACATGACCATAACATGAAACTGTCAAGAAATAACAACAAAGATCACAAAATATAAACAATATTATCAAGAAATGATATGCCAGCACTGATTAATTCCAAATCAATATCCCCTGATTTCTTCCTTTTTTTTTTTCTTCAAAGATTTTAAATGTGTTCATTTAAAAAAAAAAAAAATTCTTTGTTAAAATGCAATGTGGCAATCTGTACCGAAGAAATATTACAAAATGTGAATGTTGATTGAACAACAAAGAAAAGTCTGCTGCGCTTGTTCCAGTGCAGAAAGACAATGCTAGATTACCACAAGACAGACTTTTATGCTTCATCTCTGAAATAGATAAAAAAACAACAACAGATAGGCTAGAAAAGGAAAAGAACTGCAGGGTAAGGGGTCACTGTGATTAAAGACATAGTTGTTTTTTCCTTCATTATGCCTAGCTACAAGAAAAACTAAAAATAGTCTTTCGAATGTTGTTTTTTTCCAGAGAAATTCTAACCATATTTGCAGTAAATAATCATATCTTAATTAACTCATTTCATACTTTTCCCTACACATTTGCACCAAATTTGGACACTACTGGGCCATTTGCAGAATGAGGTATTAATGTTGCCAAACTCCTGAGAGCATGTCCCACAATGTCTATAATACTTTTCCCTACCTGTATTCTTATCTATGTTGCTATATTTGTATAGAAATTAGGCCCAGTAAAACAAATGAAAAAGAATTGGTAGTTACAAATTAAGTCATCACATTATAAATTATGGTCCAGAGGTGGCGTTAATTGTGTTTGTGAAAGAGTTAAAACCTGTTTCTGAGCACTGACTACCATGTAGACCATAAAGGGACATAAATTTGCATGCTCATAGAAGTTGGTAAGTTAAAATATGCATAATGTCCCTTGAATTTCTTTTTTCTCTCTTGACTGGTTTCTTCCATTTTTTTGGAATGCATTAATTATTGTTCTAAGTCTCTACTGAATTTAGCACAAGAAATAGTTCAAAGTTGATTGATACTAACTTGACATTCTTGGCCATGCAATTGCATTGACATAACTTGTCCCCATAGAATGACAAGATTATATTTCTACTTTTTGGCAGAACTGAATTATACACTACATACTTCTCCATTGTGTGTCAAAGTATCATTCAAGCCGACTTGGTATGTAGTTTGCAAGTATTACTAAAAAAGAAAAAAACAATGGTATCACCGAAAGCCACCAGCAGATGAAACTTCAATCACCAATTCGCAAAAGTTGACTAGAACCTTGTCATTCTAATGGGACGATATCAGTACTTTATTGAATAGAGGGGTTTCCGTTAGACACATACTCATACTTTATTCCCTTAAAGATTCCACTGTCTACAGATATTAAAAGTACTGACAAGTAATGCCTCCAATACGTTTCGCAAACGCATTTCATTAGCAGTGAAAGAACAGCTAAAAAAAAAAAAAACAACTTTGGCCTGTTCGTTAAAACAGAAAACATCAAGGTAATTAGTTTTCAAAACTGAAAAATATGGATCAAATCATAAACCTGCTTAAACTTGACTCAAAAACAGGTTGTGAAAATGAAATATTACCAGTAACGTAATGTGATTTGACACAAAATGAGAGACAAAATAAATTATGAAACAACAGAATTAAGGAGATCTTTCCATATACTTTAATAACGCATAACTATAACTCTGTACAAACATACAGGGAGGGTAAAAATTACTGTAAAAATTAAAACAAAACAACAACAATATTCACTTTTTCATGCTAAATTGAATCTTACTGAAATAGGGCAATTATGATATGGTATGACTGATTTTGCACCTTAATGTTTTACTTTCAATATCACGTGAATGTGATGCAGTACAATACTGTGAATTTGATTATATGAAAGTGTAAAGCAGAAATTAAGGGCTATATTGATCTTTGAACCTTTAAGAAATACAAACCTAGCAAGTTCTGGAATATGATATTTACACTAATGTAAATTTTAGACAAGCTGTGACTGACGCCAGATTACTTACCTGACAAGATTTCACTGCATGTGAGGCGCTCTAGGCAAATAAAGTCACTTTTGAGAAAAACGCATTCTACGTAAAATCTAAAAAGACCATTAGATTGGATCAGAAAAAAATGGAAAAAAAAAAAAAATTAAATGGTGGTAATTCATTAAAATCCCTTTGCCTACGCATTAAGAAATTACTGAGGAATCTATTTATGCCGAAATTTGATTTAGGACCGGGAAGTCCCTATCCACCTATTTTTGTATGCCTGGAAAGTGCTGAATGAAACATGTGTGCCTTTTCCTTAGAGTGCCTCACATATATTTTTTACCGCTAATGCACATTCATGTTCAAAGGTGCATAATAATAATAACTGCTTTGTATAACTTATAACAAGCATGGTTATGGAGTCAAGAAATGTAAACAAAACAAAAATTACAAAACCCATTTAAGTTTGTCTTTTCCAAAAAAAGGTACCCATACCCTGTCAAAGCTGAAAATTTACTCTTAAAAGTGGCACAAGGAAATGTGATAACATGTGGAATTATTTACAAATCAAAACATTCCTTAAGTGAACACAAAAGCGCAAAATGAAGAAGCGTAATTACGATTTGGCGGACAAAAGTGAAGCAAATACAAAATTATTATATACAGAGCTACCTTGTGGGGTCTGCTTTTTTTTTTTTCACACTTCTTTGCTTACAATGACACAATTCTTTTGACTATCAATAATTTTACTATGATAGAAGTTAAATTTCATTTTCAAATTGGTATGACAAGATAGTAAATCACTGCCTGTTTTAGAAGTACTTGAAGTTACATCATCAAACTTTAGAACAGTGTCTATTTTAATTTACAGTACAAATTCTACATTTCAAGAGCCTATTCCTTGCTTCACTCATGTTTCTGTTGAAATACAAACAAAAGTTCTTCATAAACAACAAGAATGGGGAAGCCCACTTTTCTGTGAAATGTGAGTCAAAGTGTTGAATGCCACCAGACAAAAGCCAGGCTTCTCAATGCAGAGAAATTTTTTATATAACAACTTCAAATGTCTCATTGAGCAAGAGAGTGCAGAACTAAACAAACAATACATGCAATGCTGCCAAACTTAGTCTAACAGGGACCGAATTAGTTTGCGCTTTAAGTAAATAGGTTTCCTGAAACACTGTGAGAATGTTTTGAAAATTTTCCCAAGCTTTTCCAGGGCTAAAATGTAAAATTCCAAAGCTACTCAAAAACAAAGAAATAGAGAAATATTTTCCAGCTTTTTTCTAAGCCCACTAAGAATTCCGGTAATATTCCAGGGCTAATCCACTATTTCCAGGACCTTTTCTCAGATTTTTAAATTCCAGGGATCACTGGAATTCCAGCACTGCACAGGGACGCTGGGTGAAGGAAACAGTTCTCAGTTCTTTCTCCCACCACTACCACATCCAGGAAAATCTCACAGAGCAAGTATGGGCGCACCCCCCCCCCCCCCCCCCCACGGGAAAAAATATAACACTATGATGTCACGAAGACATAAACCAAAATCTTGAGGGTCAATACAGCCTAATGAGAACCAAACAAAAACATAATAAATGTGTTACTTTCAAAATTGAACCATTTTTTAAATATTGTTAGAAGAATGACTCCATTCTTAGGAAAATATGTAAGTCTAGTATTTAAAATAATTGTCCTTCACCACTGACTTCCAGCAAACTTGTTTCAACAAACAACAACATGAACCAGATACAATGAACAAGCCCAAAGCCTATAAACTGGCAAATATGCAGAACCAAACAGAAAGTGGGGTGTGTGAAAAATTTGAATTTTGCATTTACTTCAGCCTGAAGACAGCCTTAAGTGAGAGGTGATCTGAAGGGATGCTGCTGCTTGGGAGGCCGCCAGAGTCCTCGACCACCTGCAGATCTAGAGTTTCCAGCACACCAACAGTGTCGATGGAGGCAGCCGAGTGGAAGATGTAGTCCAGTGTATGATGGGCGGTCTTTGACAAAGTTGTGATGGGTGGTTCCTTGCCCTGCTGAGGAAAACATGTCAGGAATATGAAGTGATAATAATTATGAGGCAAATCAAGACGATGGTTCTCTTAATTCACCTTCGAGCATCTGTATTGTCCTTCAGCAAATATTATTGCACTCATATTCCCTGCAACCTTGTAATGCATAAAAGATATATTAAGGAATGAAATCTGAAGAAATAAAATTTCGAAAAAAGAAAAAAGGATCCATCTGAATCATAGATTTAATAAACACTAAATGACCAAACCTCAAATCAAGCCGTGAAAGTGAGAATATTAAGCTAACAAAAAATATTGCAATCTCAAAGACAAACCATAAACATGTTAGATACAAAACTTGTCTTTCTTTCTTTTTTTTTTTTTTTGTGAAAATGATGAAGTGTGCCCTTTGGGGGCGCTTTAAATTGAAACTATGAAACTGCACACATTTCTCTTCAGTCTTACTAACACACTTACCATGGTTAGCTCATAAGCACTTCTTAAGTTGGATGAAGTATGCTGGAAGGATCTCCACATGTGGTTTATTAATGATCGAGACTGGAAAAATAATACAAAAAAGATATGAATTACTGTGAATTTATTTTTCAGAGTAAAATTTGTTATTTGTGGGGAAACGGTGGTTTAGAGGCAAGGTGCTTGACTCTCATGCCGAGTTCGATTCCTGGTTGGGGCAGGTATGTTGGAATTTTTGGATTTTTCTCATATTTCCTGTCCCTGACCCTATAGTAGGTAGAATTGAGCAGTCTTCTCGGATAAGGACAAAACACTTGGAGGGCCATGTGCACATTAAAGATACCTTGGAAGTTGGAAATCGAGCAGAGCAGGCCAAACAGGCAAGTGCCAGGTCTTTTTTGGTATAGTATGTATTTCATGTATTTGACACATAATGGCACTTTTAGACTTTACATTCAATCATCAATGTATCTGGGAAATAATGGCACTCAAAACATCATTAATGATTCAACCACGAAATAATTCTGTCTTCTGTAATGCGGAAGTCCATCTTCACGCAGCAAGCAGACCTGTATATGACCAAGGTTCCCTAAAACTGCAGTAACTGGTTTCGGCTACTCCACTACTTTTCAGGTGAAGCAAAACCTGTTTTATTTAGCCACTGTTTTATTTTAGCACAACTGGTTATTAGTTATGATGAATTTTTGAAATTTTGCTATTTATTTTTCAGCTCAGTGGTCTATAACCATGATCTTTCAATGCTGCTTTGCATGTAATTGAATATATACAAAATTTGATTTTTAAAAATTTTTGAATTCTTAGGGAACAGTGATGATATATCCAATTAAGCTTACACAGCATAGGTTTGAGTGTGAGACAGTATATCACCACAGTGGTGATCCTTTAATCACGAAAGGTTAAAAATATCAGAGAATTTTACACATACAAAGATAGACCGCAAAAAAGAAAAATCTACAAATGGCCAAGTTATGATTTGGCCTTTATGCCTATAATCATACTCACTGATCCATCTGTGTTATCCAAAGCCTCAATACCCTGCAGTTTGTGGATATGAGCATCTGACAAATATCCGTCTTTTGCCAGCTGATAGCCAGGACTGGTCACGGGAGAGTTAAAGTCACCGCAAATGATGTGTGGGTTAAGGTCATTTCCAGCTTTGGCAACCAGCTGCTTGACAGCACAGGCCACCTGTTAAATTGAAAACAGACATAGCTTAGAATTACATTGGCACATGATTTTTATCTGGCAGGAATTGTACATTCATGCACCTATCCCTTTTACAAATTCAGCACTTTACTTGCAGATGGCATGGCTTATTCGGGAAAGTATACAACTAGCAATCAGAGAATTTTAACATTTAATTATACCCATCACGATTTGAGAAAAGGTACAATCGCACTGGATTTACATGTATTATTATTTAACTTGTGAAAAGCTAATTCTTTTGTACTAAGCTTTCAAGAAATGTCACATCAGTGGCAAATTTTCTTTTGTAAAGGTATTTTTCTCATGGGATCACTTTTTTTTTTTTTGGCCTTGTTGTGAAAGCTATATATAAAGCACTACAGAATGCACATGCTAATGTCAAAACGAGCCCCAGACAATCATAACAATACTCCTTTCAAGCGTCCAGGCAATAAAGTATCCAATGATAATTATAAAAATAGCCTTATTTTGCATGGGGAGATTTCAGAAAAATGTAGGAGTTAAGTTCTACACTAACTCTTGTGTGTCTCATTAATTAAAAAAAAAAAAAGTTAATACATAATTACAATTGATTGCAAAAATGTTGGTTCTTGACTAGTATTTAAATCTCTTTCGTGGCTATGTCCCAATTATAATTATAGCAAAATAATCATGAATGCTTTAGCAGAAGAAGGCCTTTAAGCTTTTCAAAATTTAAGACAAAATCAATACTAACATTCACAAACATACGTCACCCACAAATTAGTTTCTTATACGGTTTAGATTTTACATGTAACATATTGCAATGATGAGTTGGCCATTCAAAAATCTGCTGCTGCAATTAATAACTCATATTTCTACTGTTGGACGTAAAAATACTGTTATGTGCACTAAACTGTAAGAAAAAAAAAAGCTGTATGCTTTTAGTGACACATAAGAGAATGATGTATAACATATTTCTGATTTGTATGGTGTACTATAATTAAGATCTGAATATTATAGCGACGGCAATGGGCATAACAAAAAGGTGTCTTGCCCTGTAAATGGAACAGAGTTAGTCAAGCAACAAGAAAAAAGTTGGAAAGGGATGTTCTTGGGTTAGCTGTGGCAACAAAGCCGATGGTGTTTTGCGATTCCACATAAAAGGATTAGATAACAGGGGAAAGTTCAGCATGTTGGAATAAAATGGATCAAAGTAGCATCGAATCAGCTGCAATTTTGATAAAATTTTAAACATGAAAGAAAAATTCAGCTCCAACTCTTGTAATAATATTTCTGATTTTGAGACCTGAAAAGGTAACCTGAATACATGCAAAATGTTTTGAAAATTCATGTGTCAAAATCTTTCTTTTACTCCAATATTCATCAGCTGCACTGGCAGTAAACATGTTTAATGGATGTAAATGCATAATTAAATCTACACATCATCAGTCAGCTGTTGGAGCCTCGTTAAAATTAGCCTTTTGACGTAGTTGTCAGGGCATCACAGTCCAATTACAAAGCCAAATCGACAAAACACTTAGATGTGTTCACTGCCCATCTATAGCTTACTGTGAAGAAATACTACGTTCCTCAAACAACAACCCCAAAAGCTAGTTTTAACAAGGTTCCAAAAGCTGACTGCTGATATCAAACTAGTGAAAATAATGTTTTACCAACTGCGCAAAACCTATGACCATCTTCAAGAAGTTTTCAATGCCATTTTTTTTTTAAATTTAAGGAGGTTTCACAGATGGTTGAAAAATGAAAACTGACTGGCATCACTGAGGCCTGAAATTGCTGTGCCTGATATTAAGATCCCTGGAACTCTGATATACCGACTGCTGATTTATTCAATAGCGAATGGCTGACATTGGATGGCAGTTTAAAAGGTTGAGTAAAAAAAAAAAAAATCCTCACCATCTTATTGATTGCACAACAAATCTGATGCAGAAAACCAAAGAATAAAACTGGTCACAACTTTAAACAACACAATGGCAGGTTATAGTTAACGATTTGTCATTTTCATTGTCGATTTCACAGATTATACTGATATAAAAATTAGGACAAGCCATCTGTTTCAAGGTCACATAAAATAGATATACATGTATGTGATGAAAATTTTAAAGTTTTAATAGCCTCAAATAAATAAAGTAGCAACCTATATTATACACACTTTATGCAATATAGATTTTAATTTTACAATTCTTTTCATCTGCCAGGCTGCCAGCCAACATCTGGCAGGCCTCTCTCATGGCGGAGCTAAAGCATCTGATGCACATAGCATCCTGGACTACCCTGTGCAGAAGTTATAGAAAGCAAGCCCCCAGCAATTTAATTCTGTGGAGGGAAAACTGAAAGTCACGACACTGTCAGCCTATGCTGATGGTGCCGTGACCAAAATACGCTTCTAACAAGTCACTTACAAAATGTATTGAAGGGACAAAGCCCCAGAGGGGGGCCAGGAGATTGGTATATGTAGGAGCTCTCAGCTCTCTTCCTCCTGCCTCTTCTTCCTCTTTCTATACATCTCATACTATCTGGCGCAGACCAAAGACACCCATAAAGAAAAACAAGACCAGAAACAAGAAAAAAGGAACTTGGATTGGAACAGAAAACAAAGACAAAGAACAAGAAATCAGAAACAAGAAAGGAATCAAGAAACAGGACTCAACAGTCTTCAGCTGAGGCCTCCAAGAAACCAAAGAACTTTTCCAGCTGTTTCAAGCACTGAGCAGTGTTTTTGCTAATTCCTCTAATAAATTTATGTTCCAGTCTCCCTCCACTTTCATCTCATTATTATCTCCATCAAGCAATATTTATAGAGTGAAAATGGAAAATGCTTGCCCCTACTCTTAATAATTAAGTTTTCAATGGAATAAAATTGATGAAAACAGGAAAAAAAAAAAAAGGGGTAGGGGGGAGGGGGTGAATTCTTTAGGCTACACGACCACTGAAACATACACATGCATAAACAAAACAGAAGAGCATAGTACAAAGCAACTGCTTCAAAGCATCCCCAACATAAGCAAGTTCTTACTTTCTGGATCAATCTAGCGCCTGGTCACCACTCTTGTCTCCTATCAAACTATGTTAAATACCAAATTTTTGATGAAGTATTTCTGATCAGATCATGGGTGCCACTGCATATAATGTGGGAAACCTCAAATTCATCTTCTAATTTCTGACCAAATGTAAAACGTAGCTTGTTTAATAACAATGAAGGGCACATGGGCAACAGACACATGTGCATTTTTGTTCATTGTCTCACTATTTGATAAAACACTACTAGAAGCTGCATCTATCATAACTCTAACTCTAGGCCTTGGTCCCATGAGCCTAAAAATTAACTGATTCACTCCTATGAGCGGCTCTCAGCGGTTCATATGAAAAAGCATGCAATTAAAATGGTGCATGAAATGTTTTTCTTTAAATTTCCAGTAATCTGGCACTTTTCAATGTTTTTCCATAGAGTTTGTACTCATCCCTGACTTTCAGAATGGGTATTATGAGAGCTGTGGTCATCTTAACCCTCACCCTGTGCAGCGCGGCAAATGCCGCCCATGTTTCGCAAGCGCTCACGCCGCATGGGCGGCAAAAGTCGGCAAGGTCAAGCTGACATGGACATGTTAACCAGTGAACCACTGGTCGGAATCACAAAGACTAAGCTTTCAAAGGCTCTCAGCACACTTTCAAAAGATGTAACATCGACACGCGAACTGTTGCTCAACAAATTTGCAATATTATCTCATTTTCTCACAAGCTGACCACCATCTGGAGTTGTCTGTATCTAAGAACCAATCAGAAACAAGCTCCGAAATAATCTTTGCCCCAAATACCCACATTGGTTTATTAGTATGTGTCAATCAGGATGAAACCATTTGTGACGGGCTTGGGAGGGCGTGGCTAGTTATCATGCTTCGTTCTCATGAAAACTATAGCTGTCAGACTGGAATCATAAGTCAGATCATTGGTTAGAGACTGACAGACTAAAGTTTTGCTGGTTAATTCATTATCAAGCGTGATAAGGCATAGCAGCGAATGTTTTCATACCGATCAATAAAAACCGAACCACGTGGACAGCGTATGTGGTCATCGTATAGCGGCACGGGTCAGTGACCCCAGGTAAGATTCTCCGTGAGTAAGGTCACTGACCGTGCAGCGGGCTTTACGGGTAGCGCGCATGGTGAGCGTTAAGAAAACCCTAGAAGTAGAAGTGAGTCAGTTAAACAGCTCTAGACTCGTGAAGCCCAAGAGCCAACACAGGCTGGAAAATGTGGCACTCAGAAGTGGTTCACAATGGTTCAGATTAAAATGCCATTGACCACTTGCTTAAATTGACACAGCCGACTAAGAGTGAATACATAAAATACCAACTCTCACCTGAATACACTGAACATCTGGAGCTGCAGGATCATATCCCACATGAATGTTGCATACAGTGATCTTCTTGCCCGTCTTCTTACACAACAGTTCTAGCAATAAAATGACATCAGCTCTGTCCAGATACTTTGTTGCTGCGCGATGGACGTCAGGGTTAACTCCGCTCTCATTCACTTCCTGTTGTACAATGAAAATTTGAAACAAAATTAATCATAATCCATGAATGTAAAAGCTGCTGCACCATATGCCGATGTCTTACATTATTTTTAAAAAAAAATTCCCTATTTCCTTTATTCTCGTTTCAAAACTAAAAAGAAACACTTTCCATAAATTTCAATTTACTATAATTGGCTGATTAAGTAGTACTATAGAGAGAAGAGAAGATTGGAAGTGTCAAGGAATGTAAAACGCTGTTACATTATATGCCATTGCCCCATTCTCACAAAGAAGGCCTGTCACTAAAAATACCGTATTTACATGCTGCATGTGCGCGAACATGGGTATCTGGAATACCAAAGCCTAAAAAAATCAGAAAACTGATGGAGATCAGCAAACTTACAATCCTGATGCTAATATTACATATCCTCCCTTTATTAATTCAAAATCAAAATCAAAACAAACACCAACAAGCTCTTGATGGACAAAAAGAACACCTAACAAACGAAAGAAGAATTTACTCACTGACTACCAGTTTTTTTTGTGGCTCAGTATTAACTGGGCACCGAGGTTTTCAATGGTATTTTAAAAAATTTAGAGCACCAAACCATTAAAGATCAGACTATGAAAAATCACAGTTTTGTACAGAACTGAATAAAACCCAATGCACTTAATATTTTCCTTCTGTGTTTATTAGTGTTTTGAATACTGGAGTGTGTGCGTGCTTGAAATTAAAGAGAAAAGAAATCTTTTCCATCAGCTAAACATAAGAAAAAATGCTGATGAGCACTGGGACCTGAAGGGACTAGTATTTGTACCATAATACATCAAAGAGGTTTGTTAACATGCACAATAAGAACAAACAGCCACTTAGAGGTGAACTCTCAAAATAAAGGTCCATCTACAACCAGTATTTGTGTTGAGGCCTGGAGACTACCATTTTGGAACTCGTTTACAACGGGTTACTAAAGTGGTCATAAATAAGTTACCTTTCACGCTAGACAGCTGATTCCGGCGTATATCAGCAAGGAATAAAGAGAGCTAACCGTTTTCTGGTACATTTATCGCACAGGGGGTGCACCGTAGCAAGACTAAAAATTCCAAAGTTGTGATCACAGGGGGCGCGACCAAAGTAGACAGGGGGATAGGATCGAAGACCGCGTAACCTACGATCAAAGTAGTCAGTGAGTTAAAGGCTCTTGTACTGTACCATGCTTTGGACTTCAAACACATTAATTAATAAAACACCGCAACTCAACAAAAACCTTATGAAATATCAAGGATCTGTCTTACTGTCAGGGCTAAATCCCTTAGCGACACCCCTTGCTGTGAAACAATGTCGAACTTGGATGATCTCACTAGGGTAGCTTCGCCTTCATCCCAATAATCCTTTGTTCGGTTAATAAAATGACCCTCATACCCTCGGCTGGTGGAGAAGAGAGACAAAGTAAGAACATCACAAATTTCTTCAATGTATTCTGAATGTGAAAAACTGGATGAATAAATACATTCTGCAGCAAAATAAGCTTGGCTTTCTCCAAAAACAAAAGAATAGGCATATTTATGTATAAAGTACATCTAAAAAAGAAAAATTTGATTTGCCATGGATTAATGCAATGTGGCAAGATTTGCTGTAATTGTCTAGGTGCAAGAAGCAAAAACAAAATCAGAAATGTCTTGTCATGTAAAATGGCACCATTGAGCAAACATAATTCCTGCCAAGCTGATACAGGTTAATTCTGTTTCTCCAAACTTCACAACTGGTTACATTGCTCCAACACAATTACCTTTTCATGGCTGGCAGTAAAGTATGGAGATAATAGGCTTGGTTGACTTCCTGCATGCACACGATGTCACCATCTAGATAATCCAACTCTTTCAACAGAAGTGCATGTCGATAATCCTGGTTCAGAAACTGTGGTTGTGTGTAAGAATAGTCCTGTCTGGTAAGGGAAACAATAAGAAAAAAAAAAAGTCAATAGTTACCTCCCTTCCTGCATTTCATTGTGCACCAACCTGGGAATTTCACTTGCAAACATGTTTATCCCTGTGTGTTACAGCTGAATTGTGGCAAGTACATTGGCAAATCAAATTCCACAAAGGTCTAACAGAGCCTCCAAATGTTTTCAAAAGCTATGTTGCCCAAGCCCCACATCAGCAACTAAGACTATCATTCCTCTAATACTCTAGAATAACTTGGCTTTGCTAAGTTTCTGTAACTATTTTATATGTGTTGACTATTTGCTTGATGTGGAAGAAAACTGCCGGACAGATCAGCAGTGACTGCCTTGATTGGTTGTGAAATGGAATTATGTTGCAGATCCATTGCCCTTTCGCTTCAGGGACTGTTTTCCTTGCAGCTTGAGATCAAATGGTTTGCACCTGCACATAGGACAGGAAGGTTTATACTTTCTTACAAAAAGCACACATGCTGTTTTACACAGATAAACCATAGGAGAAATTAAAAAACAACAACAATAACAACAAAAAAAAAAACGCACTGAGGGAAGAGACTGTACTAAATGTCTTACCTGCGCAAATGGCAATCTGCTAGAATGTTGTAAGTGACCACACTAAAGCAGAAGGCGGGGTCCATCATTTCAAGAGGGAAGGCCGGATTGAGAATAAATTTGCGACAGTCAATGGCAGTGGAGGATGGGATATAAGGTGAAGGGGCCACGGTGATAGGCTTGACAAGGTTAGGAGCCGGTGCTGGGGTAGAATTTACTGGTGTTGTGCCCTGCAAATACATCAGGGATTTAGCATGCTGCATTGGTTCTGTAATATTCATGTGCACTCTAAACCATACAAGATAAAATTCACTCAAAATAACCATAAATTCATGCAGTCTCATAGGAACAGATCTCCCTTCTCATCATCCTGCCATCTGTGTACATAATTTTATATCACCATATTATAAAGGTGGTAAGGCCTCCAATATAGTCATGAAAGGCTTTTTAACTGCTGAACCTTAAATACTACAAAATATTACATTATGTATAGAAAGACATAAAGGTGTACGTGGGCATATCAAAAAGTCTTGAAGTTTGCTACATTTTTATACTTTCATTGATTCTGAGCCACAACTGGAACAGAAAAAAGTGTTCCGACATATTGGGATGGAAAACGAAAAAAATATGCACATTCTTTGAATAGAATTAAAAAGTATGACATGAAATTTTGTTCTGCGCCTCAATTTACACACTGGTGATTGATACTCAAATTAAAAAATCACATCTGTGTATTCCCAAAGACAACGGGCCATCTAGTGGAAAAAATAAATTACCTCCAGTCATCTGCCCTCTGGTCACATGGAACTGATATAGAAACCCCAACAGTGTCAAGATCTACACAGGATTCATTTGTAACAAACTAAACTGCTTATTAATTCTCAAATGTGTTATTGTTTAATATGACTACATTTACTTTAACAGCTTGTATTATAATAATCATTCTTTACTGAAATATAATAATATACAATATAAATGTTTAAGATGCTAAACTTGTGACATATTTCTGGACCTGCATATTGCATCCAGTGTACTCTATGGGCATAAAACTTTTTACAATGTACCATCTTAACATCCTTGAAGTTTAACTAGATCCACTGAACAGATGTAAAGTATCAAACAAACAACCTGAGACACCATAACTTGGATGATAGGTCTTTTGTCTGCCTTTACGCTAGTCGATGACAGAATTTAACTCTTACCTGTGGAGTGCCATTCTGACTAGGTGCCTGTGGTGGTTGTGGAGGAGGAGGAGGAGCTGCTAAAGCATTACATTCATGTACTGTTCCAGCATGCACTTCTATGGGTGCAGGAGGTGGCTGTGATGGCTGGCTGATATTTGTTACAACTACAGAAGATGGCTGGGCTGGGGGAGCTGGTCCTGGTGGTAGTGGTGGGGTTGCGTTTGAAGAAATGTTCTGCTGCAAGGCGGAAAAGGGCTTGGCTGCATTCACCTGCTGCGAGACATCTTGAGCGACTGGATTGGGAGGGGCGGTGATCTGTATGATAGGGTTAGTGCTGTTCTCCGAGACAGTAAGTGAACTTGACGAGGATGTATCCATGGCCTGCTCTGATACACTGTCCCTTGGATGCTGGTCCAGAGAGACTGAGTCCAATGATGTTGCATCACTTACGTCCAATCCACGTGACGACAAGGCAGTGACGTCTCCAGCACCCTCACTCCCAACTTCAACAAGAGTGGAAGAGGTCTCATCTCTGTCTTGCTATTATCAAAAATAAATGCATGGAGTTTAAAAGACAGTCCATCTTGTTAGAATCAATCATGAGTGTTTATCTGTTTAAACTATGACAAAAAGGATGTTTAAAGACAACCTACAATTGCCACAAACCAAAATCAGATCATTATGATCTAAATTTTCAATACCTGGCTTCAAACACAGCCAAATGTTTCTCTGCTAATTGCTACAGGCATTTCTCTTTCAATACATCCTGTGCAGGGATTTTCCTTTTTATTTTTGTAGCAAGAGTGCGTCTTATGAACAAACAGTGAAAGTTTAACAATTGACTCATTTAAAGAACCATGGGGAGACACACATTTCTGAATAGCCCAAGGACAAAGAAGTGGTGAAAATCCATTGTTTTAATATCCAGGACTTTAGATACATGTAAAATGTCTGCAAGAACTCAAAACTAAATTCAGAATTTCCAACAATGAGTGATTTTTTTCAGTCCCTTGCAATACAATTTTGAAATATCTCATTCTGTTGATTCTGAACAATACCACTTTGAACAAAATCAACAGAACTACATAGCTGCCAACTTTCAAAAACCTAAAAACAGACTCCTGATGTCGGACCAGACACCGACACCCCCCCACACACACACATTGAAAAATCATCATTTCCTCACTCTGTCACATTATGGAATATTATTCTCTTTACATAGGCCTAATGTAATACAGCATAAGATTTTAAGAAGCGGAAAACAAAAATTTTGCTTCAAATGCTAATTATACATGTGTTGTTACCACTGTTTCTGTTTCTAAAGAAAGAACTGACTACATGTATTATGATATGAGCTGTCCTCAGAATTGTATAACTCTTTCATACTAACTTGTTCTGGCAGTATTGGACAATGTCAGACTTGCCTCCATGTGACGTGAAATTGGAAGTCACGATAATGTGACTTATGACTCACAATGCATTTATTGGACAAGTTTGATGATAATGCAAATGATAAATATTCCTCTGAATATTTTGCACTAAATGTTTACTCACAGCTTCATAACTCATGAGTTGGATAGAAAAGACTTCCGATTAAAAATGAAATAAATCTATCCATTATCGCAAATCATGTTAGGCATAAAAGATGACCGATGTAATAGATCTAGAACTGAAGCCACTTCACAAGCCATGTCCATATTGTTCTAGTTCTAGAACTTTTTCTATTGTTTTACCAGCTCACGGGCTCTAGATTTCAATTTCTAAGGTCGCTAAAACACCCGTACGCCTGAGCCCAGGCCTAGTTTATCCGTGATCGCCAATTACGGCAATTACGTTCAAGATTCTAAAACACGGCCGACCTAGTTCTACCCGGAGGTACCACCGCCAAAGATGATTGTAAGCTATGTAAAACTGAAAAAGACGTAACAGCGAAATAAAACAAAACCTGTTCACAAAAATAATGTGTCCACTGTCTTACTCACTGACCGCCATCGTTTACGATACAATACGCGTGACCTACACGTGCTTAGGTACTCGAGCTAAATGAACAGCCGAAGCGCGCGGACAAGGGCGAAGGTGTATGCCGTGATAACTTATTATGCAACATTACAGTTACTAGGTTGAGTGGGGCCGCGGCGGGGATATATATATAAGTTATCATGAGCTCGGGCATATGCAGTATTATTATGCTGAGGCCCCCGAGAAACAAAAAGATCTCAACCGGCATATGCAGTACGGCAGGACACGGTATGGCAGAGCTGTGTTTACGGTTGCGCCCGTTGAATCGCTCGGTCCAGCGCTATTAGCGGTAGGCCTAGATACAAAAATTACAGTTTTGTTTTCTCGTCTGTGTTTTTCTCCATATAAATGGGGAAATTCTTCAAACACGTACTTTTCACCACAAAAACGTATTAACGTACCGGAACCCAAAAAACGTACTAAATACGTATTTTACGTACTGGTTGGCAGCTATGGAACTATAAATAAGAGCAAAGGACTATAAATATTAAAATTCTTTGGTTATTTCTTGTGAAAGTACCCAAACTTTCAACAAGTTATTTTTAACAGCTGATATCTATGAGAGACATATAGGAGGAATATCAAAGGCCAAAGAATGACACATCAATAAAACTGATCTCACTCTCTGTAATGTCGTATATTGTTTGGCAAGTTCAGCCTCAGTCAAAGGTACCATAAATGGACCCACTGGTTGTAGTTTCGGACCTTCTGGTCTGGCATCTTCTGGAGTAGCTGGTTCTGAAGACTTGGCAGGGACTGGAGGAGGTAATGCCTCTGTGACCTGCCCATACAATTGTTTATAGATTCTGATACAGTAAAGGCCTGGCTGATAAACTGATAAAAGCAAATTTCGAGAATTCCTTACATCAGACAAATTACAGGTAATATTGGATATCTTTGTTGTTTCCAAATTAAAATTATGATTAAAAGTATTTCGAACAGGTACAATCTGTAACAGAATAATATATCTGGTACTGTTCACACAAAGGTTCATACAAAGTCTTGAAAACTAATTTTAAGGACTTGTTAAGGACTTCCTAAGGACTCACACTAAAGGAAAATTAAGGACCTGTGGCCAAGAAATATTACATACATGTATGCAGCACTCAAAAACAAAAAAAAAAATCCAGTACTGGTACACATGTACAAAAATATTACAACTATTATATATACCAGTGATGTACTGCACTCATCGAAACGATACGTTTTTATTATATCCAGAGTTCAAGTTAGTAAATTCACTTTGAAAAGTTCAGTTATTTCAGGTCCATTATGCAGTTCAATTCCCCTCGCAGATGCTCTGGTAAAAATTAACTTATAGATCTAGTTATATCAAGTTTATTGACACGATAAATGAAATTTTCCACTTGAAATACAAACTTTAAGGACCGCGACACCATTTTCAGAATTTAAGGATTTTTTGAGTAATTATTTTCTTTAATGAAAATTAGACTTTTAAGGACCAGTGTGAATCCTGTGTAAAGGCTTCGGTTTGAAAACATGGTAGGACCATTCCGTCAAGTCTGTGCCTTTTTTCTGCCACGCTATACAAACCTCCTTGCTGTCAGGGGCTGGAACATCATCCTTGTTAACCACTACAAAATCCTCCAATTCATTCTTTGCTTCCTTAGGGGTCTCACTTTCACTGGTCTTCGGTCTCTTGGCAGCAACTTCTTCCTTCTCTTCTTCTAATGCTCGTTTTTTACTGGAACTTGCTGCCTCGTTGGATGTTTCTTTTGGAGCCTTTCAGGATGAAAAAAGCACAGGCTGCATGTGATCTATAATTAACTTAAATAATCTACTTATTTTTATCACTTATAAGAAACCGACCTCAAGATCAGGTTTATTCGAGAATATTCCAAGGCCCCAAGCGTATAATATATTTTTGAATTTTCTAACATTTTCTGTCAGCCTGAAGCTGGGCAAAAAGAAAGCAAGCTTTATAACTTGCATTACTGTAGAATTCAGGATAAAATGCTGATCTTGAAATGTTACTGTGGTCACAATCATTAATGTTTCCATCAGTGGTAGTTCTACAGAACTTGTCATTGTTTCACTTAGAAACTATGAATCCATTTTTAGGGGTGAGTTTAAGACTGGATTCATTCAAGCTGATTCAGACTTAGTTTTAGAAACTTTCACAAAATACTTTGAAAGTCTATGTCTTCCAAAGAATAATAGAAGGCCTGCGGATTTTGTCAGACAAGATTTTTACTTGCAGACTTGTGAATTATTTGTAAAAAATATAACAGTTTACACAATGTCAAAACTAGTGTGGTAGGCAGTAAACCAATCAATGTCCAGTCCAAGAAATAAAGAAAAGAAAAAAAAAAACAAACAAAAACACTGGTCAATTTCTTATAAGAAATAAAATGGCTGCATTGCCGATGTGTTATATTTCAAACTCCATTATGCTGGGTGTTACATTAGCTGAATTATTATCTACGTATAAATGTAATCATTCCCACCTCCAGTCTCCAGTTTATATGCTATTCAGTAGGAGAAGCTGGATATAACAAACCTCAGGAGCTGATGGTACAGCCTTTTCTGGTTCTTTTGTATCCGCTTCTTTCTTTTCTACAGGTGCTGCAGTACTTTCAGTCTCCATGGGTTCTGCTGCCGCATCATCTTTTTTTTCCTCAACTACCTCTGCTGGAGCGGTTTCATCTTGCTGCCTGGATCTTTTCCCCGTGGATGATGATTCTTGTGGTGAGGGTTCAGCTTTTTGGCCTCTTCCCCTGCGACCACCACTTGAAGGGGGTGTGCCTTTAGGCTCTGCTGCTTTATTTGGGGTGCGCCTCTGTCGGCCCTTTGGTGTTGTGACTACCTCATTTTCCTCCACTTCTTTTGAAGTCTCTTCAGTTTTGTCTATCTCTTCCTTTGATACCGATTCCTCTTCTTCATTTTCCTCTGCTGCAGCCTTTCCTCTCCCTCTGCGACCACTTCTAGCTGGAGGTGTGGCAGATGCTGCCTTTGCCCGACTTCGTCCACCTCTGCCTTTCGCAGGAACATCTGCTTCTTCTGCTGCCTGTTCTTTTTCATCTTCCTCTTCATCATCTTCCTCTGGTTCGGCTGCTTTACCTTTTTTGCCCCTGCTAGTACTCCGACCCCCTTTCGCTGCTGCTGCCTTTCCTCCTCGCCCTCCTTTGGCTCGACCTCGACTTCTTGCACCTCCTCGCTGAGGCTTTGTTTCTTCTTCCTCCTCCTCCTCTTCTTCATTTTCTTCTGGTTCCTCTTCTTTCTTTCCTCTCCCTCCTCTGGGGGCAGATCTTCCCTTGGCTGCAGCAGTCTCTCTTCCTGTGATGAAACAATGTCAAAATTGTATTCAAAATATGGCATCACTCTACAGGAACCATGAGTTTTCGGACAAAAAAACAACAAAACAACAATTCTTTAAGGAATCCACAAATGCACTCCACGCAAATTAATGAGAACTTTTTGATCATTATGCCAAGAACAGCAGTGAATTAACCACTGTGTTTCTTGAAACTATTAAAATTATTGCAGAATTATCTAAATTTTCTAAATTTGGATGATGATTATTATAACAATCACAAGGCCTGGGCATAGTTATGATTTCAGTATTAAAATTAAAGCAAGTACTTCAGAATTATATGCTACCATCCAACATGTTGTATACCAGTTTATGTTCAACAATGTATTTGGCTTAACTCAAAGTTATGTTTGATATGTAGCCTATTTCAGTTTGGCAACCTAAAGAGCATTTCCACCAGGCAAAAAAAAAAGAAGAAAAAAGAATAATGCTTCAGTGTTCCTCCCACCATCAATCTTCCTCCTTGAACCCACACCACCAAACAATCACATGCAGTCTTATGCGTTTACTACACTGATTACCTCAGGTAAACAAAACATACTCAGACAAACCATGAAAAAAGGAGTCAGACCAACAAAATTTTCATAAAGTATTACCTTTTGGTGCCTGACGACCTCCTCTCTTGGTAGGAATCTCCTGAGGTTCTCCAACTGCTACATCTTCCACAGCTGGCTCTTCCTTCTTTGCACCTCTGCAATTGACAGGTAAGAAAATTGATTACAGCTATCTTACTGACATCCTGACCTTCTCATTCAATACATGTCATAATCTTTTGATTATCTATACCGCCCTGTACTTATTGTGGAAAATGCAGCACATCTGCAAAGCTGTCACAATTTTAATGCTGTGTGGCATACTGTGAAGTATTTGAACTGAAGATAGTATAAATCATACATTGTGAGCCGGATTGTCTACTTGTACAAAATATGTTCCATTAAAAAGGCGCCTTTAGATAATTTTATTTAGAGACTTACCTCCTCCCACGACTGGTGGACCTGGAACTTTCTTCAGGAGCTGACTCCTCCTTGGCCGCCACACTTCTTCTTGTGACTCTTGGCATCTGTGAAACAAAGAATCAAGATGAGGAAGGATAAAATTTCTCTCTGCTGCACTGGAAGATACAAGCCCAACTTCTCTCATTATGGAACAGGTAAATAATAAGAACTAGTTTTCTTGGTGAGGCACAGTTTGCTGAGAACACTAACTGCTAGTGCTACAATACAAGCTGTAAGTGTAAAAGATCATATGGCATCCTTGTTTGGGAGAAAGGCAAGACTGTTCTCCTGAATATGTGTTAAGAAACTCCCTTCTATCTGCCAGTACCACTCAAATACACTTTGATACCAACTGTGCACCCAATTCTAGACCTCTGAGACCTTTCTCTAAAGTTTGTTTCACCCAGCACTTGTTTTATGTTATCATTATATCAAGCATAAAATTAACATGCCACAAAAATCAGTTTGGCCACGATACCAACAATGTACCTTATCTGGGTCAGTGAGCATTGCCAACATATACAGAATAGCTCTGCACATGGTTTGTATTGGAAGGCATGAAAACATTTCCGCTATAAAATGCCTTATAAATCACACTTGATTACAAACAATAAAACCTTTGCGTCTTTAGAACCAATGATCTGACTTATGATACCAAACTGACAGCTGTAAGTTTTTTTTTGAAATGAAGCATGATAACTGGTCACCTACCCCCCCCCCCCCCCCACCCCCCAACTAATCAAGATTGGCACATGCTAATAAGCCAACGTGGGTATTTGGGGGAAACATCAATACAGAGCTTGTTTCAGATTGGTTCTTAACTCACATTTTTATGCAGTCCTGGCCTTATTAATATATAACACAGATAGTCGTCGTTGATGGAAAGTCATCCAATCCTGCAGCTGTTCTCTCGGGAGTACCCCAGGGTACCGTAATGGGCCCCTTACTATTCCTAGTTTATATTAACGATATGCCAAGTAAGATCTCTCCAGGCACTAAATTACGACTGTTTGCTGATGATAGCCTTCTTTATAGAATAATAAACTCAAAAGAAGATACGGAAATCCTACAGAAAGATCTAGACAGTATACAAAAATGGGAGAGGGACTGGCGTATGGAATTCCACCCCAATAAATGCCAAGTCCTGAGAATTTCAAATAAAAACCACAACATCACCTCAGACTACTTTATACACGACGAAAAATTGAGCGAAACATATGAGGCTAAATATTTGGGTGTAACATTGGACAGAAAACTTACATGGAGCCAACATATTAATATCACATGTAACAAAGCAAACAGCATACTAGCATTTCTGAAAAGGAACATCTCTAACTGCGATAGGAAAGTAAAAGAGAAATGCTATAACACCTTTGTGAGGCCCTCCCTAGAGTATGGCTGCAGTGTCTGGGACCCCCATTGTCGAATAAATATAGACCAACTGGAAAGGGTCCCGAGGAGAGCTGCCCGCTTTGTGACGAATGACTATACTAGAAGTAGTAGTGTAAACAAAATGATGAGAGACCTTCAGTGGACACCATTAGAAGAGAGGAGAGCAAAAAACAAAGTAAAAATATTTTATAAGGGCAGGGAAGGAAATATCCATATCCCACTGAACCACCTCACCATTAATACCAGAGGCAACAGAAGGAATAATATAAAATATAACATCCCAAGCTCACGGGTTAACAGCCATCTTTATTCTTTTTACCCTAGTGTCATCAGGATGTGGAACAACCTCCCGGCAGAAGTCCAAACACTACCGTCTGCAACGACTTTCGACAATGAATTAAAGAACATAATTATCCGTTGCAGCTACCATTGTAACTAAAGTGCGGGTTGTATTTCTGTGCACAATCTGGAAACCAAGAGATATTTATACCAGAGTTATTATATATACAAAAGATTTTACACAACTAATATATTTTTAAATGGTCTTAACATCTATGAAGGTTTTACCCTGCTTTTAGCCTCAGAGGAGCGACGTTGAGTCGCATATAGTAGTGCAGTTGGGGGAATCGTCTTCTAGACGTGCCAACTATGAAAGAAGAAGAAGAAGATATATTACACTTGTGTTTTGTCACGCAAAATCCCATGGAAGCCCCTTTCATCAGAGCTAACTGCAGTAGTATCTAGATCTAGATCAGATTCATCACTTGACGCCATAGGCTACTTAAAAAAAATAGATCTAGCCTCAGACAAAATTCTCAACAAATCATAAAATTCATCTTGGAACAACTCTATTCACTTTGTTCAACCCAGAAAGACCGTGGGAGTAGTTTCCCTTAGGTAAAGAAAAGAGTAGTTTAAAAAGTTGGAGTGGGCACACAGATTCCCGAAACAAGACATCCGTCCGTCCGATATATCGGATCTCACGTATTTCTCGCTACTTACTCAACGTCCGATATGTCGGAAATCACGTGCTAAGACTAGAGGGTTAAGATGGTAGTTAGAGGTAGGTCGCTATATTTCGTACCTATATGTAATTTCGTACCCCTCAGAAATCTCGTTTTTGCTGCCTCGCAAATCCACTTCGGCTCGTAAATCCCTGCAAAACTGCAACGGAAATGGTTCCGGCGAAAATATAGATCACGAACCAATGAAAACTATGCATTTTATTTTGTGCTGAACTACTATGTTTACATCGTCTGCGTTTTTGCCAGTTAACCCTGCCTGCCTGGTGTGTACGTGAAGAATTTTTTCCATCAACTTTTCGGTCCTCTTGATTGTTTGAACAGGTTTGTATTGGTTCATTTTCTCCACAAATCATTATTGATTATTCAAAAAAGCTTTGCACTTAATGTGGTTTACTGCTTCAGCTGAAATAAATTATTGAAGGTGCTAAAATTAAAGGGTACGAATTATGACAACGTTTTTAACACTTACTTCTATATTTCGTACCCTGTATGATTTTAAGGGTACGAACTTTAAAACATGGTGAGAGAGAGAGAGGGGTGAGGGAGAATATGTATACTATTTTTTAAATATTATCATTACTATTATTATTATTATTATTATTATTATTGTTATTATTATTATTATCATTAGTACTATTGTTTTATTATTTAATATTATTTTACAATTATTAATATTATTATTAGTATTTTTCTTCTTCTTCTTACTATTACTATTGTTATTATTATTATTATTATTATTATTATCAAAACACACATTTGCTTATATATTTCAACAAAACAAATTTTGAGTCTCCCTTCTCTTCCCTTTATCCAGAATGGCACCATCTAGAAACAGTTCAGCAAAACGTGAAACGAATGCAATACCCAACACAAAAGCAAAGAGAGGGCCTTATGGTAAACGATATATATACCAAAGAAGCTCTGCATGAGGCCATGATGAAAGTTAAAGAAAGAGAATTGTCGATGAAAAAGGCGGCCAAGTGGTATAACGTACCGCTAATGACACTGTCTGATCACTTGAATGGAAAAGTCGAAGAAGGTAATATGTGCGTGTAATTTTAACATTATTCACATTATTTTCAACATTAACACTTATATTATGTCCTTGCTTTTCACACTTTCAAACACCCTGCACATACTGATTTCCTTTTTTTATTTAAAATATTGCATTAATATTATTCAGTTTTCCTTCCACAGATTCTAATGGGCGACAAATCCTTCACATGGAGTTTAATTATTTAATCATTTTCTTTCAACAGGTTCAAAGCAGACAAAACTATTATTAAGGTTTTTTTAAAAAATATTTTGCTGTAATATTATCCACTCTTTTCCCATTCAAGATTTTAAAAATCCTTTAAAGGTGTTTATTAATCTAATTGCTTTCTCTTGCGTGCCAGAGATATGTTTGTGGAATATGGATGAATGTGGTTTTAATTTTGAACACAGTCCGTGTAAGATTGTATGCAACCGGGGAGAAAGGAGTGTGAATGCGAGAGTGAGTGGGTGTCGACAAAATGTCACTGTTGTGGCTACTGCCAGCGGCCAAGTCATGCCCCCTATGTTTGTAATAAAAGGGAAAACTAAAAAAGCTCTCCATCCTTACAGAACACAAGATGCTCCTCTCGGTTCTGTGTTCTCTTAGCAATCGAAGGCATGGATGGAGGATGCGTTGGGACCAGAGTGGTTTAAGAATGTTTTCTTGAAATACTGTGGTCCCTCGCGTCCTCAGGTGCTGATCTTGGATTAACACCACAGCCATGAGGCTATTGATTTCCTTCGGTTGGCAAGAGAACACAATGTGATTGTGTTTGCTTTGCCTGCTCATACGACTCACTGGCTGCAGCCACTGGATAAGGGATGTTTTTCATCCTTATCCTCTAGATATCATGCTGCAGCCACTGAGTCTATGAGTCAGAACAAGGCAAACACGATCACAAAAGGCACTTTTCTGTCTATTTTTCAGAAGGCCTGGCAAGGTGCTATGGTTTCAGAGAACGTCAAGGCCGGCTTTAAATGTACAGGCATCATGCCTTTTAATCCCTCAGTCATCCCAGATAGGGCCTTTACATTTAATGCCGGTCTTGATCAGTCAGTGTCAGAAGTCACACATGTCTGCATGTCATCCTCTTCAGCTAGTCAGCACATAGATGACGTGGCGGATGAAATTATACCCTCAAGTCAGCCTATGACTGTTCAGTCTGTTGATGACATGGTGGCTGATGTTCCTGATGGCACAGTATCATTTCAGACTGGCTTACAAGTGACCACAGGGACCAGCCAGCATGTCATTACAGAGGGTGACATGCAGACATGTGTGACGATAGACCAGTTTCATAAAGGAAATAGCACTGCTGCAAAAACCCATTGGGAGGATGCCTTGGCTCTCATTTTGAATATTAATAACAACTGTTCAACAGATCAAAATGTGAGCCAAAGTGTCCCATCCCAAAGGGTGAGAAAAGAACCCCAAGGACACAGGGTTTTGACAGCCGATGCTGTTTACTTTGATAAAGAAAACCAGGCTGCCACCAAACAAAAGAAAACTTCTAGTATTAAGGCTTCCACTTCTGGGGGAAAGGGTTCAAGTTGTGGGAAAGGGAAGGGGAAAGGGAAGGCAGTAATACCAAAGTCCAAGTCCCTTCTCCAGAATGTATGTTTTGTGTGTTTGACTGGGAAAGAAGGTGAATGGGTTAAGTGTGATGTGTGTGGAAGGTGGATGCATCAAGACTGTGTGCCTGCGGTTCACAAACATGTGATGATGAATGCGATTGAGGATAATGAGGATTTTATGTGCCATTTATGTTTTTACCAACTTTGATTGTAATTTCCTGAATTTCAATTTTATACATAAAAATTACGTTCATTATTATTCCTGCAGAAAGTGTTAATGAATTTGTTTCTGTGCGCTTGATAAATGCATGATTGATGTGATGTGAAGGCTGAAGGATGATGAGAATGGGGAAAACAAATTTAATGATGATGGTGATGATGTGGTAGTAGTGATGGTGGTGATGGTAGTGGTGAGGATGATGATGGCAATGCTGCTGGTGCTGTGACGATAATGATGATGGTAATGTGATGTTGGTGGTGCTTATGATGACGATGATGGGGATAATGATGATGATATTACATTACAAGTAACATAAAGGGTTAATGGATCATCATCTTTCGGTGAACCTAAAAAAAAAAACGTTTATATTTCGTACCCCCCATTACGAAATAATGCAACCAGGGGTACGAAATTTAAAAAACACCATACGAAATAATAAGACCAGGTACGAAGTATGACATTTCTACTTACCTTTTTAAACAATGAAAAAATATAACATCCTTACATGAAATAAACACGGAAACAACGTGTGGACATGCCAGTTGTCCGGACAATTGACTCAACGCAATTTATAATGTAACCCCGATAATTGTAAAAGCACAAACAGGAATTTCCTCAAGGGGTACGAAATATAGCGACCTTCCTATACATCTCAAAGTGAACACTGAGGAGCTGCTGTCTCATGAAATCATGGCTTCGCCTAGCACTGACAGCTTGACCCACCTGTATTTTCACTGCGAGCACAGCGGACGCTCGAGACATGATGCTGCGCCTTTTGCAGCATGATGGACGGTTAAAGAAAGTTCAGAAAAATAAGAAATAGAGTCTAGACTAGCTACGAACTTTAGTCAAAAAATGGTTCTCACATCCAAACCAGAAGCTCATTATTCCCGTTGGAAAATATTTCATTGCCATGGCAGTAAGTGCATACATTTCTACTCTTATTAAGAAGCATTTTAATATCTATTCCATATCTAGGGAGTAATAAGGTATCTGTTGGCGATGAGAAGACCAAAGGACAAAAGCCGGCACACATAAACTGATAAAGGCTTATCGAAAATTGGATATCCACAGCTTTTGGGTAAAAACATTCGCTCGAAATGCATCTAACATAGGAAGAAACAGCAGTATCTACAGCACTCTATACTTAAACAAGTAAGACCACTACGTATATACCAATGCATTTACTTACGGTTGATGCTCAGGTAGCAATTTGCAAAAGTGTTATCGCTGTCTGCTGAGCGACGCTATTGTTTAGAAAATAAGGTTGCCGCCATTAACGGAGATGAAATTCATTTCGCAGTGAATGATACAAATTATGTTTTAGTGAAATATGGCAGATAGATATTGAATATATATTTCATATTTACAATATATCTGCAACATACAACCAAATTTATAATGGGACACAAAAATTGACACAGAACATATAATTATTACCAATGCTGAAACTAAGATTTTTTTCTGCCGAATGAATGCTTAATAAGAAAGACAATCCTTACTAAAATGAGTGGTGTTTGTTGCAGAATTGTCTCCCATATTTTAACTGTGGGTGATGAGCATCACTAGCAAAAGCTTAAAGATTGCATTATTCTAAAAAAAAAATCCTAGTGATCAAATTAAAGTAAATCTCCCTATACGTGTCTCTTACCCACTAAGGATGAACAGAAAAAATGAAATCGCTCCCCAGTAACAAGTTTAAATTTCAAATTATGACTATTAGCTGGCTGTGTCTGAAAATAATAGTGCAGGAGAGTAAAAAACAACAACAACAACAAAAATCACTTCTTGCAAAACCAAATCATATTGTGTTTTTGAGTTCTTTCTGTTTCTTTCTTGCCTTCAACAGCAATACGTCTAGTTCCTTTACAGAGTAGTTGGAAGGGGGGGGGGGTGCGGGGTGCCGGGGGGGGGGGGGGGAGGGTTTGGTGGGTGATAGTTAAGAATAGAAATTAAAAAAATACTCATAACATTTATAATATTTCCCGAAAGTACATCTCAGGACTGGTGTGGGTTATAATTGAATGAGGACTAATAAATGAATCATAAACTTATGATTACATTATTATTCTTAAAATCTTACTTATTTGGCTCTGTGAAGAAAGTATAAGAAAGAGCAGCTAAACGTTTAACACTTGGAGATATTTACTGGAACAATTATAGATCAAGGCACAGAGGAACAGACCCTAGCAAAGCCGATAATTACTAATAGGACCAGGCCAGGTGGGAAATGTAGGCTCATTTCCAAACTGCTCATGAAGTGTTTTTGTTTGAATGTGATAAAGAGGTAGGCCCCTACATATAATACATTTGTATTATGGTTTCAGTTGACGTACCTAGGCCTACTTTTGTTTATCTATAGTTTGTCCGCATTAATTCTTTTACAAATCTTTAAAAAAAATAATATTTCCTGCTAAAGGGTCCCTTTTGACACTCTTTACAATGTCGAAGTTCTTTCATCGAAGGAATTGGCTCTCTTTCCCTCAAAATCTCAAGCCCATGGCCCACTTATCCTCCCCCTCCACCCCCCTGCTCAGTGCGGGCTGCAGCGGGAGCAACTGTACCTGCCGCTCACTATCAATGCCAAGGCATGATTATATTATCACCCTGTCGGAATCGGCCACCGATACTTGAAAGACTGGACAGTTATGGTGTACCATCCTTCAGAAATTATGAGAAATAATTATTTATTTGATCTCTCAGTCCTTGCGTGTTTCTGTCAGTATGTCTAACTATTTGATCTGTTTAAGTCATTTCATCATGCATTCACCACCATCTTCCCATCCACCCATCCATCCATTCACCACCATCTTCCTATCCATCCATCCCATCCATCCAACCATTCACCACCATCTTCCCATCCATCCATACCGTCCATCCATCCATTCATTTCATCCAACCGTCCATTCATTCATCCTTCCACCCAACCATCCATCTAGCCACCAGTCTACAAAAACATTCCCAGTCCATCACTTAGTCTTCTTCGGAGTCAGCCGGTCATTCTCCGCATCTATGTGAATATTGATCCCTTCATAATTACCACACATTATACCCTGCTACGTTACTCACTAACGCCGTTTCATCATTTCCTTCCGTTTGCGTCAATCTTTTTGTATTGAAGAGTAAATGTCCCGAGTCTAGACGCTAGACATTATTCTAGTATCCTTCCCTTCCATCCTACCCTTCTCTGATGATGCAAAACACACAAAGATCCTGGACAATCAGTCTGATTTACGATGCCACAACATCGTAGCTGGGAAACGCTTCCCAGTACACGTCCATTTTATGGCGTCTAATACAGCAAAATAAGAAGTGGCGAGCAATGGCGTAGCCTGGGCTTCCGGCGCCCCGGGACAAGGCACGTACTGAGCCCCCTGGCCAGTGGACCGTTAGCACCCCCCAGGTCCCTTCCACCAGTCCAGTGTTGAACCCCTTACCCTCCAAGAAAATACTGATGTAATTAAAGTAAAAATCATTTAATGCTAGTCTACTCGAATTTACTTAAAATCGCCCTAGTGACAAAATCTCAATTGGATAGTACTGCTAGGTTACTCAGTCTTTCTTGGCTCCTTGTAGATCTCTGATACTATAATTTGATTAATAATTTAAGTTTTGAGAAACTTCTTTTACAACTGGCAATTGAAACAATGATAGTTCTCAAATTTTGCGGCTTTTAACAGCTTGCGCCCCCAACGCTACGCCACTGATCGTGAGCCAACATTCTTATGAATGTCTGATGGGGGAGTTGGTAAAGGGAAAGAACAGGAAAAAAAAAACTGGAAGTTGGCAACATGATGGTGTATAAAAACATAGAGCTTTCTTTCTTCTTTCTCATGTTTCGTTGTTTGATGTTTCTTTATGAATGGATACCCCTACGATATTCAGGTAACTTTTGTAGATTTTTATTTTTTTAAAATTCTTTTTTGTTTACGATCACAATTAGAGGCCAGATAAAGGAGGATAGTATGTGATAACATGAAAATATGCACTTCCCTTTATCAATGCATTAAAAGTAACGCAAAAGTTGAAGACTAACCCATCTAGGTAATTTCAGAAACTATCCTATCTTTAAATGTTTCAGGTAAATAAATAACTAAATAAATAAATAAATAACAGGGTGTCTATTTTCCCCGTATAGTTCATCGGGTTAGGGCTAGTAATAACTATAATAACAATAATAATATTTATGATAGCCATAACAATGACACTAATAATTTTCATAATAATAATATAATAATAATAAGACAATATCGAGTGTCTATTTTCACTATAATTATATATAGCCGCTTTAAATAAATGAATAAATAAATAATTGAATAAATAAATAGAATGGTCTGCTATTTCACCATCAGATTAATTAAGCAAGAATGACGCATAATTAATGATGGAGCCATTAGGGCAAATGCCCCACGTTTACATGTGAAGGAGAATTTTTCATTTTCACTGTACTACTTATGAGGTTCACTAAGTGCAACATTCAGAGGCCACCAAATTTACACTAAGTGACTACCCAAGAAACACTCTAATAATAATGTGTTGACCTCGCTTGGAACGCAAAAATAGCAACTTTGCACAGTGTAGAGATATAAATTATTATTCTTTTTATTTAAAAAAGAAATTTCGGAGCTACCTGATTCCAGAAAATCGTTAAAAGGCATCAGAGGGTCATTTTTATCGATTTTGCGTTTTGAGTATTTTTGAACAGTTTAACCTCTTTACTATTCCTTTTCCAAATGACAATCCTGTTTGAGAAGGGTATACCTGAAAATCGACTTTGAATTGAGTCACCATCAATAATTTTGATGAAAAACTGAAACTTCAAAAGCGGTTTCCTCAAAACTATGGTCCTGTCACCCCCTGTCTTTGATAGGCCACACTTTCTCTGCTAATTAAATTACAGCAATATTTTTTCAATCAAATGAAAAGGCTTTGAATAACCTATCTGGTGGTGCAAATATCTCCACCAAAATGCACGAAGTGCCCCATTTTGACGGGTGCCTCCTTAATGAAAAAGAATTATAAAGCAATCGGGTGAAGGAAGAGTTTTTTAGATTAAATACGACATCGTAAATTTTAGCTATGTACGAAGGTTTCTTTTAAAGGGTTTTTGTTAGAGGACCCTGGTATTTAATAATAATAATAATAATAATAATAATAATAATAAAGATCATATATATAGCGCCTAATCCAAACGAGTTTGCTCTAGACGCTTTACAGAAAGTCTCGTTCTCTCGATTTGCATCTCTCTCATTCTCTCTTTCTTTCTCTCACCCTCTTTCTCTCACTCTCTCTATCTCTCTCCATCTCAGAGCAAATTGTAACGCAGCCTGTTAGGCGCAGTTCACAACTCACAACTTGTATTCTAAAGTACTATTGGGGGGGGGGGGGGTGTGATAGGGATACATTTTAATCTATTAATTTTAATTTCAATTTTGCCCGGGCAGCGGCCTGTTCGGCCTGCTCTTTACGATTTCCAACTGCTAAGATATCTTTAACGTACGCAACGTGCACACGAGCCCTCCGAATTTTCACATTCCTTATCCGAGAAGACTAGGTACTCGATCCTACCCCCCAATAGGATCAGGGACACGAAAATATGAGAAAAATCCCAATTTCCAACATGCCTGCACAGCCCGGGTTTTGAACCCGGGACCCTTGACATGAGAGGCGAGCACTTTGCCTCTAGACCACCTTGTCATATGGTAAGCTTTCAATGTTAGTAATCCTTCTCAGTTCTTAGTCAGTTCTTGGCTAACAGAATGAGTGTTTTATTTCTCAAGTCTTGATCCATTCCCGCCAAGCACTTTTCATGGCAGTTTCTTCTGTATGTATAATACTAATTTTGTCGTGTATGTGTGTGTGTGTGTTAATTTTGGATGTTTCAATCCAATTTTCTTAGAACTATGGATGTGAAGGGGTAGGGGGTAAAGAGAACGGGAGCGGGTGGGGGGGGGGGGTAAGGTAACACTTGAATCGGTCAAGAACGCTTGTATCCTGAACACGTCTTGTATTGAACCTGAAGACATTCATTTCTTCTCGTGGGGTTGAAGTGTCAAATCGTAAATCTCCTGGCATGTCCAAAGTTTCTTTGTAGCTTGATAAGAGACGACGCATTTCTCTTTCGGGGTATCCAACTTCCACCGCGAAATTATAACATCTATTTCATACTTCTCAAAGTGAAAAGCGAATAGCTTTGTAGGGGTTAAAAGATATAAGAGTTCTTTATAACCTTGTACACGACAGAACCGCTTTATTAGAGTCCATTCTTTGTGAAGCGTAAGTACGTTTCAAGGAGGGCTGGAATAAGAAATTTGAGGACAGAAAGTTGAAACTGCACGCTGGATTACATCCTTTCTGTAGAGACTGAAACACGGGTCGTGATTTAAGACCATCTCCGACTGAAAAGACCAAGGAGGGAATTAGTCAAAAGAGGAAACATTTCAATGCCTGATCAGCAACATTGGTTGGCCACTTTTTAAAAATTTTTATTTGACTGAAAGATGATTACTGCCATGTTACCGGAAAAGCACAAAAATAGAAAATGGTTAAGAAAGAAAAGAAAAAAAAAAAAAAACCTGTTATTATCTCCACCAGTTTCCTCACCAACAACACCCGGTAAACTGCCATTTCTGTTGAACTAAAAGAACATAATTATTAAACTTTCATTTATGGCAAGGCTAATGTCTATCCCTTGGCTCCGGAGAAACGAACAACTCGCCCGCCTGTGTCTACCCTAATTTGCCATACATTTTACAGCTCTTTTGCCTCCTCGGCTGCTGCCATTAATTATTAATTTTCTCATAATTAATAGAAAACATTGGGAAAAAAAACAAACAAACAGCGTTACAGGAGATGCAAAAAATATTTCACGCTGCGCCCCACTTTATTCTTTTCTCAGTTTGAATGACGTATTTGATAATAACGGGATGCGAAATTACGAGCAAGATAGAAAGACAAAGCACATTTCACCTCATAAATGACGCTAAAAAGTGAATTTGACCCTGTATTGGCATTTACGCGTTACTTTTTTTTTGTTTTTTTGCAACATTGCAGAGCATTCTGATAATTCGTTGGAGATTCTCTTTCCTTCTCAACCGTTACCACATAGCGTTTAGAACCTGATTTATAGTTTTTGGGGGGTTGAATGCATGGGGAATTTCAATGCCCCTGAGACCAATCTTTTGTGATGCGGAGCATGACAGGGTCGATTTTTTTTTTAATGCACATTAATCCGGTGTAAATTAGTGGGAATTTCGATGTGAAGGTTTTCAGGATTTCGAGCGCAAAAAAACAACAACAACAACAAAAAAAAAAGCATTAAAAAAACAACAACAACGATTTCGGCTCGACCTCGCAACTCCGTGAGGGACATTAGGAAGTATCAGGGAGATATCATCTTTTGAATGTTGCCCAACTTCGGCACAGTGTGAAGGTGTAATGGTCTGAAAAATTTGTTTGATGGCAAACACTGACATGAGGTATGGGCTGGAAATTCTTCAGCACTCGGAACATCTTCTTTCTTTGCCTAGTGGCAAGACCTAACTTAAAGCTGATTCCTGGGTATATAAATGGCAAAAGACAAAATAATGGCTTGGAGGGAGCTGAAATTTCTCTCAGCTGAAACTTTAAAGATTGGATTCTTGGTTGGGGTGGGGGGGGGGCGGCGGCAGGGGGAGAAGAAATAAAATAAAATAAAATAAAATAAAAAGTAGGCCCTACTGCTCTTATTATTACCACCAGTTTTCCACCAAGAGCCCCCAGCAAACTATGTGGCCATTTGCCATTTCTGATGAACTAAAATGTTGAGTCTGAGTTTGGAGAAAACACATCGACACTATGATGGTCACACTGTGTGTGGGAAGAAACAAGAGGATAGACAGAATCTATTTTATAACAGAATGATAGGACAGGAGGAGATCCTGTCAGAAGCTTCCACCAACCACTCGCTGAACTAAAAGAACGTAATTATTTAACGTTCATAATGGCGAGGCCCACGTCTACCCTCTGGCCTCCGAGAAACAAAGAACTCGCCCTCCTCCTCCCCCCCCCCCCCAGTGTCTAGCCCAACTTGCCATACACCTTGAAGCATTTTGCTTCCGCTGCTGTCACCAGGGCCAGATTAAGACCTTTAGAGCCCCCCAAACAATCTAAAGATTTGTTTGGGTGCCCCAGTACACCGAAAATGTAATTAAAAAAGAAAAGAAAAGCAAAAGCTAGTCTAACACGCCAGCAAGTACTTTCATTTTTTTTTTCATTTATTGTGGAGGCTTTTTTTTTTTTGTGTGTGAACCCTGGTTCAGGTGCACCATTTGCAGTTTTGCACCACCGTATGGTCCATGGGCAAATCTGGCAAAGAAAAATGTCTGTGGTGTCTCACTTCCCTTGATACCCTAAGCACGTGCTTATTTTGCTTAATGGTTAATCCAGCTCCGGTTGTCGCCGTTAATTTATAACTAACTAAAGGTCATTACTCCAAACATTTTTGCATTGTATAAGTATTTGCAATACATGTATAATAATAACGAATATGATCAACATGCTTTCAAACTGGCCTTGTTGTTCCTTCAGATTAGTGGTAAAGAACTGGTCAAGTCTGTTTTCGTTGGTTTTGACTCACACTTGAACTTAACTTGAATCAACCAGCAAGACAGATTAGTTTCTGTCTCAGTAATGTGAGAGGTCCCGTTGAACCCCATAGTCCACAAAACCGAGACAAAACAGACCTGGCTCAGTGGACTTGTGGCCTTAATGTATGGATTTTGGACGTTCACATGAATGAGATGACGGTACTTTGTTTCATGGGCCCCTCTCTGAAAGCTATAACTCATGGATCTGGGGCAGCTGACATTCGGACAAATCCCTCTGAGATTTCAGTCTGACATTGATAATTGTGATCTGTCACTGAGTAATTGGCATCCAGGGACCCTTTCATCATCATGAATGGGATTTGTGTTAGTAATAGTAACCTAAGTTGGTCAATGCCACATTAATAATGTGTCTCAGTGTGTGCGTGTGGAAATATTTTTGTAAGGTCGATAATGAAGGTTTTGTGAAAAATATTTTGTGTTTCCCTCTGCAAAAAAGACATACTTCATTATTAGTGACATTAGACAATCATTCTGTAATCTGTAAACAAGAGATACCACTCATAATTATGGCCGAAAATTTGGCCATTCCTCTTTGGACAAAAACACCATCAGCCTGACGAAGACAACGGAAATTTCAAAATCGGTTGTTATGCCAGTTAGGCTCAGTAAATGGCGTGCCAGTCTCATTTTGGACAGCTCTGTTATCAGTCTCCTGCTTGATCCAATCATGCCACTTTTTTTTTCTGAGATTGTTCTATCAATTTAATGCCTGTTCAATGATAGAAAAAGAGATAGATCATAGAGATGTTTGGTTATCTCATATTTAGACCACATTTTGAGATAGATGGCATTAATTAACCCTTCCCACGTCAAAGGAAGTTGGAAATTGCATTTAAATCGATATTTTGTCTCAAATCTAACTTATTCTGAAAAAAACAACATGAGAATCCTTTAAACAAGTAATTTTTAATAAGAAAAGAATTGATGGTTGTGTTTAAAGTGATTTCAGCTTGCATAACTAGTAAACTAACTATGTCGAAGAAGCATAGAATACATAGATTGTCAATGCCGTAGGTGGCCTACTGGCTTTGCAAACTTTATCGACTGTTTTCCTGTAGGCAGACCAGGGCAATACCGACTTTCCACAAAATAATGTTTAGGAGGAAGAAATTCTGCACGTGACCATTGTTGTATCGTATTCTCCAGTTGTTGATTCAACCTTCCAAAAGCCTTTTTTCTTTCATTTCAACTTTAGAGATTAGAGAAATGAATTATCATTTCGAAATTATCCAGCTGTCTTTACCAGGATTGCCAAATCCCATGGTTATATGCCCCAGTTACCAAGGTACATTTGAAGTCATTTCATTCACAAACATATGTGCGAAATAAATAGTGTTTTGCCATGATTCATTTCTCAAAGTTTTTACTTTTTAAAAAAAATGTTTATTTATTTATTAACGTATTCATTCATTTATTATTTAGTCATTTAATAAATAAATTATACATTGATTAATTAATTATCAAATTCCTACTTTCATTTCGAAATCACGACAGGTTTTTAATTTATCTTTATGTAGGCAGGAGAGTTCTAAATAGTATGGTGTAACATCAACTATTTTTGGTGATCTACTACCGTTCAGTAGTGTAATATCTATGTCTGGTACCCAAAAGCCGCTCTACCGGCCCGATGATTTAAGAAAAAAATTATTTCCGTCTTCAGAATGCATGGACACCTCGTTTGGAAATGGAAAATATTGTTTATATCGCCCATTTTTAGACTACCAAAAGCAGAAACTAAGACCACCTCCTGTCTTGTGTTCTGAGACACTATTTTGCGCCTTTTATCTTAGTATCTAACCCGTTCAGTAGTGTATATCTATGATCTAACCACGTCTCTTCGAGCCTCCACATATTGGCGGGCATGCTTACCTGCGGAAATACAAGTCAGGACTAACAGGTAAGTCACCGTATTGATTTAATATTCTGTAAACATTGCAATATGTTCTATATTTTTTTTTTACTATTCGATTGTTTTATCTGTTTAATTTCCAATTTTTTTCTGTTGTTGTTGTTGGTTGTTGTTTTTCCTGACAAAGCTGTTTCACCGAAATATTGATATTTTTTGGTCTTCCCCTTTTCTCTGCATTTCATTGTATTGCCTGGGTACTATTTCTTACGCTGGGCTTTGCCACATACAACTTTTTCTTTTTGCTTTAAGCCTTGCTGTGACCCCACAGTTTTTCTGTGGTTTTTATAATATTTCGCCAGTCACCCCCTTTCTTTACACGCCCACGCGAACTGTTACACTTCTATATTTTACATGCTGCAATCCCTCTCTGACTCTGAGATAATTTGTACTACAATTGCAGGACCAGAGGATAAATGTGTAGCCTATTCATAGCAACATTCCCATCTTGTGAATGGATTGAATAACAAAACTTATGAGATATGACACAACACTGGGCGTTCCACATAGGGCAAAGGTAGGAAAAGAATCAACTGACGTCATAAAAAAGAAGGATGGTTAACATTTGTCAATCATCTTAATCCCTTCGGTGGCACTGGTGGAATCCATGGATGTGCCAGGGAGTATCAGTATGGTCAGTACGTAGATCATATACTCACCCATAACTCACTTATTTAAGGGAATGTTGTCATAAAATTTTGCACGATGACAGTAGATATAATGTCCTTTCACCCTTGCATCACAACATTATTTTAGAGGTAAAAAAATAAATCTTCAAAATATACAAATAGGGCCTATAAAAATACCCCTAGACCTAGTGCCTCAGCGAACCCCACTCTCTGCTGCATCGAGCAAAGGTCTTATCTTATGTGCATAATATACTACATGCCAGATAAGAAGATCAAGTCTTCCCTCTCCCGCCTCGTCCTTCCATATATATACACACTCTTCATTCTTCTCCATTGGTCTGGGTTGAAAGTAAACATTTTTCCAGCATGCACTTTCTTTCAAGGAGGTTGTCCTGAGAAACCTGTAAGAGCTCCTAAAGATTTTGAAGACGTTAACTTATTAGCACCTAATCCCCAACGGATGAGAAGCATAAACTGTAATTAAGAATCCCTCCCTCATTCAGAAACATGTCATAAAAAAAAAATATTCGAACAGTCATTACGAGTATCCTGCCGTCATCTTCCAAGAAATCTCCATCGAAAATTCCATCACTCGATCCATTAGAAGAGTTATTCTTTGTTTACGGTAATAAAAAACATCCTGTGGAATTAATTACCAATGGACCTTGTTGTTGTCGTTGTTGTTATTTTTGCTGTTGTTGTTGACAGCTTTAAAAGTTCATGGCCACAGGAGCGAACTTTTCCGCGCTCAGAAATCTGTTAAGGTTAGCACAAAATGGACCCCAAACTTGTTTATCTTTGGGAGGAAAAGAGGGATACTGGGCTCTATAGATGGATGCCAGATCTTCATCCCACGCCAAGGATAAGGTTAAACGAAGCGTTATCATTGTAAAGCATCCACGGCCAACTATTAAGTTAGCCACGCGCGGACAACCACCTTTGACAATGAACTCAAGAATGCCAATTTTGACATCGAAAGTGGTTCATTGTCCGCCATCGAGTCCAGGTTGTTTTTCACAACTTCCTAAGGGTAGCAAAATAAAGCGTGTTTTTTTTTTTAAAGTGATTGCATAAATCTCAGTCGATGTTCACCCAAAATTTTCGGAGACACTGTGCCCCAAAATCTTATATTGAGCAAGTTCCTGTCCTTTAACAAAGATATGTGTGCACTGAATGCTTGTGCAAATCTAAACAAGAATTTAGGTAACTATACTGTTTATGCACACATGAATTTTCTTCCTACGTAGCCTGCATATCTCTTGAGCAGGCACGTCCGCTCGCAGCTTTGACGGAATCCTGATCTAAATATTATCTTCATGACATAACAGGATGGAATTATTTGCTGTGGGTTAGTTGTAAATATACCATTAGATCAAACGCAGCAAAAATTCAAATATTCTACTACAGATATTCATTTTTTTTTTTGTTGAAAATTTGAAATTACGATAGAGCATCCGGTCGTCAACGACCTTTTCAGCAGGGAAACTGATACATCAATCTTGAAAATTTGTGGGTGGATCTGACAAAACCAGGCCAACGGTGAAATATTTATACCTCTTTAAATTATCAAAATAAAATATTTCTAGGACGATTTCAAGCAAAATATTGTAATTGAAAAAAAAAAAAAAAGGCTAATATTTCATAGTTATGAACAAATCTCAATTTCCAAGAAAAATTCTCCTCCCTTTTAGTGGGAATATCGACGGGTATTTGCCAAATTGCTGTATGCGATATTTTGCCGATTTTGAGGTTTTCTCATGAAAGTGGTTCTCTCACTCCTAATTTAATTATGTATCAGTGTCATTCCAATCGGTTAAAAACTTTTCGAGATATAATAATGTAGGTTTGTGGAGTAATGTTTTATGCCGACCAAATTCCAATCCTCATTTTCTCGAAAACTCAAAAATGCACATACAATAATTTGGCACATACCGTTCCATATTATCTTTCATCTAAAGCTCGATTTCTCCAGATCCACTCACATTTCGTTTCTCTGCGACCTACGAGAATGGAGGGGTTAGCTGAGAACGAATCGCAAGTCCATCTTGATGTAGACGTTTAGAGATTTCGCAGCTGGATTATGTGCACGACTCTCAGATATCAAACTTTTTGATTAAACTGAACATCACCATGCTAAGAACACAGCAGTTGCATGTGCCCTCGCGCTCACTGTTCTTGAATATTTCATTATCACACCCCAAATAGTACATAATTTGGTAACCGCTGTTGAGTTCTGATCCATTGGTTGACGGGAAGAGCACTGACCTGCGTGACATTGCGGTGATAATTTCTGTGTTCTCTCGACTATTATTGCTCTCAAGCGAGAGTGCTAGAAGGGCGGACGCCAAACTCTTTGTAACAATCGCGGCTACCAGGAATGATAGGACAGACAGACAGACAAATAGATAGATAGATGGATAGACAGACTGACAGACAGAAATATAGATAGACAGACACAGATAGACAGGCAGACATATAGATAGATAGATAGATAGATAGATAGATAGATAGATAGATAGATAGATAGATAGATAGATAGATAGATAAACAGACAGAGGCACACATAGATAGACAGACAGGTAGATAGATAGACAGATAGACAAACAGACAGAAAGTAGATAGATAGACAGGCAGACAGAAAGATAGACATATAGACAGACAGACAAATAGACAGGTAGAAAGATAGATAAATAATATTGATAGACAGACAGACAGACAGTTCAGACAGACAGACAAACTGAAAGGTAGATAGATAGACAGACATATATACAGACAAACAGACAGAAAGATAGATAGATATATGGATAGACAGATGGACAGACAGATCAGACAAACAGACAGATAGAGAGAGTGATAGATAGATAGATTGATAGGTTTTTGTTTTGACGAAGACGAACTTCCTTTGACTCAGCTAGCGAGATAGACTTGTTTCAGTTTCACTAGTGCACGAAGTCCAGTTGAAGTCCATAGTATACAAAACTGACACAAAACACACTTGTCTCAGTACGCTACGGACCTTAACTACAGAGTAATTCTCAATCAACTGACAACCTAGTCGTCTCATCGAGTGGCAATGGTAATCGGCGGAATAGTAAGTTCTGCGCCTAAACGAGACCAGTGGGATATCGTTTACTGAAGTTTGTAGCTGTTCGAGTGTCTAATTATCAGTTCCAAGTGTCCTTGTCTGTGATAATGGCTTTTTAATTGCTACATCCCTGATGGATGTAATCTTGATTAATCGTGGTAGGAGATCCGTTTTTCTCCCCCTCAGAAGTTACGACGTAGGATGTAATAACAGCAGACACCATTGCAAAACCATCAGTGCGCGGGAAAGTAGCATTCTTACAGTCAACATTGCCAGCCAGGAAAATGATAAAAATGATGATGATGATAATAATAATAATGATGATGATAAAATGCTTACGTAAAAACGTAATTACCGGTCTAACTCTCCTCTAGCCCTACCAAAGATGTTCCCTCTACGCAGTCTTTGGAATTGTCGATCAGTGCTGGGGAGGAAGAGGTGGCTCTGTCCAGATTAAATTCATGTATCTTTAAGCACTTCATTTACATGTTGCAAAAATCGGAGAAAGTAGAAAACTGCATGCAACTTAATGATTGACTGACTGACTGACTGACTGACTGACTGACTGACTGACTGATTGTCTAACTAACTAACTAACTAACTAACTAACTAACTAACTAACTAACTAACTAACTAACTAACTAACTAACTAACTAAGTAACTAACTAACTAACTAGCTAACCGACTAACTAACTAACTAACTAACCAACAACTAACTAAGTAACTAACGAGCTAACTAACTAACTAACTAACTAACTAACTAACTAACTAACTAACTAACTAACGAGTAAATAAATAAGTAGATACCTTCATAAAGAAAGAAAGAAAAAGAAAATAAGTAATTAAATAATTAAAATGAAAATGAAAAAAAACAAATAATGGTGAAAACTGAAAATAACTTCAACGTACGTCAACGTACGACATCTTTGTCTTGTTCTGGTGTATGGGGCTTTTATTTTGAGGTCGTAACAAGTCATGTTTTTTTATCAAGTTTTTCTTTCTTTCTTTCTTTCTTTCTATCTTTCTTGCTTTCTTTTCTTGTTCCTTTCTTTCTTTCTTCCCTTCTTTCTTTCTTTCTTTCTTTGTCTGTCTGTCGTTCTTTTTATGTCTTTCTTTCTTTCTTTCTTTCTATCTTTCTTCCTTTCTTTTCTTGTTCCTTTCTGTCTTTCTTCCTTCTTTCTTTCTTTCTTTGTCTGTCTGTCGTTTTCCTTTGTCTTTCTTTCTTTCTTTCCTCCTTTCTATCTTTCTTCCTTTCTTTTCTTGTTCCTTTCTTTCTTCCTGTGTCTGTCTTACCTTTTTTCTTTCGTTCTTTGTCTTTTTTTTCTTTCTTTCTGTCTTTCTTTCTTCTTTTCTTCCTTCCTTCCTTCTTTCTTTCTTTCTTTCTTTCTTTCTTTCTTTCTTTCTTTCTTTCCTTCTTTCTTTCTTTCTTTCTTTCTTTCTTTCTTTCTTCTTTCTTTCTTTCTTTCTTTCTTCTTTCTTTCTTTCTTTTTCACGTAAATATCTAAGTAAATGAGAAACTTTATATTACTTGGCACAGGTTGTAAGAAAAGTAAATAATGAAAAATCGGATAGATAATACCTTTTGTTTCGATGTCCAGTACGCAGCCTATACCAGTGCTTGGTGATCTCAAAATGTAGCATCGATTTCTTTCGGGAGTTTAGGAGGAGAAAAAAATGAAATGTCACAACTAGGAGTCGTCCGCTTATCAACAATCGGAACCCTCGAAATAGCCAAAAAATAAATGTCTTCATTACGTCCGCTTGTTCTATTTCTGTGAAGCCAGGTCACAGTCAAGTATAGGACTGAAGCAAATAATCTTGAACTGGTAGCTGGTAAGCTAAGTAAGGGGAACTAGGTATCAGTTTGATCACCGAAGACAAGGCTTGTAAAGAATATCACTGTTTGGAACTGGATAAAGGACTAGTCATTAATTTCTGATATAGCACAATAATTTTTCTCTCCATTCTGTTCGTTTATTCTTTGTGTTACGTCACTTCTATCTGTCTATCTATCTATCTATCTATCTATCTATCTATCTATCTATCTATCTATCTATCTATTTATCTATCTATCTATCTATCTATCTATCTATCTATCTATCTATTTATCTATCTATCTATCTATCTATCTATCTATCTATCTATCTATATGTCTGTCTGTCTGTCCGTCTGTCTTTCTAGCTATCTATCTACCTAACTGTTCCCCCGTCCGTCTGCCTGTTCCTCCGTCCGTCCGTCAATCCATCCATCCGTCCATCCACCCATCCAAACATCGTCTATCTATCTATCTATCTATCTATCTATCTATCTATCTATCTATCTATCTATCTATCTATCTATCTATCTATCTATCTATCTATCTATCTATCTATCTATCTATCTATCCATCCATCCATCCATCCATCCATCCATCCATCCATCCATCCATCCATCCATCCATCCATCCATCCATCCATCCATCCATCCATCCATCCATCCATCCATCCATCCATCCATCCATCTATCTATCTATCTATCTATCTATCTATCTATCTATCTATCTATCTATCTATCTATCTATCTATCTATCTATCTATCTATCTATCTATCTATCTATCTATCTATCTATCTATCTATCTATCTATCTATCTATCTATCTATCTATCACAGTCACCACATTTCATTCATTCCACTAATGTTCCTATTTCCTGAACCCTCTCTCCAAACAGTCACTGACTCCGTCAATCTCATCCATTGTTTACATACCTCTCTACACATTCCAGGAATTCTTGTTTGAATGCCCTCATCAGTGTTTACTCGTGGCCGCTCCTGTATTTATTTGTTTGGATTTTTTTTTTTATTGTGATTTTTTTTTTGTGTGGAACTCAGTAGTCAGTGTCCACAATATACAGCTCCTTCGAGTCTGTAAACTGGCCTTAATTCAGCCACCAAAAACACATACTTTTTTCCCTTCTTGCCAACGTTTCTCCCACCCAACGGAATTCATCTCTTTGACTAAAGAATACCTCTTTCCAGCCATCTCCCCATCACCGTTTCATTTCTCTACACTTGATAATGGCAGTTTTCATTAACACAGTTTTTACATGAATAGAGACTGGTTTTTGTTGTACAAACGGGTCACTTAATAATGGCAGTACAATTAAAACAAAATAAAGCAAGAAGCCCGTCATTTACTTTCCAACACTCACTTAATTTCCCCCCATTCAGTCAGTGTAAAAGGAAATTCTGTTCCAGGGACGAAATTTAAGCAGAACAAAACATGTTAACTTTTTTTGTTTTTCGTTTCACTATTTTTCTGGTTCAGACATTTTATCAGTCAGTTCCACATTCCCTTAGTGCCAGATACAGCTTCACAGAAGGACTGCTGCAGACCTAGATAAAAGCATTCATAGTTCTGACTACCTGTGGAAAAAGACTCGCGACGACAAACATTTTTTTTTTTACCGAAGACGCAGAAAACACTTTACTTTGCTCTCGGTTTTACTCTTTGTTCAATTTCTATTTCCTGGTGACCAAAGAAACTTTTAGTCGTATGGACTAGATAGACAGAATGGCCTTTAACATGAATTTAATGTATAAGCTGGCCACCCTGTGTCGCAAATGTAAACTATGTACAAAAAAATGCACCAACTTATTTAACTGATATTTTGACTCCTTATGTACCATCACGACATCTTAGATCATCTGCAGACACTAAAAAGTTTAAACTTCCCGAGATGTCCCTGAAGACCATGAGTAAAAAATCTCTTTCTTTTCAAGGGCCTCAGATTTGGAATTCTCTGCCTCTGACTTTGAGAGAGATTAAAAATTTTATGACTTTTAAACATCAGGTGAAGAGTCATCTTTTTACATTCTGAATGTATATCTATTTTTTTTTTTTCGGTATTCCTGTGTAGTGTGAGTATGACTTATATATGATATAAAATGTTGTAAAGCGCTTAGAGCCTGGCTGTTAACGGGGTGACGCGTCACATAAATGTTATGTATTAAATTATTATTATTATTATTATTATCATTATTGGTTCATACGGTCTTTTGCCTCACAAAGTCATCAAAGTAAATTGTATCATACATGACTTGCCTGTATATTTTGTCCTTGTTGTCAATTTACATTGAACCAGCGGATATTATGATCAATCGCTCATTCGTTCACTTATTCGGTCGAAGGGCCAGGGTTTGGTTTCTTTCTTTTTCTTTCTTTCTTTCTTTCTTATTATTACTTCTAGTTGAATCAGGGACTACAGAGATGTAGAATATTATTTTATCTACTGTTGATTTTCTGCCAGCCATGTATAAAGAAAGGTGAAGATTGAAATTTCCGATCACAGTTTTCGATTCTACTAGGCATGAATAAATCTCTTTCTTTAAAGCAAAAAAAAATAAAAAAATCGTGATTAAATAATATTTGAGACTGACTTTTGTCCAGAACAGGGGTGTCCACGTAACTTATCACAAAAAAATTGAGGCAGTACACAAAATGTCATGATTTTTTATCTCGTTATCACAAAGTTTTAGCTGCTTACATGTTCACCCTCTAGTTCCATTACAGGAAGATTTTCTGTTTTTTTTTTTTTGTTGATGTTGTCTTAATTGTTGTTTTCATGCACATTGTGAATGGGGATGACGATGATGAATGGGCACAAATTTTTATATTCATTTTTGAAAACTTTCCCCCATCAATTATCATCCTGGTGTTATTATGTACTTTCATTTGTTCAAGTGCTCTGTTTTCACACAGCCGTTTATTCACTCGCTTCAGGGCCAGCTCTAGGCAATAACTTACTAGCCTACAGCAGTTTAGGGTTTCATAGTCTGGTTACCCTGGAGGGACTTCTTAAAATCTGAAGATTCTTTGGGGTCAACGACAAGATTGGAAAGCTGTGAAAGTCATTTACAGAAATTACAGCTATGAACATCAAACAAAAATGTTTCTACATCTACACTGTCGCAGTTTTAACCTGTAAGTCTGGAAAGTTCTCAGCAATTTTCATTTATCAGATTAAAGGTACATAGTCCCTTGCAAATGCATCGTAACTGTGTATTTCACAAAAGTTTAATCCATCCCTCTTCATATATATCTTGCTCGTACTTATATTATTTAAATACATAAAATGATTATATCTGAGGATTCTTCGGTGTTATCTTGTAGCTGAATAACTATCAAAACATCTCCCCACCCTCTCCACCTTTTCTCCTATGGGCTGTTATGTATCCCGTAGGTGCTCTAGTTCACCAATTTCTCATTTTTAGACACTTTCAAGTCTTTTCAGAAAGGGTCAGTTGGGCATCACATAGCACAGAGCCTCTCCGTGTCTAAACTAGGCCATGTCCTGTTGAGTTAAGATTGGCTCAATGTCCGTCCCGGTTAAGTTACCATCTGATCGATATCCGCTGAGCCATGATCATTTCAAGAAGGAAGAAAACTTCAACCAATAAATTTCATATCATGGTCAAATCATGACACTTCAAAAGTAAGTTTAACCTAATTTTACAGTGGAGCATAAGAAAAACTGTTTTACTTGCAATGTATTCTTTGTCTTAAAAAGCATTTTACTTATCTAAATAAAAGCTTGAAAAAAATTGTACACGCACTAAATCAAAAAAAAAAAAAAATCCATGGAAGAAAAAAATATCAACTGCAGTTGTGTCAAGTCACTTCACGACCTCAGTTTTTATTTGTTCCATACACGTTTTCTGTAAAAAAAAAATGAAGATCTTTTAGTATGTGGAAGAGGTCTAACAAATGTCAACTTTGACCTTGTTTAAAGTGCATTGTGGCACTTATCAAGTTGTTTCAGAGTTCCAAAATCATTCTAACTCAACAGCACACTACTAAAGCCGTAAATGTTTAACGTCCAGTTTCTCAGCTGCGCAAAAAGTAGATTTGGAGCAAACAAGAATTAAGTGGTCTTGTCCACAACATCCGCACCGCTATTTTTACGGAAAAATGACGTCTGAAAAACTCTCTTTGCCTCTATAGCGGTGAGGAGCGGAGCGGCACGGACGCTGTGGACAAGTATACAGAGGTAAAGAGTGTTTTACTTTTTCATACGTCACTTTCCGTAAAAAAGCGGAGCGGAGCCGATGCTGTGGACAAGTCCACTAAGGTCGTGACTCGTGCGGTTTCAAGACAGAGCCAGAGATTTTTGTTCTCCTTCCTTCTTGTGGCGGCGTTATCCTGTTATACCAGCCTGCTCAGACAATTCACTTCAGACGAAGGACTGGCTCTTACTCACTTTTACAAAAACTCCGTGCCTGTAGACACACGAGCTTCTTTCATCCTTTCACTGTCATTCATTCATTCATTCATTCATTCATTCATTCATTCATTCATTCACTCATCCATTCATTCATTCATTCATTCATTCATTCATTCATTCATTCATTCATTCATTCATTCTCTGTAAAGATTTTCCATCGTTTAGTCTACCATGAAAAGTTCTCCAGCGTTAATTTGATTGGTCAGAAAAGTGTACCTTCTCACGCGCAGACGAATATAACCTCTCCGTTTGACCCCTGGTCATCGTCTCTCAGCTTTATTTGGGGTTGCGACCCAATAAATAACTGATCCCCTGCTCGTCTGAAGACCCCATCAAGGCAGAGATGCCTCTCTTGAAGCTGGTTTATGAAACCGTCTTCAGCTATGCAGCAAAAGAGTCCAGAAAGCTGTAAAGGAACCGAGGAAGTGGAACTGGTATCCTGACGTGGTGATGTGAAAGATCGATGTTGTCTCTTATATCAAAGCAAAGTAAAGGCTTTGCATGTACAAGTATTTATATCCATATAGGCCACTTCACTGACTTTCTCCCGTTCCCGAAATATTTAATACTGATTTGAAATAGTCAAAATACTGCAAAAATATACATTTTTAAAGACAAAACTTAATTCGATATAAATTAGGATGTGTGTTAAACATAAGAGTATCAGACACCACATACTGAAGGAAGTGCAATAGAGTGTCGTTAGAAAGTAGAAACCAAAGAGAGACAGTGCTGTTGTAGTGTCTGAGTAGGATAGTCTGATATGTGCATACACAGGTGTATTGGTTTTGATAGGTAGATAGGTAGACAGACAGACAGATAGATTGATAGATAGATAGATAGATAGATAGATAGATAGACAGACAGACAGACAGACAGACAGACAGACAGACAGACAGACAGACAGACAGACAGACAGACAGATAGATAGATAGATAGATAGATAGATAGATAGATAGATAGATAGATAGATAGATAGATAGATAGATAGATAGATAGATAAATAGATAGACAGACAGACAGACAGACAGACAGACAGACAGACAGACAGACAGACAGACAGACAGACACACAGACAGATAGATAGATAGATAGATAGATAGATAGCTAGATAGATAGATAGATAGATAGATAGATAGATAGATAGATAGATAGATAGATAGATAGCTAGCTAGCTAGATAGATAGATAGATAGATAGATAGATAGATAGATAGATAGATAGATAGATAGATAGATAGATAGATAGATAGATAGATAGTTATATAAGCCGGCGCGGAGAAGGAGTCTTGAGAGGCTGCTGAGAGGGAGAAACGCTTCCCGTTCAGTCGATATAAATGGCGCTCTCATCGGTGCAGAAAACCAATACAATACAACTGACTCGATCCTTCACTGCCGAGCCCTGGAGTCTGTGATGATCTGTTTGGATTTGGTTCAGAAGCATTGTCGACTTCAAACAGTCTCATTATTTTTCTATCGTCATCTATTTTTACACTCAATGCGGTTCTGTCCCCAAAGAGCAAATGAAAATGTTGTCAAACAAAATTGATTCCTCTTCACTCATTGGGTCTGAGATAGAGACAGCAAAGTGAATAAAGAAAAGACAGAAAGGGAGGGGAGGGGGGGTTCTTTTCGTCACCATTTCCTCTCCCCCCCTCCCCCCCCCCGCTCCCCTCTCGCTTCTTCCCCGCCCCTTATTTCTCGCCGTCGTCATTTTCCTTATTAGAAAATCTGATGGCTCTAGAACTGTTCATGTAACAGGCCTATAGAAAGACCACAGATTGAAACCCTGATCGATTTTGAGAGAATACCCTCACTATGTCTGGTGATTCGAGTAATCCCTGGGTCTTAGGGCTCAAGGATTTTGTCTGGGAGATGTCCGTGAGTTGAATGGTAGAAGATTCTAGACGTCTTTCAGTCAGTGTATGGCTGCTGCCTTCTTTCGGTGGGGAATCCTGAATGGGACAGGGGGTGGGGGAGAGATTCATTTGGTATTGAAAAGGTCAAACCAAAAGATTTAGTTTGATGAAATATGATAATAGATCGGTCACGTTTTAGTAACCCTATCGTCTTTAGCTTTGATTTGAAATCAGTGTCAGTCAATGTATGTATAGAACCATTGTTACGGTGATTATCTTTTGCTTTGTGGGACACACGAATAAAAACCGTTCAAGAAAAACTGAAAAGGCCAAAGAAAACATTCAGTTTGTTGAGATATGATGACAGACTGGTCACGCCTGAGTAACCCTGTCTTCTTTCCTAAAGGCTGGCTTTATTTTGAAATCAGTGTCGGCCAGTGTATGTATGAAACCACTGTCACGTTGATTTTACGATATGGATAATAAACATCTTTCAAGAAAACCGAAAAGGCCAAACGAAAAGCTTCAGTTTGTTGAAATATGATGATAGATCAGTCACATTTTGGTAACGTGTCTTCATTGTTAAATGGTTAGCTGTGATTTAAAATCAGTGTCATTGATGTAAAGAGGCGCTGTCACACTGATTTTAGGGTGTGGATAATAAAGACAGTACAAGCACATGGGAAAAGGCCAAACGAAACGATTGAGGTTGTTGAAATATCATGATGACAGACCGGTCACCTCTGAGTAGCCTTGTCGTCTTTGCTAAATGGTTGGCTTTGATTGAAAGTAGTGTCGGTCAGTTTTAAAAATATTATAAGAAAACTGAAAAAGGCCAAACGAAAAGATTTCACTTGTTGCAACATGATCAGAGATCAGTCAAGTTTTAGTAATTAATGCTAATCTAATGATTAGCTGTGATGACTTCCAGTGTCACTTACAAAATATTACAAAAAAAAATTGGAAAAGGCCAAACGAAAAGATTTAATTCGATGGAATATGATGATAGATCTGTCACATTTTAGTGATATTGCTTTCATTGCCACATGGTTAGGTTTGATTTAAAACTCAGTGTCACCCAGTGATTCAGGGAAGCAATGTCACACTGATTTTTCGGTGTGGAAAACGGGAATTAAAACTTTACCAGAAAAGCGATTGAAATAGTCCAGTCAAGAGACAAGGAATTTTTGGATCCAGTTCTATGGATAGAAGCGTCGCCGTGGTCAGACAACTTGATAGCTTATTAAAATTTCCATAGAACTAATGTGGACATTTTGCAAGAAAAACTCTAAAAGTCTTGTTTTTGTTTATTTAGGGTAATTCTGGCAGTTTTTCCTTAGACGGTGATTTGATAATGTCATAAACCGAAAATGCCCTGTAGAACCAGAAATCACTACAAAAAGCCAGTCTCTTTGTCTAGACTTTTGAACAAACACAACAACAACTGCGCTTCCCAATATCACGCTATGCAATTTTGTTTTAAAATAAAAATAACAATAAAGTGACCAGCACAATTTACAGATGCGTAGGCGATGGAAAATCATGAAATTACCAGAACAAGATCAGGCGAGAAGCTTCAAGTGTAAATAGAATTTATCAAGGTGCATTCGTGCACAAACTGTAGCTCCAACAGTTTTGGAATACATTGTTATGTGCCATGATCATTCATTTGGATTTCAATATCTGTCTGAGGGGCCAAGCCTGTAATGATTTTCCCACTCGTTTCCACGTCAGTGCCTCGCCCTAAGCAAAGTCTTGTTGTTGTTTTTAAGTTTTATTTAGACTGGCAATTGATGATGAATCTTTCCAAAAAAAACTGATTGAATGAGTGTTATTCTCTTTTTATGTTTTGGAATTATTTTTATGAATTTTATGAGATTTTCCGCTGCCGGCCTTGAACTTTTGTCAGACACATCTGGAAAAGCTCAAGATTCGAAATGGGCTTTAAGAGTGGTAGTTCAAATAAAGTTCAAGTATCGTGTTGTTTTCTTGGGCACACACTTTCTTTCTTTCTTTCTATCTATCTTTCTTGATAGTCATAGTATGAGCCATTTATATTGCCTTACCTCGACATTTAGAAGATCGCTAAAAGGCAATTGAAATTATATCGTGCACATTTGCCAAATAAATAAAATCTCATTGACAAAGATGCGAAATTGAAAGAAAAGGGGATTCATGCATCTGTTGCTAAGTGTTGATTGATGGGAACGCCTATAAAGTTTGATTTTGGGTGGGGGTGGGGGGGGGCGTGAGGAAATGCTGCCCACTGGTCACAGCTGTCTTAACTTCTATACCTATCTCAGGGTGTATGTCTCTGTTCAGGACAGACAACTACTCAGGACACACAACTGCTCAGGTTACACAACTACTCAGGATAGACAACTACTCAGGATAGACAACTACTCAGGATAGACAACTACTCAGGATAGACAACTGTTTAGAGTAGGATAACTGTTCAGGATAGACAACTGTTCAGGATAGACAACTGTTCAGGATAGACAACTACTCAGGATAGACAACTGTTCAGGATAGACAACTGTTCAGGATAGACAACTACTCAGGATAGACAACTGTTCAGGATAGATAACTGTTCAGGATAGACAACTGTTCAGGATAGACAACTACTCAGGATAGACAACTGTTCAGGATAGATAACTGTTCAGGATAGACAACTGTTTAGGATAGGATAACTGTTCAGGATAGACAACTACTCAGGATAGACAACTGTTCAGGATAGATAACTGTTCAGGATAGACAACTGTTCAGGATAGACAACTACTCAGGATAGACAACTATTCAGAATAGACAACTGTTCAGGATAGACAACTGTTCAGGATAGACAACTGTTCAGGATAGATAACTGTTCAGGATAGACAACTGTTCAGGACAGATAACCGTTCACAATAGATAACTGTTAAGGATAGACAACTGTTCAGGATAGATAACTGTTCAGGATAGACAACTGTTCAGGATAGACAACTGTTCAGGATAGACAACTGTTCAGGATAGACCACTGCTCAGGATAGGCAACTGTTCAGGATAGACAACTGCTCAAGATACACAACTTCTCAGGACAGATAATTGTTCAGGAGAGACAGCTACTCAGGACCTCACTCACGTGGCCTATGCCCAGCTGGCGGGAGCACAAAGCACCCAGACGTAGGGTGTCGAGGAGCGAAGATGCAGGGCAGTCTCGGCCAGTGACGTGCTGTTATGTAGGTCACTGGTCTCTGCAAATCACAATTGGGTCTGAGCGAGAACGCCTCGGGTCCGAGCCTTCTAGGTACATGCAGCTATCCGCACGAACCGAGTCATCTAAATTCTATATATCGAAGCACAATCACTAATCGCCCCCTTAGAATGACAAGGTTCTATCTACCTTCCGTCAACGTTTGAGAAATTGATGACTGAAATTTCGTGTGCTAATAGTTTGTTGAGAGTAAACTTTTCTTTTCTTTTTAGAAATACTTACAAATTACACACCGAATCAGTTTGATATTTTGACATACATTGGAGAAGGCCTGTGGAAGTGGTGTGCAGTGTGTAACTCAGTCCAGCAAAAGTGGAGATTCTAATAGGACGTAATGTCTTCAGTCAAATAAGAGAGCCTAAAGCACACTGTTCAAACTCCGAAGAACAAAGATAGCATCCCTGGCTTTTGTCCACAAGCATTTGCACCAAAATATGTGGTGAAGCTTTCAGATTAATTATTTCTGTGATTCTAATTACAATTACTTTCCCAGACTGAGCACACAAAACATCATTTTAATTAAAACAGGTTAGAACAAATTCTTTTTACTTGAAATGCTAGCTATCATTAAACAAGTCCTTCGTTGTGACGAGAACAGTGCTCACAAATGCTAGCACTCAAGCCAGAGCGAAATCATTTCTTTACTCGGGACATTTAACAGATATACAAAACTTCCGGTTCTGGCAGTATTTGAAAATTGAACGTTGTTACAAGTACATACGTCCCCCAAGTTTTTTTACCCTATGGGTACGTATTTTAAAGCCATTTGTAGCAAGGAAGCTTCTCCCGAAATGTTCCTAACAATAACCTTAATTAATTATTCCTTCAGATTTTCTCTTTGTTTCCCCCGTTTTTTGGTTGAAGGGGCAAGGGGCATAATTAGGGATTTGAAAAGATTTCGGGTTGAGGACAAGGACAGGATTAGGGATAGTACGTATACGTATGTGTCCCTAACTCAAAAGTCTTGGGGTGCGCACGTACATATAACAACGGCCTTTCCTAACACACCGTAAACCAAACTGGGCTTTTTAGTGAGTGAGGAAATTTTGTTTACTGAACATGATGCTTCACTAGTGTTTGAGAGCCATTGTCGTAGTTTATAAACACAGTAATTTCGGAAATAAAACATCAAATAACTATGAACTTACATTTCGAATCCCGATTTACCCGATAAGACAGAAAAACGAATAACAATTGGGTGGACATTAATTAATCACAGGAAATGAAACTCTCAGCCTGGTGATGGTGAACAGGGTACGGTCCGCTTAAACTTTTAATTATCAGGCTTTTTCGTTTTCTTTTTGTTGTTGTTTTGTTCATTTTAAGTAACAGCACCGTGTTTCACCGCTGCAGCATCGCTCTTATCATAAAAACCACAGAAAAACTGTGGGGTCGCAGCAGGGCTATAAGCAAAGTCAAAATTGGGCAAAAAGAAAAGGTTGTATGTTGCAAAACCCCGCGTGAGAAATAAAACCCAAACAATACAAAGCAAACTCCTCATATAATAGACAGCTACAAAGATAATAATTTGTATAATGATGCACCACAGAGAGTCTGTTTTCTCGGTATTATATAGTAATAATAGTCGCGTCTTAAATAGATAAATAAATAAATGCCTTTGTATTCTTTGGGTTTTATTTCTCACACGGGGTTTTGCAACATACAACCTTTTCTTTTTGCCCAATTTTGAGCATCGCTCTTATGCGCGCATGTTTAAGTGCATGTACTATGCACGAATTTGTGTTTCCTTGTTTTATTTTTTCAGTGTGGCAAGTATGCGTACATGCAACAACAACAAAAAAAAAAAGAGTATGGCATGATTACAAACTCAGTACGCGGCTTCAAAAAATGATTTTGCCTGAGACAGATTTCCTTGAATACATCTCGCGTCTTTAGTTCTTGTTTGTTCCAACTCCACTTTTTACACAACTGAGAAATTCGACGTTAAACGTTTACCGGTTTAGTATTATGAGAAAGGAGTAAGAGTAAATAAGAACCGTGAAACAGCTTGATAGGTGCCACAACGCATTTTAAGGAAGTGTCAAAGTGTGCATTTGTTAATCCTCTTCTGCACACTAAAAGATCTCCAGTTTTTCAGATAATGGACATGGCGTTTTTGGCTAGGGGCGTGTACGTATCCATACCTATCCTTAACCCCGGACTTATCCTCAACCCTAAATCTTATCGATTCCCCAACCCTGCCCCCCTACCCTTTGAATCAAAAGACAGGAGAAAAACAAAACAAAACAAAAAAAATCCGAAAGGAGAATTAATTAAGGCTGTTCTTAGGAGAATTTCGAGGGGGGGGGGGGGAGGGGCTTTCTAGCTCTGAAGTCACAAAGGCTGTATAATATGTACCCTTAGCGCAAAATACTTGGGGTACATACATACAGGTAACAACTATCTTTCGAATGTGGAGGAGCGGAGTTTGAAAGACGGGGTCGCTTACTAAATCCGCGGGGAAACACGTTTGGCAATAATCTCAGTGATGTAATCAAAGATACTAGAAATGATAAAATGAGATACTCCCTTCTTCGCACCTCTAAAAAATCGCGCACACAGTTTGCGCGCTGCTTGAGGGCGGGGCCCATGGCTCATAGCATGAAAAGAATGCATGATATAATGATAAATAAACATGATGCGGATTTGTTAGAGTGCTACTGCGACCAGAGTTTTCCCACAGCGATTGAAATTAAAATTACAAAATAAGTGACTTCAATCAGGGCCTACAGCGATAGCTGAATAGTGAAAAAAATTCAATATTTTCTGTTTGACTTTGAAAGTAATCCATTGTTCATGACTTCCGCGCATTCGCCATTAGGTGGTGGTGCGAAATCTGTGCACCCTAATCTTCTGCCAGGTCATCCGCTTCCTCCTCTTCTTTTTTTCCTGTTTGTCACGTTTCCCCCAGTTCTTCCTTTCCCCTGTTTTTCTTCATTTTCTTATTCCTGGCCCTCAAATGGGCTGTTTGGTCAGGCGCCTGAAAGAATACATTGAGACAGAGCAGAGAGTTCTCACGCGGGCTAGGATTTGGGATAGGGGTTATGGGTTAACTTATCCGTGCTTGTAGCCGGAGTATAAGTTTGATTCCACCCGAGTTAGGGTTGGGGCGCGGTTTGGCAGTGAGACGGCCAAGGGTGAGATGGCCACAACTGTACTGCTTGCGCGCTAGCTTAAATACCCTCAATGGAGACTCGGTGCAGTTCACCACCACAGGGCGTGGGGAAAACCTACCAATCTAGAGGGAAAAATGCATTCCCATCACTGAATTATTTATTCCTTATTAATGTGTCTGTGAGGCGGAGGGGAAATTGATTCTGCAGGAAAAAGTCCCGGGGAAAAGGGATTAACAACTGTTTGTTTTGGAGTCATTACATTTAGCCAGGCGCGCAAAAAAATGGGACACGGACTGAGGGACCGTCTATAAACGAAAATTTACGTACGTCAGCTGGGAGGAAATTGAAATTGTAATAATTAACTCGTATAGCGCTAAAATCCACAAAACATGTTAGGCTCTAAGGTACTGAGATAAAATTAAAAACAGGATTAACATGAGGTCAATTCATCATGTTCCCACTCACACACATTAATAAACACTTGATTTACTCTCATCCTCAAACCTCTGAGTCTAAAAAGGGACATTATTCAGTTCCAATGAAAACAACCCAAAACAATTCAGTTTTGAGCCTATCTTTAAATGTGACGATGTTTTTACTTTTCCTGGTGTCAACGCTGATGTTGTTCCACAAGTTAGGCCTCTCAATAGAAAAAGCCTTGTCACCCAACGACAATCTGTCTTTGGGTCTCTCAAAAAGTTTGGTGACTACTGATATTAAAGTGCCTGATGGCTGGTATGATTCCACTGGCCCTGGAAGAGATTCTGGGGGGGAAGCACAGAATCTTGAAGTCTGTTCTTCTTTTTTGGAGCGGAATTTGACTCAGGAATGAGCCCCATAGTGTCGCATGGTGTGTGCATTCCCATTCATCCGCTTAAGTTTAAAAAGATTTGCGACGCGACAGCAAAAGAGTAAAGTTCTATGTATGGTCTAGGCTAAGCATAGATTTCACATTTTCTTACCTTTGGACAGTGGCTGTCTGTGCGATAATCGACATCCGGAGAGTGATTTTGAAACCCAAGGGGGCGAAACAGCAGAGACGAGCGCGAAAACGATTAACGGGGACGATTTTCTTTTTTGGGTTGGGGGACAATAGGAATGGAGGACGATTTTGGGATAAATGCAGGACAGTCGTGGACTAGTTTAATAGCACGCGTAGACGGGTTTTATGAACAGAAAGGCCTTATTCTTTTAGCGTATTTGATAAAGAATGGGTTCTGTTTTACAACGAATAATCAACACGCTTAGTGTCACTAATAATGCTTGGAAAACTTTAAATCATAATCTGTACGTCTGTCTTCTTTCGAAATGTATCTGCTGCATTTGAGTGGGATAGCTCCGTCCTAATCCTCAACCCTAAATCTGATCGAATCCCTAACCATGCCCCCCCCCCCCCTACACTTTCAACCAAAAACAGGAGGAAAACAAAAAGAAATTTTGAAAGAATAATTAATTACGGCTGTTGTTAGGAGTATTTCGGGAGGAGCTCTGTAGCTCTGGGATCACAAAAGGCTTTAAAACACGTACCATTAGCGCAAAAAACTTGGGGAACGTACCTACGTGAAACAACATTCAATGACTTATTGTGAAAGGCTTGAGGGAAGAGCTGGGAGACGTAATTACACGAGATGCGATGTTAAAATCAGACAATTAATTAAATTTTACAGTTAAAATAAACAAAATGAAAGTGCATCGAGTGGAGGAAAGAAGGAATGAAGAGCGGCAAAAAAACGTTCAGGTTTAAGAGATTGGCGGATAGTCGGCAAAAAAACGTTCAGGTTTAAGAGATTGGCGGATAGTCGGCAAAAAAACGTTCAGGTTTAAGAGATTGGCGGATAGTCGGCAAAGAAACGTTCAGGTTTAAGAGATTGGCGGATAGTCGGCAAAGAAACGTTCAGGTTTAAGAGATTGGCGGATAGTCGGCAAAGAAACGTTCAGGTTTAAGAGATTGGCGGATAGTCGGCAAAAAAACGTTCAGGTTTAAGAGATTGGCGGATAGTCGGCAAAGAAACGTTCAGGTTTAAGAGATTGGCGGATAGTCGGCAAAAAAACGTTCAGGTTTAAGAGATTGGCGGATAGTCGGCAAAGAAACGTTCAGGTTTAAGAGATTGGCGGATAGTCGGCAAAGAAACGACATAAATGACAGAATAAGGAGAATTACACATGGCTGAGGTAAAGTAGCGTTATCTATATCTCTCTTTCTCTGTCTATCTATCTATCTATCTATCTATCTATCTATCTATCTATCTATCTATCTATCTATCTATCTATCTATCTATCTATCTATCTATCTATCTATCTATCTATCTATCTATCTATCTATCTATCTATCTATCTATCTATCTATCTATCTATCTATCTATCTATCTATCTATCTATCTATCTATCTATCTATCTATCTATCTATCTATCTATCTATCTATCTAACTATCTATCTATCTATCTATCTATCTGTCTATCTATCTATCTATCTATCTATCTATCCATCTATCTATAGAAGATCAAGGACTGTAACATGTCATTTCCTGATTAGAACCGCAAAGCCAAAGAACGACAGACCTTTTTTCCTACAAGGAGTCGCAAACACATTTTGTGAAAAGAATACTGTTTCATTTTGTGTGCGTGTGTTGGGGGGGGGGGGGGGCTGAAGGAGGTCTTCTGTGAACGAAATCATGTTTTTTTTTTTCATTATTCCTTTTAAAATCTAATTCTGTTGTAACATATTGTAAGTTTTCTTTATTCTTTGTATCTAACAAGGGACTATTTTTTTGCCATCTCAGCGTTGTTCCAAGTCCTGCTGCAACCCTATAATATTTTGGCGGTTTTCTGAGTGACCTGCTGGAAGGTATGGCATCGCGCTTCAAATCATCACATTCAAGAGGAAGAAAGGCCTCCTTTAATCATGAAATTCTCTTTAATAACTAAGCCTGAAATTCTACAAAGGTGTACTTGGGATACGTCCACTAAGAAACATACTGCTACGTACGCAAATTAGTGCGATTTCATGACAATCATCGCATCGAATGCTGGCAAAGTGCGTAGGGTATTAACGCACAATGAGTATGCCTGTAAGTCCACAGAATAGGGAACTACCAGAAGCGAAAGAAGCCCACTACAGGAAGTATACCCACCGCCATTTTTGGATGAAATGCAACCCCGCATGATTTGATCGATGGTGCCATCTTTACCACCGTGACTTAGTTTCGCGATTGGGCGGAAGTGAGATTTCTGTCTAAATACATACTCTCTGATGTTACGTTAAACATCGTTGAGCGCGTGACTAATTACAACACTATTATCTCATACAAAATGGCGCAATGTAGTCAAAATTGATGACAAATTCCTGCCTTGTGTCGCTTCTGGTAGTATCTCTATTCTGTGTGTAAGTCTTATCTAAACAACAACAGCAACAACAACAACCAACAACAACAAAATCAATCTTAAAAACGGGTTAGTTGATGCAGATCCATTGTAATCACCCAGACCTGAATCTTATAAAGAGTTTAGCTAGTTTTTTTTTTCATAAAATCGTTAAGAACTTCTACGACGGGGCCGACGGATTACAAAGACGTGAGGAGATTTCATTCTTCTCAACAGTTAGAGCACGTAGTTGTTATAATATTCAACTTCTATCATATCATGTCGACTAAATCACTGCCCATCTCTCTGATAACGATTAAACCCAATGAAAAATTAAAAGCCGTCGAAGCAAAGTAAATAATCAAGATTCAGTTTTTTTTTTCTTTTTTGTTATCTGATCCATAATTTCTTGGATCTCCCAGAAACTTTGTCAACAATTCAGGTTCGATCAGTTTGGAAAATTTGTTCAAGCCGATGAACGATTTTTCTTTCATGTTAGAGCTAGAATAATTATTTTATTTTCTCTTTGACCAGCAATTAAGAAGCGACCAGAAAATGAAATCTGGAGAGAACACAGGTTATTCCCTTGGAATGTTCCTGCCTAAGTCTTGTACCGTGGAACAAAACTTCTTCCATTTGTTCCAGGTCTAAAATAGTCCATGGTTCATTTTTTGAGGGGTTTGGGGGTAGAGGGGGAATCGGTGGTGGAGGCAATGGCCATTTTTTTCTCCTCTTCTGGGAGTAGAGGTCTTTGATTTTGGAGAATCGCTGTCCTTATCATTTTTACCTGTTTGTGTTTGTTTGTTTGTTCGTTTCTCCTGCCTCTTTTTCTTCTGTGTCTTCCTTCTGAAATATCTTCTTCTTACCTTAGCCCTCAGAAGGGATTTTGTTGGCCCTGAAAAGGAATGTTTGGGCCGGCACATTTTCCTGTTCTCTGCTTCATCTTTTCATTTGTGTTTTCCGCGCTTTCTCATATGTACTCTTCATACACACACATCTGAGCGCGCTGAATATTTTAGTAGCCTGACACGACCCAGCCCAGGAATTGGGATTACGAAAACATAGATCAATTTGAAGAATATTACATTAAAAGAAACAGCATCAACAACAACAACAACAAAAAAACAGCAACATTCAGATTCTACAATGATTACTGGCTTTGGATTAAAAAACTCTGACGTTTTTAAATTGGCAACAATCAACTTTTAGTTGACGAAATATTCAGTGCTCGGAAATTGGTCGCGAATTGACCACAATTCAAAAACAGTCTACTGTAAATATTTTGGCCTATTGGCCACATCCCCCAACCTCCCCTCATTTTTGTCAAGCATTCTTGATTTTGTATATCCCAAATACGTGTACGAGACGTATTACTACAAGGAACTGTGCTATATGGCTTCTCTATTTCGCAAAGAAACATGGAAGTCAACTTCGCTGTTTGTTTGCGTTTTGTTGTATCGTTTGGGTAAAACTTTCCAGTTTCTTTGAGTTTTGTTGTATTGTTTGTAAATTATTTCCTATGCAAGGCTTTGCTACATACAACCTTTTTCTTTTTTTTTGGTCAAGTTTTGACTTTGCTTGTAAGCCTTGCTACGACCTCACAGTTCTTCTCTGGTTTTTATAATATTTCGTCAACTTCTCAAATTTCCCCTGTGTATCTCTTCTACATACAGTCATGCCAAATCTGAGCCTCACTTGGACGATGTGTATCGGTAGCATTAGTACATCAATATCTTACACAATGGAGGAGGTCGATGAACTGAGCCCAGAAACGAGATTTCATAAAGTTATTCAAAGGAATCTCCTTCCCAGTCCCCCCTCCCTCTCCCACCCCCTTCTTTCCAGATCCCCTTGTTCCGACCTTTTCACGCCATTTCCATCCGCTTAAAAAAGCCTTTACGGGGAGACGGCGCTTCATAAATGGATAACGCCGCTGTGGGTACTGAATGGAAACGTGCAAAATCCAAACTTAATTTGTGCAGGAACGAAATTAAATTTCAGGACTGTCTGATGGCCGACCAAATAGGAATCTGAGGGACCCGAGTGATGCTGTTTGTTGACCTTCCATTTCAAAACATGGACAAACGAGAGAACCTTGGCGACTTGGGAGTGAAAAACACGGTAAAGACATTTCGTTAGTAAATATTGGCGTGTTTTATCAGTATAATATAAACGGGCATATTGTATGAATGGTCTTGTCCACAGCATTCGCTCAGGTCCGCTATTTTACAGAAAATGGCGTATGACAAAGTAAAACACTTTTTGCTTCTGTATAGTTGCCCACAGCATCCGTTCCGCTCCGCTCCTCACCGTTATAGAAGCAAAGAGTATTTCCATACGTCATTTTCCGCAAGAATAACGCAGCGAATGTTGTGGACAAGATCGTGTAATAATTACGCGACAGTTATAATGAAGGTAATGCTGTGAGGGGCATCCATAAAATACCTGTGGTTGATCTGGTCGATTTTTAAAAATCTCCTCTCCCTCCATGTATGCATTTCATAAGCTCAAATTTAATGGCTAACGATGGGGCGTATTATTGTACGCTTTGATTTTATGGCAATTGTACCACATTTCCAAAGGGAGGTCGGGTTTTGTACGTACTGGGAGCAGCCACCATTAACTCATTGGGAGTTGAAATGTCTGGAATTTATTTAACGCTAGTGAAATGAGCTGGTTTTACGCCTGTACAAACTCATTGTATTGTGGTGTGAAGGGACTGCCTGCCATGTCAATGAGTTTGTTGAGGGTCTGTGCAAAAAAAACCCCTGGGCCTGGATATGCATTTGTAGGGAGTTCGTTACGTCATTCCTTGTTATATTGTGAATAAATGTAAGTTCCCCCCAGAGTTAATAGGTATGAGTGAATGAGAGAGAGAGAGAGAGAGAGAGAGAGAGAGAGAGAGAGAGAGAGAGAGAGAGAGAGAGAGAGAGAGAGAGAGAGAGAGAGAGAGAGAGAGAGAGAGAGAGAGAGAGAAAGTATGTATGTGTGTGTATGAGAGAGAGACAGATAGAGATACAGAGGGAGTGAGACAAAGAGAGAGACACAGAAAGGGAGAGGGAGAGAATACGAGAGAAGAGAGAGACAGAGACAAAGAGAGAGAGAGACAGTGAGAGGCAGAGGGAGAACGAGTGAGAGAAAGAGATAAATGGACAAACACAAACACACACACAGGAAGGGAAATAATATGGAATAATGCTTCTATACACAGCTGCAATCTGCATTATAAACACCGAAAAGCAAATACCATCTATATAAATTCACAAAATTCTCCAGCTTTGATAACAAAATGCTTTTTTATTAGAGGTGGCCAAATTTTGCATGAGGGTTTCAAATAGCTTGGAGGGTGCACGGAAGTTTTTTTTTTTTTTTTTTAATTGGTTTTGTTTTACAGTTTTTAGATATATGCATTGTTTCATGATGCTGTTCTAATTTTCATTCTCCATCTTGGCGCCATTGTGTAACTTTTACTGTATCGTACATGTCATAAAAAGTAACCACACCAAGCGTTCACTCTGGTGCGTAGTGTCATGACGCCCATGGGTTCTGGAGCAAGGCTGGAGAAAGAGAGAGAGAGAGAGAGAGAGAGAGAGAGAGAGAGAGAGAGAGAGAGAGAGAGAGAGAGAGAGAGAGAGAGAGAGAGAGAGCACATACAATGTCCGGTACGTCATCTAATCGGTGGATTATCACTAAAACTTGATATTACATGGGTAATATGAGCAATTCCGAATACCGTACTTATGATAATAACGTTTATGTCACCACCCGTATCAGAAGACCAAGACTGTGTTGCATCAATTTTCAGCTACTATTATGAGATAGCATGTTATGCTAAGGGAGTTTTCTATCAGGGTTGTCCTTGGCTTGTTTTCTGTGTGAAATTAGGCCATATTAAAAGCGAGGTTTTAGACAACAGAGCGAGGTTTTAGACAGCGGAGCGAGGTTTTAGACAACAGAGCGAGGTTTTAGACAGCAGAGCGAGGTTTTAGACAACAGAGCGAGGTTTTAGACAACAGAGCGAGGTTTTAGACAACAGAGCGAGGTTTTAGACAGCAGAGCGAGGTTTTAGACAGCAGAGCGAGGTTTTAGACAGCAGAGCAAGTTAATTGTTGTTTTGTCACCTTCAAGGCTTTCCTTTCTTTCATCCTTTTTTCCCCCCGTATTATCTTGCGGAGGTTGTTATCTCAGTGTGAGGCTATAATAGTATTTGGAATTCTGTTAGGCTTCTTGATTAAATATAAAAACAAGAACAAAACAACAACACCAACAAAAAACAAAACAAAATAATCCGTCTCCCACCCTCCCACACTCCCTTTATCCTGAGCCCCCCCCCCCCCTCCCTTGGCAATTTTTTAAAACAACAACAATAACAACAACAGCAGCAGCAGCAGCAGCAACAACAGCAAAAGTCGAAGGATCTTAGAAATAAACATGAACGAACGAAAAAATGAATGAATGAATAAGGGACGAACGAATGAAATTGGAAAAAAAACAACAACGCTGTTTATGTCACTGTCCCATAATAATTAATATACACATGTCCGTATTTTTTTAAATTTTGCAACCACAATTCTTATTCTCTCCCAGCAAAATTTTCTTGGTCCCCCGCACGCCACACACGCGCCAGGATCCCTGACATAATTATGGCAAAACTTACCATGTAAAACGACTGGCCCCAGATTGAGGAGGGGGAGGGAAGTTTGAGGAGGGAGGCTATGAATTTTTTACAATTTTGACCGCTAGAGCACTCTTTTCTTCTTACCTTCTTCCCCACCCCCCACCCCCCGCTGGCCCCTCTCCAGCCCTCCTCCTATAAATGAAAGCACACAAACGTACGACGATCGACACGTTTTACAAATCTCTTTCACTTTCCCCTCCCCTTCTTCCTAGCCTCCCCCCCCACACACACACACACAACGACAAGATCATGCACATATTACAACAAACAAAATATGAAACAACAATCAGGACCCCCCAAAATGGCCCCACAGCTCTAGCAACGCCCATGTAATTGGTTCTCTCTTTACATCAAATTGTCAGCTTTTTAAACCAGTTTCCCGTTGCATTGGCAGCGCTCGAGACGGCACCTCCAGCCAAAATGCCGCCACACAAAACAGGGCCAGGACTGGGGCCCGCAGACAGTGGATTGTGGGCCTGGGCTGTCTGTCAGAGGTAATCTAGTTCACGGCCATGATTACGCTTGTCAATCTGAAGCCGCTATGCTAAAACCATGAACATCACCCTAATTATCCTACCCCCAAGACGGAGAAGAAATGTGGTGTGAGAGACAATGTCCATCTAGAGCTGAAATGCGCAGGTCAAAATTGTTTTAACCCTTTCCCTACGCTCTTAAAATTCAGTGCTGTTTCAGAATTTCGCCCTACTCGCCCATAGCTTTGAATACAAAGCATTTTGCAGAGCAGTTTTAGTATGCCGTACCTGGTACGTCTACATGGTATTGGG